>VXBA01002888.1:323-112097 GCA_013399895.1 Serilophus lunatus | reverse complement strand
AACCGGCCCGGCCTCAGCCGCGGCCTCACCGCCCGCCCCTGCTCCGGGAGGGGTGCCTGCTCGGCCCTTCCTTCCCTTCCGTCCCCTCCCCTCCCTGGCGGGGCCGCTCCTGGCAAAGGGAGCGCTCGGCTCCCTTCTTTCTCCGGCTGCCGCTATCCCAAGCCGCCGCTTTCCCTCCTCTACTTGTACTGCCGGGGTAACAAATACTGCCGGCTTTCCTCTTTCCAGTTTCGCTGGTATGTGGGTGTGTGTGTGTGTGTGTGTGTGTCTGTCCCCTCGCTCCCGCCTTAGGTTTTGAGGGGAATTAATAACTACCCGCTTTCTTTGTCTGGCCTCTCTCTGAGGCCTCACCCGCTTTCAGTCTGTGAAAGCTTGCAGAAACTTCCTTCTCTCCGAAGTTTGTTCCACGGGAGCCGGCGCAGTTCTGTGCTTGCGGGGGCTGCTGGGACCCGCTGGAAAAGGAGCGTGAGGAGTCAGGAGGAAAGCTTATGTGTGCATTCGTTTTAGGAGTTCTTGACGACTCGTGGTCACGTTCCACCTGTGTGTTTTGCCAATATCTTCTGCAAGAGCCCTGTTGCCCATTTAAAAGGAAAATTTTTCGCTTCCTCCTTTCTGAAGAGTTTTCTGTCCTTGACCTTTACAGTAGTGGGATCAGTGCAGTGTTTCTTTGCTTTTTTACTCTGGCTATTTCCTGTCCTTGAAAAAAAACAACCAAAAAAGCCCAGTATACAAGGAGGCTTTTAAATGTACTCTAAAGTCAATTGCCTTCTTGCAAGATACTTCCTTTTTTCTTTCTTTTTATAGGTGCATAGTCTGTTCATTGGTAGAAAAAGATCTGTGGATAAGTGCTGGGGAGCAGTAGGAAGTGGTGTGAACCTGCAGTTGCTTGAGCAGTCTTCTGTGCCTCTCTGTGACAAACTGTGTGTTACTGGGGTCGTGTTCTGTGCTCTGAGAAACACTTTGGTGCAACACAGCCTCTTTATTGATGTGGTCTAGAATTAAAGCTGCAGGAGATAGCATAGATTTAGTGTCTAAATCCCAGTAACAATGAGAGGTTCTCATGTTAGTGATTAACACGTTACGGAAAACTCCTCTAACTCCAAAATCTGGCAAAGAAACTCACTCTGTATCAGTTGTTTTGGCTGACAGTTCCACAGTGCTGTGTTTGTCTGGAAGACAGTCCCTAAGCAGAAAGGGGAAGCCTCTTTACTTAAAGGGAAGCTTTTAACAGCTGTGCCAGTAAACCTTTTTTTTGACATCTAATCAGCTACAGCATTTAGGGAAGTGCCTTAATCTTATGATTTTCCAGCAGATCTGGAAGGAAGAGGTCATGAAAATTGACTTTGGACGTCTCAGTAGGTTGAGAGTGAGTTGATGGATTCAGCAAGTAGGGTACTGTAGTCCAGAGAGGGGTGATTGTCCCATGATGTGGGCCTAGTTAAACTTTTGTCTTGAGTGTTGCTTTAACCTGGTGACTATCCATGAAGCAGTTGATCATGAAGGGCAGTGGAAGTTCAGTAGGAACAAGAGAATCATGCTTTTCATAGTAGATTTTGTATTTGTTTCCTGACACCAGGGTGGGGCAAGAAACAGAGAGGTCCAAAGCCAGCTTACATGAAGGCTGTGGTACTGGTTTGTCTTGGAGCCACCCATTTGGTTTTAGTGTGATGAATTTCAGCCCCTTCCCATTTTATCTTCCCTTCATTCTCTTTGCAGCTGTTCCTTTCTTACCCATGATTTGGTTGTGCAGTAGAGAAGCTCTAAGATTCCTCTTCCAAATGGCTTCCATTTTTAAAAAGTCTCCATTTAGAAAACTCCTGTTGGGTTTTTTCTGAGAAAATATGCATTCAATGTATATTACAAATGGTCAAAGTTGAAATATTTTTATATACAGGAAGGCTTACTGACTTAGGTGGCTTCAAATTAAAGTATTGTTTATTTCAAGTTGAATTCTCTGATATGAAGAAAAAGAAGATGGAGTTTTAGCTTGGTTTGTGCACATACTAAAAGTAATGTCTTGATTTGAATCCTCTCAGTTGTGGAAACTTAAACGTTAGAAGGGCACTGTGGGCTCTGAGCACCTGGGATTTCTGGGGTGTGGTGGAAACATGTTCTGGGACTGGAAAATGTTCTGGGTGGCAGAGAATGAGAACTCTTCCCTTTCTGTATGCTTGGGGCACCTGTGAGCAGGGTTGGGCAGCAGCTTGTCTGAGCTGATAGAACACTCATTTCCTTGTCAGAAATACACAGTGCCTGACAGCAGCAGAATGATTATTTTGTTTTCATTGTATCAACTGTATTGTAACGTCTGGAGGACCCTCCCGTCTTAAATTCATGGTCACTGGGTGGTTTCCCTCCAGCTGCCAGAGCTGCTTTCAGTGAGAAGAGTGGTACTGAATCAGGCAAATGGCTGAAGCCAAGATTGCACTTACAGGGATACTCAGTGGTGAAGAATATTGCCAGTTATTATTTGTGTGTGCTGGTAGTCTTCTGCAGTGCTCTCCCAGGTTGCTGCCAAGTTTTTGTAGCTCAGTGACTTCCTGAAACGTGGGCAGCATTACAGTATGAATAATCTCCCACGGACGTACCTACTTGCCAAAATTTCAGCTGCATGGATTTTGGTTTTTGTTTGGTTTGAGGTTGGGTTGTTTTTTATGCTTTAGTTTGGTTTTGGGTTGGTTTGTTTGTTTGTGGTTTTTTGTTGGTTCTTCTAAATGGTGTCCATGATACGCACAGCAAGAAGTCTGAAAGTTAGAGATGCATTATGAGAATCACTCCCTGTTTTAAATTTGTAATCAACAAATTGCTAATTTGTTGTGTCCTCTTAGAAGAGTTGACAACTATATGAAAGTCAATTTTGGTGGCATATATGGAAAAAGCATGTGTTAGATTTTCTGAAAAAACTGTATGTTTGCTGTTACTCTTTTCATCATTTCCACCTTCTTCCTCCTCTTTGCCCTTGTCATCTGCCTTGTTTATCTATTGCACCTCTAAATCCATTTTCCCACTCGCTCCTGGGCTACCTGTCCCTCTTTTGTAAAGCAGGTGCCATGTGAGCACAAGTAGCTAAGCTCCCACCTGCTCCTTCAACCAGTGTTTATGTTCCCATGTTCCTGTTCGTGGGGGTTTTTTTAGAATGGAAAAATGCATGGAGGAACTAGAAAACTATCAGTAACCAGTAGATGTGGTAATCTGTTATCAAGGACTGTCATTTAGAGCAGCGTGTAATAGTCTTACTGCAGTCAAAGATCTGCAGTATGCATTTAGTTTTTTAACAGTGACAATTACTGGAGATGCAGGAGAGACCCCATTGGAATATCTGTGAGGTAAATACTAAGTCCTTCAGTGCTGGATTGTTTTTTATTGTTTTGCAGAAAGCTAAGTTTGTATCCAAGATTAATCGGTGTAATTCCACTGGAAATGTGTGTCTCGTTGCCTGATGTTCAATCCAGGCTGCAGTGGAAGCATCTGCTCTCCTGTGGCTGCTTGTGTCCCCTTAATTTCTGCTGGAAATGATACTGTCCAGCTGTTGAGTCTGTTCTCTTCACCCGTGCTGTGAGTTGTGAGCTCCTGTAAACCTGTTTCAGACAGTGAGCTGTGTTAACCTGATCAACTACAGCAATGCCAGGGTCACCTTTTGTCAGCCTGCTGTGTTTTGACTGAAGGAGGCCAGGAGGGATTCAGACAAGCAGTTGAACTAGTTTGGAAGGGGACTCTGCTATTAAATCTTTAATTCCAGCCAACAGAGAATGTGAGAACTTGTTATTTCTTCATAGGTCAGAACTGTAAAATACTTAGTTATTGCCTCCAAATGCAATGAACAATAGAAGAGGAGATAATTGAGCTTGTTATTGTCAATGTAAATGGAAATGAGTCCATGGGCCTTTCACCAGAAACTTGTTTTCAAGAAAGCAGGGCAGGATCCTGGCTGTCCTATGCAGCTGGATCCCCTGGCTATTGGATATCTTGGTTATTGAATTATTCACCTAACTTTCAGCTCAGGAGTCATTCAGAATTTTCACATTACAGGAAATGGACGTATTTGTGACATTTTGTGAATCCTTGTCATCAAGTAAGTTTAAAATTTCTAGACAGCTGTGCTGTTTGTCTATGACTGGGCCATAAGGTTTTATGTTAGCCTCATTTTCTGCTTCTTGTCTGATATGCAGATTTTCATTGTGCTAATGAGTAACTCCTTTGACAGCCATTTCAATCAGCCATTTCAGCTGTACTTCATAGAGATTAAAAAAGCAAAGTTAGAGTCCTGTCTTCTACCTTGCACCCGTAGCAGATTGTAACTGGAATAGCTTAATGTGCTGACAGTTTGTGCGAATGGGTGTTTTTTTTGGTTTTTGAGAGGCTGAATAGCACTCTCTGACCACTACCTGTGCAAAATAATCACATTATTAGAAATTATTGATTCTGGTTTGTGATACATTCAAGGCTTTGCCTTGATGGATTGTCATAGTTCCCTGAGAGCTGCATGTGTTTTGAAGAGGAGAAACTAAACTTCATTGCAAAATTCTTAAAAAACAAGCTGATGCAATGTTCACACCATGAATAATTTTTAAAATATCCTTTTTCATGTAAAATCTCAACTGTTCATCCTTAATTTATCTTGTCTGAGAATGGAGGCTGTTTAAAAATACCAAACAGCCACAGAAAGAATAATAGAGCAGGAGAGACCTTATTCATCTGTCGGCTTGATGCAGTTTAGCTCCATCTGTCAGCTGAGTCCCAAACAGCCACTCACTGACCCCTCCCTGGCAGGGTGGGAGAGAAGACTGGAAGGGTAAAAGTGAGAATACTGGTGCGTAGAGGGGAAGGGAATCTAATGGTTATAGCAAAGGCTGCGCACACAGCACAGGCAGTGTAATCAGTTCATTCGCATCTCCCCGTGGGCCGGCCCAGGAAGGCGGGGCTCCATCGTTGCCGACGGTGACTTGGTGAGACAAATACTGTGACTCCAAACATCCCCTCCATTCTCCTTCTTTTTCATACCTTTTACTGGTGGGCGTGGTGGTACAGGTTGTGGAATATCCCTCTGGCCAGTTGATCTCAGCTGTCCCTGCTGTGTCCCCTCACTGTTTCTTGTGCACTCACTTGCTGACAAAGCAGTGGTAAACAGAGAATGCTTACGCAGTGTTGAGGCTGAGTTCAGCCATAACTGAAACACCAAGAACGCTGTGGTTTGATCAGGTTTAAGTGTTTGAGGTGAATTTTGTGCCTGAAAAGATTTCATTTTGTGCTTAGGAGCCCGGTATAGGCAAAAAGTAACCATCAATAAATAAATTGCTACCTCAGGTAAAACTGAGAAGAGAGGCTGAGGGAGTAACTTGAAGGTGCTAGTGTTCTCCAAGGGCTTTTTTCCGCCATTCGTTAATGAAGAGCACAATTAAGTGATAAGCAGAAAGCTTTCTGTTTCGTGCTACAAGTGGAAGGCCCTTGTTCCCTGTGCCTGGCTGTATTAGAGCTGGTTTTTAGGGAGGTGAATTGGCAAATATGTGCCTGTGTGCTGAACCTCAGATCTATTCAAGTGTAAGTGGATTGCTCTTCAGTGGAATAGCAGCGAAACAGATTTGGAATGAGTGTCTGTAATATTTTTGTGAAGAATGACTTTTGCTTATAAAATTTTAAGCTTCTTGAACCTCACAGAGAAATCAAATATTTTTGTGCTCTGCTGTTCCAGCTGAAGTACAAGGTCTTGAACTCACAGCTCTACACAGCACTGCCAAGAGAGGCAGACCATTTCTTCTGAAATATGCTACTTTTGAGTTCTGATACCACTTAAAGCCATTGACTATTATATGTAACACATACTATCTATGCTATCAATTATAGAATATTGAAGCATGTCAAGCACTGTGGTTTTCTTAAATTTCCTAGTTCATTTCATCTAAATTATTGCAAGTCTTGTAATGCAAATTATATCTCCTTATGATTCTTCACAGAGTGGACAAATACACCCCTTCATTACCCCAGAGCACTCTATTTCCTGTGAGGCCATTTTGGCATTCGTTTCGTATGAGATGAGAAGTGTTCACGTGATTATTGGGTTGGTTTCTTGTAAGGTTATAAATCGTACTACCTACATGTATTTCCAAGTGTTCTTTCACTGATGTTCTTTGCAGGCTCTGGGGGAACCAAAATCCAACCAGGAGTTTGAGAGGCTGCTCCTTTTGTTGTTCATCACTTTGGTTTATTTTTTGGTTTCCCCATGCTACAGGTAGGCTTCTTAGAGTGGCCCCCATTGGCGGAGGGAGGGAGGTGTGACCTCTTCTGTAATTTGAATGGAGCAGTTCCTTGTTGCTACCATAATTTGGGTTTGGGTAACATGAATTTTCTTCACAGTGGCTGGAGTGGGGTTCTGTTTTGGATTTGTGCAGAACACAGGGCTGATAATAAGGAGATGTTTCTGTCACTGCTGAGCAGTGTTAGTGCTTACACAGAGCAAAGGCCTTTCCTGCTTTTCCTGCTCCTATGCTCGTGAGGAAGCTGGGGGTGCTTGGGAGGTGGGGAGGGGACACAGCTGGGACAGGTGACCAGAGGAACATTTCATACTCTGTGTCATCAAGCCCAGGGTATAATGTGTAAAGGAAGAAGAGAGGGGATGTTTGGAGTTTGTCTTCCCGAGTAACTATTAGGTGTGATGGGGCCCTGCTCTCCGGGGGTGGCTAAACATCTGCCTGCCCATGGGATGCTGTGAATTAATTCCTTGTTTTGCTTTGCTTGTGTGTGTGGCTTTTGTTTTTCCTATTAAACTTTGTCTCAACTCATGAGCTTTCTGGCTTTTACCCTTCCAGTTCCCTTCCCAATCCTGCTGGTGGGAGAGGGAGTGAGAGGCTGTGTGGGTTTGGTGGCTGTCTGTGGTCAAACCACAACACTGGTTTAGAGGATCGTAAGTCTTCTGATATTCTTGTATTTGCATTTATCTTCCTTGAGTCTTTACCTGGGAAAATGTTTCAAGGCCAGCAGAGCCTTGATTTCATACTTTGTTTTTTGGCTGAAAAACTCTTTTGCACTGTGACTGAATTTGTCTGACGGGATTTTTACTATTTCTGCTTACCTCTTCTGTGCCAGAATTTTAGGAGTTTGAGGTGTGGATAGATGTGAGGGTCAGGACATGCACTACTTTTGGTGAGCCAGTTATAAGGAAGGCCTCTCTGTTAGAACTTTTGCCTCTGCTACATTTATGAATGTGAGAATACAATCTGGACGAACTTTTTCACTGACATTTCAGTATTTTTCAGTCTTTTAATCTTTTTAGTCTGTGGTGTTTGTTGAAGTGCAGCATGAAACATTTACTATCTTTTTTGGTTCTGAATGTAAGTTATGGCAACTCTATGCAAAAACTAGGAGGCAAGTAATGGCACAGTTTACAGTTACTCCTTAAAATACCTGCATTCATGAATAAATATGCTGTCGTTGAAAACTCCTTGGCTACCTGTCCTGGGTAAAGGCATGAGAAGTGGTCTTGCAAATTTTCTAGTACAATGGCAGTAAACATAGTAGGTAATGCTCAAGAAAGTTTTCCTAAGTAAAGCAATGGTCCTCAATTAAGATGTCTGTTGTTTAAGCATGCTATACAACTGGTGGTCCAGCTTCAATATTGCTTTAATTTTCTTGAGCGTCTTCATCAGAGGAAGTTCTGGTCTTCAGTGAATGAAAGCCTGGTTTTCATGTGCAGAACAATGTGACCTCTCTGTGACAGTAATCCTGTAGCAAACCTATCAACATTTCTTAAGGCGCCATGCAGCCTTGAATTATTTGGAAGTCATTGATGCATTTTTTTTTTCCACCTCTGAAAAACTGAAAAACTTGGAGATTTGTTTATTAATTCTTGGCTATGTATAAATCCAGATTTAAATCCATGTCTTTCCAGAAGGAACTTAATAATGAAACTATATTTGGCAATACAATAAACTTATTCTAGATATTTCTGTAGCAGCTTTTGTTTCATGTTAATTAAACCTGAGGGAACTGATGACTTTTTTTTCTCGTGGACAAAGAAATTCAGAGTTGTTGCCTAGCTCATGTCTTTTGTTCATTGTTCCTGTGCTAGGAGAGGGAAATGGAAATAGCTGACAGTTTCCTTTCCCTACATCTCGTTTCTTTGCAATGAAAGAATGTTTGTTGCAATAATTTTATATCCTGACACAGGACATCTGGTTATCTGCTAATTATTTGACTTTCTTCTCTTTTTTCTTAAAAGTCAAGTCCTTCATCTCCAGAGCCAGCAAGTCTTCCTGCAGAAGACCTCAGTACAAACTCCAATGGTCCAAAGCCAGCAGAAATGATGCTGGATGGTGACAGAGAAGACCTCTTTGCTGGTAATTATCACTTCCTTCTAATGTGCCTGCATGAACTCTTTTGCCCCTGAACTGAAAGAAGTGTGCTTTTCTGAGGAGGAGGGTTGAAACCTTATAAGCAATTTGACAGTGTTGTACAGGTTCCTTGTGGAAAATTTAGTTAAGTTATTCAAGGCAAGTTTCTCAGTGGTTTGTACTGCCACTGGATAGCGTGGGAACGTGTAGCTGATCCCCAACATGTTCTGCTGACAGTAGTAATAGTACTTGTCATTTTGTGATTAAACGTGTTCAGCTCTGTTTGTGTGGAAAAAAACATAACTTAAGTTGCATTCTTGCTTTCTGCTTAATAGCCATATGTAAGCTGCCCCAGTCTTTTTTCCAAGTACAAAGAGAGATAGTTCAGATTGTATTGCAAACTGGCAAGGCACTTCCTTCTTCTTAGAACTCCTGTTTTGATGAAAAGATAACAAACTGGATCAGTCCTGCCGTTTCACCAGTGTGTGGTTGTGTCCCGGGCAGTCAACAGTGCTGTTTTGCAGAATGATGTGTGAATGTTCTTATAAGTAATCTGTTAAAAAAGTTAGCACATGTCTGATGGTTCATTACTCAGTTGCTACTTTGGTGTTCGTTTTTGGCTGTCCTAGCGTGGGTTTGTTGTTACTTTCAATTACAGGTGTAGGAACATTAGCTGTTCAAGAAAGGAGGTATAATATTTAGTTCTGAATGTTGCATGTCAAGACTAGTATTTTCCCTCTTACTACGTATTGAGCCAGCTAGCAGGCTGCTCTGAATGCAGTCCTCATCTCATCTTCTTTGATTACCTGATGTAGTCATTGAAAAAGAAACTTCATAGCCTTTATCTCTGGGCTATTTTGTATAAATACGTGTATACACCTGCTCATTACCTTTGTTCTAAACCTCCTAAATTGATATTTCTATAGATTTGAATTCATATTTGCTCATGACACCGTTAGAACATACTGATTAGTTCACTAACTCTCTGAGAGTGTTCTAAGAGAAAAAAGGGAATAAAGTATAGACATGTAATCTGATTTTTTTAAATTTATTTTATTTTATGACATAGAAGGTTGTTATTTCTTTAGCAATGAAGCTTTCTAGTACTAGTTAGTAATTTGTTTTTTTAGCTTCAGTATGCAAAGCCAGCTTTTTATAACCATAGAGCCATCTGGAATGTATATTTTAGGAAAGCCAGTTCTCCTTTGGATAATATTAAGAAAAAAAGGTTGGAGTAAATATTGAGGGGAGCTAGACAGAATGAACAAATGTTTGCAGCCAGATTGTTTCAAATGAAATGAATGCTGTGATAAAAACACAGAGAAAAACTGATTTAGTGAGTTTGAGTTTTGCTATGTAAGTTATTCTCTAAAACACTTGCAGCTCTGAACTGGAGGCATCTAACATACTGCATGTCTAACTCAGCTGAGACTGGTCTTTAAAAGGTCAATTTATATAAAGAGCGATGCTAATACTCTCGAATAGAGGAAAAAACAAGTGTGATTTATGGAACCGGAGACAAAATACGGCATTTTTCACTGTTTCCTGTTCTAAGCAGGAAGTTTGTATAAATCCAAGTGGTGAGCTTGTGTCTTTGTATCATTCTGAAATGCCACTGATAAAAACTATGTCTAATCTGTGTTCCAGTGCTGTGCACTTCCCAGTGTAGCTATTTTTTCCTTTCTTGCCACTGTTTTGCTAGACAATGTAGAAACAATGTGAGACAGGCAATACAAGAAACCTGTTTTCTTGCTTCCAGCATGATTGCGTAAGTGTGGCTGTCCATGAAAGCGTGACTTAATATAAAAGTGAGTGTGACTGGATTTTTTTTCTTTGACATGTTGACATTCTAGAGAAACCTACCTTGGCACGGCTTATAGGAACATTTAACTGGAGAGGAAGAAAATGAAGATCCACAGCTTTGTAATGTCTCTTGCCCCTTCATATTGGATTACTATACACTACAAAATCCTAAGGAAATCCTTTGTGTAGTTCCTGAAAGGAGGGACTGTCATGCTTAGGGGTCAGAAATAATTCTAGGTTTTCAGACTGAGTTGTAAAAAGATATGATAGAATGCCTCTCCAGCTATTGTAGACTTAATAAATCTTTTTCATTATTCCACCTAAGAATGCAATCTAATGGAAAAGGAGATGAAGCAGAATAGATTTTCTTTACTGTTTCAATGCCGTACAGGATCTAGAGGGGTTTTTTTGGCTTTTTTTGATTGTAGTTAAAACCACTTTGCTGTTATGTTTCAGCGGCAGCTACAGGATAGTTATGTGCAATAAAATGGTTTAGATATTCATTACCTTGTCTCTAGCAACTCATAAGTGAGCTATTAAACCTGGGTTTCAAGGGTGGAAGAAATGAGTTTTCCAGCTGTCAGCAGAGACCAGTAATGTCTGCTGCTGTGTTGTGGTTCTCAGTTCTGTAGCAAAGCAAACGATCTTGCTCTAGCCACTCAAGCACTTCACTCTTAGAATAATAGTAAGTATGTTGATTATTTGGCAAAAAACTGCTTTATCTTACCTTGTAGAGCTCTTATATGCAGAGAAACATAATGATAAATGCTCCAAATGAGGTAGTATTAGGTGTATCCTGAAGGATCTTGGGATGTATCCTAAGACTTGGCTGTCCGTAAGTTGCTATTATACAAAGAAGAAATAGTTACTGAACTCCTCTTCCAAAATATTGAACCAAAAGTTCAGTGTTTAACTGCGTGGATTTGCTGTGGACAGGGTGTAGCTGTCTAGGCCTTCTGCCTCTAGTGCTCCTAGATGGTGAACAGACCCTGTGAAGTTACGTCAGTGCTCTGTCACCATCTTCAAAAAAGTGGAAAATTACAATTTTTCCCTCTCCCTTAGTCCAGTAAAAGATTACTCTCTATGTTAGTTTATTTTTTCTGAAAGGTGTTTGAGAATGGATCAAGTTATGGAAGGATCTAGTTACTGTGTCCTGGGGAAAAGTCAATGTGTAAGGGGCTGGGGTGGTGTTTGTTTTCACTGGGGTTTTTTGTTTGTGCCATTCCCCTCCCCGCCCCCACTTTGGATCATGATGGGTTTGTTGTTGGCTTTTTTCTGGGACTTGAGACTGAAAAGGAGATGATAATCTGTGGGCTAGACAAGATGTGTACTTTAAGCCCATCTGAGCAGAAAAGCTTGTAGCTGATAGTGTCTGTCAGGCTGTTGTCATGTGATGTGTTTGATACAAAGAGTTCATTGCAAAAGGTTTGCTGCCTTTTAGAAGCTGGTCATTCTGTTCTAGCTTTCTTCTGCTAGAAGAAATGCACAAAACCATGTGAACCTACAGTTTTTTGAAGTCACAAGGTGGTCTTATTAATATCTGGCTGTTCTGTTGAAACTATTTCTGTTCTCATTAAGATAATATAACAGTAAGGGTCATGAGTTCCATTCAGTTTTGTCTCTGAAATATTGCTGTACTTGAAGAAGCCTTTTTTAATAGCTTGTCCTCTCTTCTGGACAACAGTTTTTGCTTATGTTTACTTCCAAATTTGTGCTCACTTGAGCAAACTTTCAAAGATAATAAGCCAATATAAACATTCAAGCTATGTCAGAACGTTAGAGGTCTGACATTTAGAAGTGTGACTAGTAAAAATAACTTGGGGCTGAAGTGAGTTGCTGGTGAGGAATTGCAAATTTGCGCTTTCTAAGATGATATTTGACAAATCCTGGTGGTGAAAATGAAGAAACGAGAGCTGTTTAATGCTGAGATTGAGCCCCATGCTGAAGTTCCAATAGAAACTTGATGTAGTTGGCTCTAGGATGTTAATTAAACATACCTAGTTGTCTTCTACATTCTTCCACATTCTTTTGCAGCTAAGAGCTTTGTCAGTGATCCATAACAAAGACATGTTTATGGATTATAAAATATGTATTTATACGTAGCAGTCTTATGGCATTAGATTGGTGGGAGTGCTTAATATGTGCTGGTAATCCCATAGCTGATGTAATGCTGGATCTCAGTGTTTTTATTCCAAAGACTGGGCAGAGCATTTGCTTTCTTCTCTTTAAGCAAGAAGAACTTGCACTTTTGAGAACTGCACTGGAAACCAAGACATCTACATTTCATTTTTCGTGATAATACTGATTCTATTTGAAAAACAAACCAAACAAAAATTGCACCCGCACACACACCCACCCACACCCACACACACACCCCCCGCCCTGCCTAAAACCTCTAATACCAACAAAAAAACCCTCACACCACAAAACTACAACCTCATACTAAGTTTTCAGGCGAAGGTTAAAAAATTAATAGATCAAGCAGGTGTTTCTGGAAGTGCCCTGGTTTCTGCTCTGAAACCTACCAAATTAATATTTCCATGATAAAAACTCAAACGTGCAAAACAAGAAGAAGAATTGTCAATAAAACTTTTTAATCTAGCCTCTGTCATCTGCCTTCTCAAAGTGAAGGAATATGTGTAAGAAGCATTTATTTCAGCATTCGTCAGAACAACCTGTTTCTTGGGAAATAAATGCTCAGCTTGTGTACTACCCGAAGACTATTCCCTAGGGGGGGAAAAAGTAGCTAGAAATAAGAGCCTGTTGTTTTTATATAAAGCTTATACTTCTTTTCCCGTTCAGAACCTTTTAATGCTTCTGCTTTAAACAAAATATTACAACAACTTTGTCCCAGTTCTGCTCTGTTCCATGATCCCCTTTCACTGTCTTTTGCATTCTGTGCTTGGAGACTTCTGTAATGTCTGTCATGCACACAGACTTGAGGGGTGAGAGATAACAAGATGGACCATGGCATAAATTCTCCTTTCTTCCTGAAATAACTGACTTACTGCTGTCAAACAGATACTGTTTCTTCTGGGCGCGTTCCTCTAGTAGAATAGAGGAGAAAGGCTAGTGGGGAGCAGCTTGAAAAATCTGTGCCTGCTCAACCAACTTGAGGTCACACAGCTTTATAAATACTGGTATGGGCAAAGTAATGTTGCTCGTCTTACTGAATGGACAGCTCCTTGCCTTTCCTTCTTGCTACTGTCTTCTTCAGGTAAACAATACACCAGGTTAGCAGTGGCTTCAGCTGTCTGCTGAACAGAGGCGGGGGTTAATTCTGGCTGGAGTTCTTTTGATGCACACCCTGGGACATTTTGTGATGCTAATGGGTGTGTGGACACAAATCTGAGGAAGAGGAGTGCTTGGGAAGGAGTGCTTCTGTTTCACCTGGTAGCAGTGCTGCTTTTTTTCCATTAAATTTGCTGTTTTTTCATGAAGTCATACTTGCAGTAACAGGATTGTGTTCTCAGCTGGTGAAAGCAAAGAATCTTCGAATTGTTTCATAACTTGTTTTATAAACCTATCTAAAATTTGAAGATACAGAGAAGTATATCATGGTGATTAATGGTTTGGTTCCCAAACATGCTGGAATATAGCTGGTGATAGAAAAAAGAAAGAATTGAAGTGGAATTGCTTTATTTTATAAATATTTTATGTTTTACATTATGTCATGGATATAACACACTGTGTTACATATGTATGTATTATATTTTTCTGGGAAATGTTCCTGTGAAATAGTAATTTGTATAACATATATGTTGAATGCTGTTAGCCCCAAAAGAGAGAACTGCTTCTTTACCATGTTGAAATGTTGTACCAATCTAAAAGCTTTTTTGCAGCTGCCTCAGAATGAGCTTCCCACTTGATCTTAGGTTTCAAATCAAAATTCTTTATTGATTTAAGATACGATGTCTTTCCTGTGGCATTCAAGGAAAGGAAGCATCAGCAGGTGGGAGTGACTCCAGTGCAGGACTGTGAAGACGATTGAGGCTGTGAGACGTGTGGCATGATTCAAGGTGGAGAGAGCTAGAGCTGTGCTGCCTGGGATGGGGAGAATCCTGCAGTGTGTGTAAATACCTCATGGTAGGCAGTGGAGAAAAGGGGGCCCGGCTTCAGTGGTGCCCACTGACAGGACAGGAGGCAATGGCTGCACATTGAAAACAGATCATATGTGAGAAAAAGAACTTGAGGGTTTTTTTGGTTTGTCTTTGTTTTGGGGATTTTTTTGTTGGTGAAGATGGTTAAGCACCTGGTGCAGGTTATTCAGTGACGAGGTGGATTCTCTGGACCACATCTAGATGTGATCCAGTCCAGCCTGCTCTGGTTGATTTTGCTCAAGTAGAGGAGTTAGATTAGACGATCTGAGAAGTCTTTTCCAAACTCAGCAATTCTGTGATACACTCCAAAACAAAATAATGACAGTAAACTTTGTCAGCCTCATGCCAGAATGGGTATGTGCTTCAAACCAGGTTAAGGCATATTGACTTTGAAGTTTTTTCTTCAATTTATTTTGGGCTTTGGTATCAGTCAATATTTAGGTACACACTCATTATCATCCCTGAAATAGAGAAGTGTGATTTTGTTCATTTATGAAAATTATCAAGGATTAGCAAAAATAGAATGGAAAACAGAATTGACTAACAGAATATCTCTAAGTGGCAGCAGGGATAAAGTTGGGTGTTTTAGATAAATGAATTATGAAAGATCGTAGTATTTCTTTTTTTCAGTAATGAATTATTTGTCTCATTAGATATTGTTTCTAGTTCAATTTTTGTATTGCAAGTAGATTACAGGCAGTTTTTATCCTCCATAAGAGAAAAATGGGACTTCTTTACATGCAATATAACTATTCCACAAATTTTTAAGTAGATCTGACTTTTGAAACTCCTCTTAACTGTTGAGTAAGGACTAGTTATATTCATTATATGCACAAGGCATGGCATATTTTCTTTTGAAAATTTAATGGTTTTTATATAGGCAGAATTTGCAAGCTCAGGTATTTTCCAAATTGCAGAGTGAACCTTTCTGTAATTTTGTGTAACTCAGAGTGGATCTGTTTTAATGCCTTTTCACCTACTTGGTAAGTATTTGCCACAGGAAGTTTGTGAAAAGATTTGAGGTCAATTGGGAAGTCACTTTTGGTACAGATCATCTTCTATCATCCTTCTTTGGTTGTGTGTGTGTGGGTTTTTTGTCTCTGTGTTGTTTACCCATCTCTGTTGCACAAGAAGTTCATTGCTAACTCAAAATATTTACCTAGAAGCAACAGAAGAAGTTTCCTTGGATAGTCCCGAGAGGGATCCAGTACTTTCACCAGAACCTACTCCTGCAATCACTCCTGTGACACCTACTACATTAGTACCTCCCAGAATGGAATCAAAAAGTGTAACAGCCCCAGTGGTTTTTGACAGATCTAGAGAAGAGGTATGCAGTAAGCTTCTAAATTATGGAAATGTCTTACTTTACTTTTTATGTTTTTCCTTCTTTATAAATGCCAGTTCCTAAATGTTGGCCCATGGGATCATTCTCTGCTAAGGGCAAGAATGTAAAAGAAAACCTTTTTTATTTTGCATATGGAGTCTAGTGGGAATTTGACTCATGAAAATCCCATGAGGTTTCACTACTTAGGTGATTCTACTGGATGTCTGTAGTTCTGTTCCTTCAGAACAGGTATTTTAAGATTGCATGTAGGAGTTAGCTGTGAGCTTGATATATGAGAAATGTTAAGAATGTAAAATCACTCCTAATACCATGTTACAGGTTTCATCTTGGATTTCTGAAGCTGTTGTTAATGGGGAAATGGAAGAAGCAGTTTTTAGCATTTTTCTGCATAGTAACAAACAGCTGAGGGTAACAGTGGTTTTCATGTCACTGTTTACATTTGGTGTTCCAGTCAAAGCCAGGGCATTGCTGAATGCCATTCATTGTGGAGACTCCTCTTACTGGACAGTGGCTTTGCTAAATGAGCTTGAAAACAAGACCTGCCTGTGACTTGACGGTGGCTGCTTCCCCAGATAATGCATGATAGTGTTAGATTCTGATTTTGCCCCCCTTCAATCCTTTCTGTCATGGTGTTTCTAAAGACCTCTCTTTTTATCAAACTTACATATATTACATGAAGGATTATGAAATTCTGGACGATTGGAACTCAGACAAGTATCAGAAAACTTTTTCATCTGTTCCTTTTCCCTTCCCAAGCTCTTCTGCTACAGATACCATTAATGAAAAGGAATGCTTGTCATTTGATTAATGGCACATAGAAACATTGCAAATGAGAGTGGCTGTGAACCACAGTATCATTGTAGGTCATACAATGAACCTACCTAAGTTAAGTATTTACTTTATTATTTTCTTAGACCAGGAACTTCTGAGAAAAGTCTGCCATACTTAAAGCTTTTGCATGAGGGCTTAAAACCATGTAATCACTTAGGTTGGAAAAGACCTTTAAGATCATGGAGTCCAACTGTAATCCCAGCACTGGTGAGTCCACCACATGAACTTTGTCACAGTCAGAGTTAGAAATTATATTAACATTGGAGACTGGAAGTGTTTTTTAATTACACAAACATTCCACCTTTTTCTCGCCCTTTGTCTCTACCCTTATCCTTGTAACCACATATAAGATGAATGCATATTACTTGTTAAATGTGGCATATCTTTTTTCCTAGATTGAAGAGGAGTCAAATGGAGATTTGTTTGATATAGAAATCAATGTATCAGACCCAGAGAAAGTTGGTAAGTTCCTTGAGCCTAGTAATTTAGATTGTATTATTCCGTGAAAACCAATTTTTAGATTTTAGCATGATTTCTTTTTAATTTATCTTTTGGCCATTACTAGGATCTAAATGGAAAGCTATTTAATGCATATTTTGGAATAAAATTGTATGACAGGTTTGCCATTCCTTGCCCTGGCATAAGTATCTTAATTTTCTTACAGGAGATGGCATGAATGCTTATATGGCATACAGAGTAACAACAAAGGTAACTAGTGCAACTAATACATGCAGATAACTCTGTCATAGCTGAGATGGATCAGTAATTTGTAAAAATTTTTTTTAAGACATCGCTTTCAATGTTCCACAAAAACGAATTCTCTGTTAAAAGAAGATTCAGTGATTTTCTTGGCTTGCACAGCAAATTAGCAACAAAGTACATGCATATTGGTTATATTGTGCCTCCAGCTCCAGAAAAAAGCATTGTAGGTAAGTGCAGTTCCTGTACTATGATATTTAAGTACTATTCTACAAATTACTTTTCTGTACAAATACTGCTTACTACTTCTCAGGTGGTTCAAATGTTCTTTGTGTTCTGTAGTTTTAAAAGGTTCAGGTTAAATCAGAAAGGTAGGTAACAGCCTCTTCCTAATTGAGACCAGTGTTGATAATAGGAAGAACATATGTCTTAATACATGTCCTTGTATTTCTTATCTATGATTCTTTCTTTGCTGTTGTCCTTCAAAAGCTGATTAGTCTATCAAAACAAGGATGTTAAAAAAGTTTATTTTTAACTTGAGCTGTTATCTATTGCCTGCAGCATACAGAGCTTCATACATATTCCAGCTCTCTTGATACTTCAGTCTGTTTCTTTTTATCACAGTGAATGCAAAACCTCTCATTAATTCTGCAGGGTGTTAATGCAAAAACCCTCTGAGTGATGTGAGTCTTCATGAATGCCTTGAAGGGTCACATCCTTTCTCCATGAGCTAAGAAGCATGCCTAATGCATTAAAGCAACTTAAATTTTATGATTTTAGTAGCTTTTTCCAAAATAACTAAACATTTAAAACAGTAAAATCTGTTGAATTCATTTTATTCCTCATATAAATAAATAAGTGATTTGACTCTAGAATGTTGTTTGATGTGTAGGAAATGGCAAGACTTCTTTTTCAGTAGTGTAGGCTGTAAAGCTACTCAGAGCAGCAGCATTTCGCATAAGCAGGAGTAGGCAGACTGAGTAGATGTTGGCAGCAAAAGGCTTGGGAAATTTATGATTTTACTTCTGCGGAAAAGCACTGCATTTAAAGTCTGAGACTGAAAGTTTGACCAGATTTTTTTGCTAGTTCTTGAAAGTAGCGTGTGATTCTGTAATTTTTTTCATATAAAAAAAGTAAGTTTCATTACAAATGCTTAACAGGGTTTATAAGCATGAAATGAGACTTTTGATCACATTCTTTGGGTGATACAACATTTAGGGCATTTATAACAGTGTGCATTTATGTGGAAATGTAGTGCTTGCATCACAGTCATCTGTAAGATAAAGCTTAGACTGGATTTCAGATACCACTTACACAAAACCAGCATAAAAATTGATGGACATGGAAGTGTAAAAAGGTGGGGACTTACTGCAGTGTAATCAAATGCTGGGAAAACTCACAGACTTTGTAGGACATTTTCAAAAGAACACGAAACTCCCACTTTAAAGTTGAACTTCATTGCACTGTGTTACTTAGTTCTGTTCAGAAGCATGTAGACAATACATTTCAAGGACCAAAACAGGCTGCCCAGGGAGGTCATGGAGTCTCCCTCTCTGGAGACATTCAAAACCCACCTGGACATGTTCCTATATAACCTGCTCTAGGTGACCCTGCCTTGGCAGCAGAATTGAACTGGGTGATTCTCCAGAGGTCCTTTCCAACCCTGATGATTCTGAGATTCTGTAATTCTGGAGAAAAGAGGAGGTTGAGTCTAGGCTGTTTTAAAATAATGCATCTTAAAGCAGAGAGCTGACAGAAGACATCTGAAAGTGAGATGATGTGTAGTGTTTACATCTCGCATGTTTATTTTTGAAGTCTTAATGTCCTACATTCATTGTTACGCATTTGTGTATTGGACAAAAGTCCCTGGTCTGTTCATTCTGTTACAATATTGATAACACCTGGAGTTTTCAGCTGCAACTTTATTTTGGTGATGCGTGGGAGGGGGAATTTTAGATCTTAGCTACAAATTCAAGTGATGAATTACTGACTGGAAAAGAAGGGTAAAAATGAGTCAGTGGTGAGTTAGAATTGGACATTCAACCAAACTGTCTCATTACTTATGTGTGAAAAATCACATTTTCTTTGTTTAAGAAAATAATCTACTAAGTCAGGGATCTTTTCTGTGAACGATTAGAAGGGTACTTGGGCTACAGAAACAACCTTTACACTTGCATTTAAATGGGCTTATATTAGCAGAGAAAGAAACCCGGTCTCATATCTAGAAATAGCCATCCATATCACAGGTTAGGAGTTCCTCATATTCATCATTTGATTATGTGTTCAGTTTTTTCCATATGAACATCTGTTCAAACTTAACTGTGAAGGATCCTTTGTATTAAACCACAGCATTTCATGCTTTGTGCGATGAAATATTAAGGTATAGTAATTCTCTAATGCAAAAGGGTGAGGCATATGGATTACCTCAATTTTGTTTGCTTTGCTCCCTATACTTAAAGACATACTTGATTTTACAGATAAATTTACGGATTTACAATTACATTACACTGTATAGTATACTTTTGAAAAAAATGCTGATCAGATTTATTTTCATCATATTGCAGAGAAGGGAAAAACTAAAGCTTCACTGAGAGGTTTAGAGTTCCTCCTTGTTCCTGTAAGGATGCTGTTTATCTCCTTCCATGGGTTACTATGTGAAACTGGTAACGCCAGAAGGGAGATGGGATGAGGAGCAACATTGGGAGCTGTTGCCCTGGCAGGTCGTTAAGAGTGCATAGTCAGAATCTCAGATATAGAACTTATTAGGTGGAGAAGCATAGAACTAACAAATCACAAATATGCTACAGCTAGAAATAAGATGTCTGGACTGTATCAAAAAATACCTTTCCTGTGTTTTAGGAAATAAGAATAGTTATGAATGTCCAGTGTTTCATTGTGTTTTTAATAGGACTCAGGTTGCTAAACTCTGACTTTAGGTCTTTTGCATGAAAACAGTGACCTCAGTCTGACAGTGTAGAATTCTTCTGATGCTGAGATTGAATGTATTTCCCATACCATGACACATAATAACTGGCTCTCTGTTGTAGTTTTTTGGCCACTCTTGTTTTGGTCAGAGGAAACACTTACTCTCCATTCAGTTGTTGTTTATTCTCCATTGTAGTTGTTCAGAATTTTTGGAACTTGTCAGTTTGCTTTAGCTGACTAAATAATTATTAGTTCTAGAACTTGAGAAAACAATAGAATGAAAGCATTAGTAATAAGCTTACTAATGAATAGGCTTATAACCTCAGATTTACTTTTCCTGTTCTGCTTTATATGGCTATTTTTGTCTTCTGAACACAAGTTTCCAGTACCTGATCAGCAGTACCCTAATCAGGATTTAGATTGTCTTCATAAATGCAAATTATCCTAGTTTGGCATAACTCTTAGTCACAATACGTTACAGAAAATTGCATATTTCACAGAGCTGCTTCCACAAACCCATGTGGCATGAAGTGTTTATTTTTTTTCCTCTTTCTATGTAGTGTTTTTCATTGTAATTTGACTTAAATATGTTAACTTAGGTGAGCCTTCTAACCACATCAGTTATGTTAATGATTTATCTGTGATAAAATAAAATCAATATGATGCCATTTTCTTCAAGGCATGACCAAGGTTAAAGTAGGCAAAGAAGATTCTTCATCTACTGAATTTGTAGAGAAAAGAAGAGCAGCTCTAGAAAGGTAATGTGTGTATCTAATTAAAATTTATTTTTGCTCAGAGAAATTTGTAATATTCTACATAGGCTCTGTAGTTGGACTATAGGCCATCTGTACTTAGATTCCGGAGGCTGTATACACCTGTCAAATTTTTGCATAGAAATTGAATAATCCTCATTAATAACAGGAAATATAGCCTTATCCTTAGAGAAGATTACGGATAACTTGTTTTAGACTTAAAATTGGAGAGATTCAGTACATAAAACTATCATCTTATTTAGACATTTTGGGTTGAAGGAATTAGGGCACGTAGAGCAACTTTTCTGTTCCAACAGCAAATCAGCTGTTGGGCAGGGACATGGGTGAAAGAAAACTTCAGTCACTGGAAGGTCAAATGGCCATCTGATTATGTACATTGATGACACGGATGTGACTAGCTGACTTTTGACTTAGGAGATAATGGATCTCTGTCACCTAGCGCTGATGCTCAGCTGACACCTTCATCTTGGAAGGGTCCTCTCCCTGCTGAACTGCCACATCAACTTGTACTGAGTGTAGAACAAGGAAAGAAAAGTTGAGCTCATCTGTGTAAAATGTCTAAAATAGGTTCACTCCAACCCTTAGCTTCTTAAGGAAGAAAAATAAGGATCTGGAGGTCATACCTGGTGGAGGACAGATAAAAAAATTACACTTTATTTCTGAGCAGAGATGCAATAAAAAACTTTCTTCCCCTTGTGAAGGGAAGGGGTTGTATTGATTTTACTTTTGTGTATGTGTGGATCCTTTAGAACTAAATGTGTTGAAGACTGTAGTCTACACAGCATATAAGCAGTTCATACCTGGATCATAATCAAGTCACTTGTCCAAGATTTCCTTTAATTACCATAATAACTTGTAACAAAAAGCCTGTCCACTGCATTATACTAGAATGTTTAAAAAACCTCCATTTTTCTGGTGTAAATTTGCTGTTTTTAAAGGAGGAGGTCTTCATTCAGCTGTTGAATATACAGTTCTGGTAGGTCTCACCTTTGGCGTAAACAAACTGTTATCACAACATAAGACACTAAAGGTCAGGCAGTGGTTTATAAGAAGTGCATGGCACTGTGTTACTTCAACAGGCACATTAAATATGGTTTGTTATCTGATATTTAATTTTAAAAATCATAGGTATCTGCAACGAACTGTAAAGCACCCAACCTTGCTACAGGATCCAGATTTAAGACAGTTCTTGGAAAGTTCTGAGGTATTTAAGTTCTTTTAAATTTTCCTGTTTGTTTCTAGATATGGTAGCTAACGAAGCAGTGTATTCACTTTGTATTGAGACCTAATCCCCTAAATTAGTATAAAATCCAACTGGACTGTATCCTTCATGGGACAGAATGGCAGAGGCTGCTTACATAATGGTGCGCCTCTGGCTGTCATAAAACTTAGAGTGGTAGTGGCAAAAAGCTATTCGCTCTACAGTGACTTCTCAACTGAGTTGGTATGTCCAGTTCTGAATGAAATGTATTGTACATGGTGAAAGTTACTGATTGTTAAATAAGATCGAGAATTAAACTGGCTTGGAAGCAGCTCTCTTGCCTGTAGGAGTTCAACATGAGCTGCACTGTTAGGATAGCGTGAAAATGCTGGCAGTGGTGCTGGCAGGCTAGGTGTTTTGTGAATAGAGGACTTCAGTCTCTTGTACTATCAACCTGGCACCTTTCACAATATTTAATATGTTGTTAAAGATGCATAATATCTCTTTATAAACCTGAATAGTGGTTTCACTGTAATACTGAACTGTCTCTTGGCTAATGTCAGTATCTTAGATATACTAATAAGTCACAAAGGCCACTCTACTGACAAAAGCATCAATAGATAACTTAGAGTCAGTTTGTCAATGCTGCTGACATACAAAACATCACATGAAGGGTAGATGGTCTGACAGAGAGGCCACCTTGTATGGCATATTCAATATCGCCTAAGTAGTAACATCAATTAAATTTAAAGCTTGTTAACTTACCTCCAAGGATTCCACAGTATCTATGCAGATAACACAGTTCTTGTAAGACACTTGAGGTAGGTCTTGAAATCCAGCCTATATTGAAAAGCAAAAGCTCATCAACCTTTTATAATCAGCACATAGTGCATGCCTTGCATTACAGTGAAATGTTTTACAGAATTTCTTTTGTCTAATTTGTTGTAAATCTAAGCTTTTCTGTTCCTGTAGTGGCAGTTTGTTCTTTGTTGTGTGTAGGTGGCTAGTTAGGACACTTGGCTAGTTTGTAACGGCTTTGGACAAGTGGGTTGTTGGTTCCATTTAAATGTAAAGATGTAGAAGAAAAGTAAATAGTCTATTTTTAAGTTTTCCTCTTGAGAATGTAAAAGTAGTAAATCTGAGAAATTAGATTCCACTATATTGAAACACATAGGAGCAAAGAAAACACTATATCCTTTTCTTTCCCCCTTGTGCCCAGTTAAACCTCCATCCTTTTAACCAGTCTGTTTGCCCTTATTTGTCATTCAATTCCAGCTGCCGAGAGCGGTTAACACCCAGGCTCTGAGTGGAGCAGGAATATTGAGGATGGTGAACAAGGCTGCCGACGCTGTCAACAAAATGACAATCAAGATGAATGAATCGGATGCAGTAAGAGCTGATTTTTCGTCTTGAATAATGAGACGAATTAATGAGCCTCAACAATTGCATTTTAAAGCTGTAGAAGTAGAAAATGGGTTATTAATTTGCTTATTGGCTTGAATTCTTAGCTGTATCAGTTGACCACCCTGGCAGTACCTGGATAATTTGCTTCTTTAGAACCAGAAATGTTGTTGGTAATCTAATTTGTAATGCTCTTTCATCTTTTGTCAGTGGTTTGAAGAAAAACAGCAGCAATTTGAGAATCTGGATCAGCAACTTAGGAAACTTCATGCCAGTGTTGAAGCATTAGTCTGCCACAGAAAAGGTAACTTTACTTTTGTGGGACTGCATGAACTTTAGGAAATGGTCTCTCTTATCATGTGAGAGCTCTTAACTAATTGATAGTTATGCAATATATTTCAGAGCAAAAATCTTGTAATTGTACCTTTTATTTTAAACTACTCTAGTATTTTTGATACTTCCTTTCAATCTTAAATTTAACCAGAGTATCTGTCATTCCTAGATATATGATTGAGATAAATCAATTTAGCATCTTTTTTTCCCTTACCACACCTACTAAGCAATTCTATTATTGTAGACATCCATAAATTTATCTCTAAGTCTCACGGTGAGACTGATTTCTTTCTGAATAAAAAGTGGCTATGTAGGTCCATTTAAATATCTTTTCATTCAGTATTGCTCTGTTGACTGAGTTTAAGCTCTTACCCAGGAATTTGCCATTATTAATTTGGTCCACTTAATGATATATCAAGATACTGTTAAAATAAACTTTTCTGGGAAGATCAGTAATCACAGAATATCAGCTTTTTGTTTACTTATTCTACAGATAAGCAAAGCCTGTAAGTTTATAAGCAGCCTGTGCTGCTTTTTTATCAAAGATAGATTTGAATCAGATAATTAGAAAGCAAAAATCACAATCTTCCCCCAAAAAAACACATTCCAAACAAACAAATCCAAACAAAATCCCACAATTTTGATTTGTAATTCAAAGAAGACTACAAGTGTGCTTTCTGGCAATATTATGTTAAAATACAGTGTCACCTTTGAGTTCTTTCAAAAACATACGAAAATGTCATAAGTTGCTTTCTTATAATTCTAAGCACAAATTACTCTTTGTAGTAAAAGAATCTTTAGGCAACTCTCCTCGAGGCTAGGGATATTTAAAAAGTAATGGAAAATGGAAATCTTGGTTTGCTGTTGATCTGACATCTGCTTATAGATTTAAGGACGTTTTGGTTGCTTGCTTGGTTGTTTTTTTTAAGAGTTGTGTTTCAATTGTAAAGGTTTCAAATATCTGAAGACATTTAACTTCTGGTGTTCTGGTGATTCTGCAGGAGTAGCAGAGCTGGAAACAAACCTGCATTTTTAATCTTGAAGTAATTTGGATAGGTATTTGTTCAAAGGTCCTTCATAGAAATTAACTTTGTACATAATTACTTGCATGGGATTTAGACAATTGTGCCAATATTTGTTAATAAATAAGCTGAACACTAACTCCACAGGTATGAGAGGGTTGTTTGTTTTTTGTTTTAAGGCATGTCAGAATGTGGCAATACATTGCAGCATGCACAGTAAAAGTTACTTAAAAGTCAATGAAACATTCCAACAGAAATAAATTCCACTCGTGTGAGTGGTGATTATGTGAAAAAGCTGGGGTTTTTCCACTCTGAACTTGTGTGATAAACTTGTTAAAATGGTTCTGAATTTGCTCTGTGAGTGACTTGGCTTTTGTTTTGTGGGCTTGCATTTTCTCTGAGCTAGGCAGTTGAATAATACTGAAGTGACATTTTTTTTTCCATCTCTTTTGCTAGACAGAGTAAGCATGACATTAACAGACTCAGCCAAACATTTGCTGATCAAGTTTTTTTCACTGGAATCTTTCTCCTAAATGTGGTTTCATTGTGATCTCCTTGTGTATTGTGATCTTTAGCTTCTGTTTTTCAGTTGGTGAAGTTAAGGATGAAATTGGGCAGAGGTCTCTGCTCCACTGATGTAAGCTGCAGAGTAATATAACTAATTAACTGCATTATGCTGAATATTACTCCTGTATTTCAGAGCTTTCAGCCAACACAGCTGCCTTTGCTAAAAGTGCTGCCATGTTAGGTAACTCTGAGGATCACACTGCTCTATCTAGAGCTTTGTCTCAGCTTGCAGAGGTTGAGGAGAAGATAGATCAATTACATCAAGAACAAGCTTTTGCTGATTTTTATGTGTTCTCAGAGCTGCTTGGTGATTACATTCGTCTGATTGCTGCAGTAAAAGTGAGTACTTCTAGGAAAAATACTGATTTTATGTTGAAAGCCCCATTCCTCAACTTACAGATTTAGGTTAAAGGAATATGTGCGTTTGCACACGTTGTAACACACTTGAGACAGTTAAGTTTTTTCCAGAAGTTCTAGCTGAGTCAAATGAATGCATTCGTGATCAGTTACTCCAATGATACAAATAGTTGTGATCAAAAATGTGAATGAGGTAGTAAGATCCAGAGAAAATGCAAATTTACTTGAGCAGCACTGATTGTATACAGTATTTATGGACACTGTACACACTACTGTGTCTAAGCATACTGTACTTGCTTCTTTCAGGTTACTTATTGTTATACTATGCTCATAAATCTCCAAGAACATAATTTGGCTGTATTTGGTAGATAGCCAATAGTTTCTGTAAATAAGAAAAAAATGCGGTTTGTGGATCTCATTAAAGAAAATGCTCAATTTAGGTGTAAGCTATGCTTCACGGTATAATTATGGTTTTGCGTGGGAAGAGGTGTTTGTGAATTCTGTACAGAAATATCTTTAAACTTGTGAGGTTATTGGTAGTACATATATTTTCCTTTTTGCTTTATCTCTTTTTTTTTTTCTTAGTGTATTTTAATTCGGCTATGATAGTCCATTGCTAACAAAAATATGTTATTGAATATGCATGTAATCCATATGCACGTAAGTTGGCTAGAATCTGCATGTAGAGAATTATCTGCATAATAGAGCACTTTGTAGTGGTTGGTTTGGTAGTGTTTCAATGGAATGAGGCACATAAAATGGTTTGGGACACTGAAGTATCATCTCTGTAAAGGGTTCTTTTTAAATACCATTATTTGTGGAAGGTATTGAGCTGTGCAAGCGTGCTGTCAAATGAAATGCAAGAAATAGGAGACACTCTTAAGTTTTCTTTGAGTATACTTCGCACAGAATCACACAAAATATTCTGAGCTAGAAGAGACCCATGGGGATCACTGAGTCCAATTCCTACGTGATTGGCCTATACAGGGTTGGAATCCACAACCTTGGCATTACTAGCACTATACTCCAACCAACTGAGCTAATCTTCAGCCTTATCCAGAATTACTTTTTCCCACTGGGAATCTAGATAGTTCTAACAATTCCAGTTGTTTTAATAAATTTGTCTATTCTTACAGGGTGTGTTTGACCATCGAATGAAATGCTGGCAGAAGTGGCAAGATGCTCAGGTCACTTTACAAAAAAAACGTGAAGCTGAAGCAAAGCTCCAACTTGCCAACAAACCTGATAAATTGCAGCAAGCTAAAGATGAGATAAAAGAGGTAATGTTATCAAACATTGTTTTGAAGGTCAGACTTGCTGCATTAGCTCATTCATTCTGCATTAATGCTGCTTTATATCATTTTTATTTACAAATCACTTACTTGCTCTTTTCCATGTTTACCGAAATGGTTAAAAGGAATTTATGTAAAATACTAAGTGCGTGCAATTGTTACTCATTGTAAGATCTGTAAGGCAGCTAATATTGCCTCTACAGAGTCTGGGAGATGGGTGGAGGGGAACATATACAGGGTAATGCTTTTAACTGTTAACAGATCTCTTGGATAAGAAGAGGAACATCTCTCTGTTTCTAAAGCTGAGACGACTTGGCTAAATCTAGTGAAGGCAACTAATAGAGAACTGTTCTCATGTTTTGCTTAATTATGCAGCATATCTACCCATATATATATATATATATATATGCATGTATATATGGTGTAATTTCAGTAAAAATAAATCTTAACATGTTGAAGTGTCATAATTTATACACTTTTTCTGTCATGCTTCACTAAGGAAATTGAAGAGGTAGGACGACTTAATTATTTAACGCTAATGCATTCTAATTATGCCCCAGTACTCTCCCATTAAATAACAGAAGAACATTATTGCAGATTTCAAGCTCTCTTACACAGTTGCTTTGTTTGGTTTCCTCATTGGTCGCTAACCACATGCTCCTTTGGTTTCTTTGTCCTTCAATGTATTTTGCATACAGTATTGAAGTTACTCATTAACTTGACTTTCTTTTTCTTAAAAAAGGCCTTTGTTTACTGAGAAAACTTAGTGTGTCACTCTTGTGTGACCACATTCTTGCTGGTTGCCTCTCTTGATGTCACCCATCAATTCACAATACATTTCCTGATTATGGGAAATAGTAGGAAATAGTCAGTGATCCAGTCCCAATATTAAAAGAATTGATTGTATTTTTTCCTGAGGACTTATTTTTCCTACTTTATTAGATGATTAGAGAAGGTTTTTAGTAAATCCACAATATAAATGTGCCAATTAAAAGTTCTTGCTGCCACTGAAATGTGTTCAGAGTTGCAGAATTCTGTAATAGTGGACCTTCTGGGAGAGAGATTTCAAAGTGGAATCCTAAGCAGCTTGAGCACCATCCGTGACTCAGTTGCTTTTTTTTGTGGAGAAAAGGACAAAGAGCAGGCCTACAAATAATTTTATTGAATGGGAAGTTTCTCCTTGTCAGGTATTGTAAGATGGCAAACTGTTATTCAGTGATAATTCACTTAGGACCTGGTATTTGAGCATGATGAAACTGCAGTGTTGTTGGATCCGTTAGGCATGTGGAGGCTTTCACAGAAATCTCAGGCACCTCTAGTTGATGTGGTAGGAAGGCACAGGCAGTCTCATTCTCCCTTTCCTTAGGTGTGTTTTATATTGTTTCATTTATTAGATAACACCTCAGGCTATCCTTCCATGAAGGACATCCTAATATTATGACTTACTGAACAGCTTCATAGTGTACATCTAAAAAGGCAGTAAGGATACTCTGAATAAATATAAACTAAAAATACAACTACAGAGATGTTTATTGGAACATAGATGACATTTGTCTTAGTCACAACAGTAAATTGACACTACATCACAAAATTCCCTCTTTTGTGAATAAGTGGCACCACTGGATTGCTAACAGGAATATGCTACACTAAAGCATATTGCTTCCCTGCTGCCTCTTTCTGAGAAAGACAAATGTTACTGAATATATTCCCATGACTCAGTTAATATTTTGAGATGAACAGACACAGTTACATTTTAAATAACTTCCAGACTGCATGTGTCTGCAGTGTGGGGCTCTGTATCTACACAGATAGCTTAAACTTTACAATGTAACAGGTGTGTAAAAGCAGTTACAGGGTAATAGAGATGGTGATGATCTCTTCTTGTCTCCTTGGATGTCTTTTCACAGAAATGAAGAAACTACCTAGTGTCAGGCATTGTTAGATGAGTGCCATGCTGCCAATATGGCAAAACCTCGTAAGAGACATCTCTTCTTCTGAAATTTCCTCTAGCGATCTTCTTGCCTGCAATAACTTTTCTATTTTTCTGCTTTCTATGAAAATGGTTTTCACTGAAAAAGAAGGCTTGTGCTTTGGCTTACTAAAGCAACATGCGTTCTTGCTGGAAAGCGAATAAACACATCCTCAGTAGCTTTTCAACAGAAATATGATAGAGATAATTAGATACTTGACCATAGGCAGAGATGAAGATTTAATCCTCTCTTCTAGGATGAGGGAAGTACAGGGAACTTACCTTTGAGACTCTTCCATGCTTGATTGGACAGGTTTAGATTCTTTTTGGATGTTATTTGTAAAGGGAACAGCAGATAAAGCTTTAGAGATCCATTTTCTTTTCTAAAGAATATTTTTAAATGTTATTAAGTGTTCTTAATAGCAGTACTAAGGTACTTTTACATTTTATCTACAAATAGCATTACTTTAAAGATACTATTGTTGTAACTAATCTGATGACACCCTGTTACACAAATTTGAAGTTATAACTGTAAGACTTTCTTGTAAGTAAACCAGAAAAATGAAACGAGTCCTTTTAGCTCATAAATGACTAAAGTTCAGATACTGGTAGACTGAATGAACAACACAAACTCTTACCTCTGCATGTCTTTCCTTTCCCAGTGGGAGACAAAAGTTCAGCAAGGGGAAAAAGATTTTGAACAGATCTCCAAAACCATTCGCAAGGAAGTGGGAAGATTTGAGGCATGTATAATTTTGAGCAAGTAAATGACAGTTTTGCTTTAGATAATATTGACATTCCAAGTAAAATTCATTAAGAGGTTAATGTGCCATCATTTATTTATTAACAGAAGGAACGAGTGAAAGACTTTAAAACTGTTATTATCGAGTACTTAGAGTCGTTAGTGCAAACACAGCAGCAGGTAAGATAAATTTTAAGTTTTGTACAAGTTAACAGTTAATACATTCCATATCCAGTTAGAAAAAGATGGGCTTTAAGTATAGCAATTTCTAAAACATAAAGAATTGTTACTCTGTGCTGTATTGGAGAATATGATCATCACAGTTTTCCAGTTATTGCTATACTCCCTTGCACAGCCGTAATTGAGGGAAGCAAGGGAGAAGCTCCCTTAGGGAAATGGGCAAGCGAAGGGTCTTCCAAAACTGAAGTAGTGTTTTCACTTCTGGAGTGGAGTAAATTATAATCAGTGTGTACTTGGACTTGGTGAAGAAAACTTGGATACTTTAATGTTTAGTTCTCTTTTTAAAAGGTATGAAATATTACTGAATATTGGAAAGTATTAAAACAATTTCCAGTGTGTCAGAAGTAGACCTTGTTCCCAAAAAGGTGTTTGGATTCTTTCCTTTGTTCATCCCAGGAATATAACCCTCCAGCTTTGTTTAATTTAAAAAAAAAGAAAAGTATCCCTAGAGGTAAGAATAGTGGACTGAGCTTTCAAAAAAATTCAGAATAATTGTATTCTGTAGCATTGTGTTCAACATGTGGTAACATACCTGTAGCTATGAGCAGATTTGTATATGTATTACTTGTGTTTTTTCTTGCACTATATAAAAATTTGAATTAATAAGCACGTATGTTCTTACTTTTCTGGTGGAGGCAAGTTTACCTCAAGGTAGGTATGTGTTGTGTTTTCCAGTGTTTAGTACTTAATAAGTGATTTTCCCCTTCTCTTCAAGCTAATAAAATACTGGGAGGCATTCCTACCTGAAGCCAAAGCCATTGCCTGAAAGAAGAATATTCCAAATGAGAAGACACTCTGGATGTTTGTCCTGGATAAAACTAAATTCCATAGTTAAATCACTTTAAATCATCCAAATAAACCACTATCTATTTTGTGAATTAACATATGGCTTTTTTTATATACCACAGTGTTTTATTAACAAGCTGCATGTCCTGAACCTCTTTGAAGTGGACTGTGGCATGATGTTCTGCAATACATTGCTGAATTGAACACTATTGTGTCTTAATACTTGCACTACAGTGTGCACTGCAAGGCCAGAAGCTGATATTTTTGTTCTTTCCAATACAATGTTCTGTAGTACATTTGCCTGATCTTTATGAAACAAATTTAATTGCATCGATTAATGTTCACTTAAACATTCCTGTACAAAATCATGTTTTTGTGATTACAATAATAAAGGGGATATACCATGTGAAACATTAAACACTCTGGTTTTGTGTGTCTGGATACTTTCTGATGTTCTTAGGAGTACTATTCAGAACTAAGTGTGATTATATCCAAGCCAAAAAGATTTAGTGCTGGAGAAGGTATTCAAATATTTGTCATAAACTAGTCTGTTTTTAATTCTGAGTCTCTTTGTTGCAGGTACTCCCTTCTGAATTTATCAGTGCCTTGGCAAACTGTAATGTGTTAATATTCACAGGGGCAAAGGATTGATGCTTGGGCGACAAACAGGCATACACTGACATCTCCTTCAAGTGTTTATAAAGCTTCTGCAGAGTTAAAATCATCTGCATGCTCAAATACTGGTGTCCTACTGGATTGATAAATTTCCTCAATTGTCAGTGGTCTCAGGATACAAAAAGAAAAAACAAAGTCGTAGTAATTCTGTTAATCAGGGGGAAGAAAAGTAGGTAATTCAGCTGAGTGCATGTTTGTTGTAAGAGTTAGCATTCTACTTGGATTTTCTTGAGTTTGCAGGGACTGGTTGTACTTTCTGCAAGAAATCAGAGCAGCTAAACATTTTCCTGAAATACACAATATTAATATAGTGCCATAGTGCCCTGTTATTTTAATGATATACTGAGCTTGCCAGTGTCATGTATTACCATAAAAAATTGCAGACAAATATTAATCACATGAAATACAGAAGAAGCTGTTGCTTTCAGTTAATCATAAGACTGCAGGAAAAGCCCATGAATTTGTATTTGTGGTCAGATATAAAGAAGCACACAGGACCATTTCATAACAGAACAGAAACCTATATTCACCTGGAAGATCATACTCTTTTTACAACAAAATTAATGTGAATTTTGCAGATTAGTGTCTCATCTTGTTTCTCTATATACTTCTGTTGAATTGGTATTTCTGTGAGTTGCCAAGAAAACTGAAAAAAAACCCAACACAACAGAGAAACTTGCCAAGCTTTTATCAAGCATCTTATTAAATAGTTAATTGCTTAAACCCTAATACCTTATGCATCAATGTTTGTTCAGTCATTTATCTTGTAACTACTTCCTGAAAAGCTTAAGTGTGTAACAGATTTATGATGAAGAAACTGATATAGGCATAACACTCAGTTAAGTGTTATGATGTACTTGAGTTTGGCTTGCTCAGTGCTAATGAAAATTGACCAACAGCTCAATATTATACTTCAGATTTCTATCATTGAGAGTGAGAATAGTTTTTCCAGAAGTAAAGACTCAATTTGGACTTGCAGAACTCAAAGTCTGTAAACATACTCTTTCATGATTTTTTGGTTTAAGTGTTGTATCCAGCTTTCTTAGCTCTTGATCTCTCTCTTGCTTCAATCAGAATTTCTTCTCTCTGTAATGACAGAATGAAAGAGCTTTCACATTAGTCTTCTAGCAAGGATTACTGTGACTAGATAAAAAACCCAAGTGTGAGTCATGTAGTGTTTTTCTTAAAACCCAAAGACTATTGGGGAACAAAAAGATAATGGCATTTTTGGAGTTCAGTTGGTTGCTCATACAAAAAATTGTAGGATTCTTTTTATCACTAGGTTGGCTTGAACAGAACATCAGCTGTCTCGTTTGACTACCATAAAGCTCTTGTTTCAAGAACTGTTAATTTATTTTGTGTATATTCCCATACATTATGAAGATTGGAAGTTTGCTTATTGTCTTTCCTAGTACAAGTAACATCCATGTTAGCAGATGTTTCTCAACCCAAGTGTATGGAGGTGTTGCTGAAGTGTTTCCTCTGTGGAGCTCCCTACCACACATTGTACTAAATTTAAGTGATGTTTCCTTAAAACTCCAAGTCAATGTACCACTGCAAAATCACTGGCATGAACAAAACATTTGCAAAATAATGGTCAGCATTTGGAATACTGTATAAAAGACAAGATGCTACTGCATTCTAGTTTACTTTTTAGGTTAAGATTGTAGATGTCTGCAAAAATCATCCCTTTTCCTTTACTCATCATGCCTGTGGTCCTTTATCATTTAAAAATATATGACATGAAGTGGCTCACATTGAAGACATTGTTACTTTATTAAAGTGATGTTTGGTGTACAAGAAGTCTCTGATTCTTTACTCAATGTCCCCTTTAAAACAGAATGTTCTGCTTTCGTATCAATTATTCCTTCTACCTCTCCTAAGACTCTCTGAAAGCCTCTTACGGGAGTTTATTTCAGCATTTGTTGAGTTCGTGCCCCAAATATGTCAGTTTCTTTCAGTTGTGGAGATGAGCTGCTGACTAGTATAGCCTGTGCATACTATTCTACTATGAATATTCTAGTAGAATATTCACTATATTCATGTATATCTACTATGTCAATAGTGAAATAGCTGTCTTAAAGAAAAACAAATAGAAGAAAGAAAAACCTTTAATTTTTTTCCCCTCCTTCCACTTTAGAGTAGAACAGGCTCTGGAATAATTTTATCTCTGGCAAAAGATGAGTCTATTACAGTCATGTAAGAAAAAAAAGGGTTCAGTATTATAACGGGTGAGGAGCTGAAGTTTCAGGTTGTTCAGAATGACACCTGCTAAGACAATTCTTCCCTTTTTCTAAATTCTTGTCTTCCAGAGTTGAATCAGGAGTGAACTTGTTAATCTTTTGACTTCACTGGTAAACCACTACTTTTTCTTTCTTTCTTTCCCTCAGATCAATGAGCAAATGACTATCATAGGGAAGGGATATAAATCCAAGTCTTATTTTCTGTCATTGAGAAAGAGCACCTCAGAAGAGTACACAAAGCAATTTAAGCATAAACTTTCTCGCAGGATATTATGAAAACTAAAGTGAAAGAAGTATGCAACGAAAGTATAATGAAGGGCAAGAAAATACTTCGGATAAAGCATGTATCTGGTTGAATTTTGTGGGCTTACTTCAGACCAGTCTTTCTGATAGAAACTGAAAAATCTACAAACTTGTGGTTTAATTGAGGACTGTATTTTTTTCTGACTTCTTGATGTATATTTTACTATTATCACTTTAACTGGATTTTTTATATGGATTTCTTTGCCTGCTTCTAGACTGGGAACTAGCCATTCAGAAAGTCCTTGAGTCATGAGATTTGGAAACTGATCCTTCAGAGTAGCCCCTATTCATTACTTTTTCTCTCCTGTGAATCATTCTGACATGGTGAATGCTAAATCCCCCCTCCCTGTGTGAGGAATCTCACAATGACTACTTTGGAAAAAAAGAAACGTAGAAGTGGTGAACAAAGTGGGAGATTAATGATTCCTTGATTCATTTCTGTAATCATGAAAGGTTAAGGTAGAATTTGATGACAGATATCAGTTAACAACTTGAGGGAATATATTACTCATTTATTTTACATTTTGCATCAAGTTAACTTAAGAATGTAACCCAAGATACTGATACCTATAACAACACCAACACCTGATTTCCTACAGTACTTTTGGGAGCCTGCTCAACAGAAGAATTTGAAGACAGTCTATGTTAACTGTTACCAGTAGAGGTCAACCCTTTTCAACTTTGTTTTTAAGATTACTAATATGGTTTTAGCACATGTTACACCAGTTCAAGTCAAGATAGATTTAAAGTATATTCTTGCTTTGTTGTTTGTGGGACACATTGTATCGTTTGTGCAGTTAGCTTTCAAAGACAAGAATGCTGTATGGTTTTGAACACACTTTGGTAGCATTTTATAAACAAATGCTTCTTAAATTTTTGATGTCAGTGTATTAGATAGAAAGACAAACCTTGGCTGGCCAGCCATGTGAAGAAATCCATTTTTTTTTTTCCTTTAGATGTAACTTTAAAGATTAGCCAGCTAATGATGATACATTGTGCAAATTAAGTATTTAACATTCTAAAACATATTGATGTATTTGAATTCAGCTCACTATGTAATCTTTCTTGTTCCTCTTGGCTGATGCACAGTCAAAAGTTCCATTATATGCTATTGAATTTGAAACCAGATTAATGTCTAAAACTTTTCTTTGTTAATAAGTTACATGATATTATGGGGAAAACTAGATTTTGGAAATTACTGCTTATAGGATTGCAAACAACCACAAATGGTGCTCCTATGAAATTCTTATACTGGCTTATCAGCATAAATGCATTATGGCACAAATAGTGTTGTTAGAGTTATCCATCCATTTTGTATTAGGGCGAGAATGGAAACTAAGCCTGGAGACTGGAATCTTAGCCAGAAAGTGACAGTAAGGATAGCATGATAATTATTCTCTAGCATGCCCCCATTCCCCAGGCTGATAACACTATTATTATATGGCTAGTTCTTCCTTGGGAATAGTGTAATGAGTTAATCAGAGGAGGCTTTGGGAAGAATGAGATTCCTTATTCATGCCTTTCAGTCTGAGGAGATGGTGTACAGGGGACTGGAAACACTGCATTTGTCACCTCTACCACAGAGCAGTGCTGGGACCATCCTGCTGGTCAGCAGTTGAGGGCACTGGCATAGGGGCAGTGTTGCACAGAAACAGGTGCCCGAGGACCATCTGGCTATGATGACACTTTTTTTTTTTTATTTTTGTTGGTTACTTTGTTTTAGTTCAGCAAAATGAACTACTGTTAGTTTGCTTTAGTCTTGTTTTTAGCCAGACAATGTTTATTTTGTATTGAATTCTTCAGGTCACAGGTCTTTGCATAGAGGAAAATATAATTAAATCTACCTGCCAGTAAAACAAACAAAAATAGAGGGAAAAGGAGCCCTCCTCCTCCCCAGTGTCACTAGTTTAGAAGGTGGCAAGTTAGTTTTCAAAAGATATTTCAAAACACTGATAGCATGACCACAGATGTCACGCTAGTTCGTTTTCTGCCCTTTTTTGGGGTATGTTATTATACTTGAGTCTGCTTATGCAAAGTCAAACCCTGTATACACATGAATTTATAATAGTAGCTGCTCTCTAGAAGAACAGTAAGAGATGGCCAGTTGCACTTCTCAACCTGTTTAGTGTTTGAGACTTTACAGTATTCATAAAACCTTACAAGGTGAGGTTTAAGTACAGCCATCTAATACAGCTGCAATTTGTTGTCATTTTGTAGTCCTTCTAAATGGTTAGAAGCTTGGGGTTAGCAAATTGGTGTGAGGTCAGGGCACCTGGTATTGCACCTTCTATTTCTGCCTCGGTTGCTCTTTCAGCTGCCAAAACAGCTGCTTATTTTGTAGAGTGAAAAGTATTTTAATTAAATTAATGACTAGAAATCATTGCATATCTCTGAAATAGTTTGATTTGCTCTGCTAAGTAACAAGAAGTGGCTTCTCAGGACACAACATGGGCAACTTTGCTTAGCACTGCTTCCCCCCTCTCCCCAGTTTCATGTCCACTCACAACAGGCACTACAGAAGGTGATGTATTTGTTTTGTTTATCAACCTGATTGTGCTGCCATTCAGCAGGACCCTGACAGACTGGAGAGTTGGGTGGAGAGGAACCTAATAAGGCCCAACAAAGGCAGGTGTAGGGTCCTGCACCTGGGGACGAATAACCCCGAGTACCAGCACCAGCTGGAGGGTGACTGACTAGAGAGCAGCTCTGCAGAGAAGGACCTGAGAGTCTTGGTGGATGACAAGTTGATCACGAGTCAGCAGTGAGCTCTTGCAGTCAGGTGGGCCAATGGTTCCATCAAGAAGAGTGTGGTCCGCAGTCGATGGAGGTGATCCTCCCCTTCTGCTCAGTCCTAGGGAGGCAACATCTGGAGTGCTGTGTTCGGTCCTGGGCTCCTCAGAACAAGGAGAGAGAACTACTGGAGAACAAAGGGCCACAAAGATGATGAGGGGTCTGGAGCATCTCTCTCAGGAGACATCGTGAGAGCTGGACCTGTTTAATCTAGAGGAGTCTGAGAGGGAATCTGGTCAATACATAAATATGTCAGAGCCAGGTGTCGAGAGGATGCTCCCAGACCCTTTTCAGTGGTGCCCAGTGGCAGGACAAGGAGTAATGGCCACAAACTACAACTCAGGGCATGCCGCCTCAACACAAAGCACTTCACACGGAGGTGCAGAGCAGAGGGACAGGCTGCCCAGGGAGGTCACGGAGTACTCCCTGTTTCCTCCAGAAAACCTGCCTGGACACGTTCCTGTGTCACCTGTCTAGGTGGCCCTGACTTCATCCAGATGTTCCCCAGAGGTTCATTCCAACCCCAACCGCTCAGTGATTCTGGGATTCTGGTTTGAGCAGCGGTGCGAACCCAGGGATAGATAAATTCCTGCCTTCAGAAGTTCATTTTTCCTCCCTCCATTTTTCTGTGCTCCGAAGCGGCGCTGCAGCTCCGGCTGCACCAAAGCCCGATTCTCTCAAACACTGCCTTGTTGGTTTTTTGTGTTTTTAAATCTCGGTTTTTGTATAGGGCGCCGCGCGCCCCCCGCCCCCCCAATCACGTGACCCGGGGATCACGTGACGGGCCGCAGATGGCGGCGGCGCCGTGAGGGGACCCGGCATGGAGGTGTTCATCCCGTCCTTCCGATACGAGGAGAGCGAGCTGGAGCGAGGATACACGGTGAGGTGCGCCGGGACAGGGCACCCCCACGCCTCGGGCCGGCCGGGGGGCGGCGGCGAACGAGGGCTGCCCCGAGGTGGCCGGGCCGGCATCAGCGTGGGCGCCCCTGCCCCTGCCCGTCGTGTCCCGTCTCATCGCATCCCATTCCTGCCCTGCCCGTTCCTGCACATCCCGCCCCATCCCGTCCCCAGTCGGTGCAGGAAGGCGCTCTCAGCCCCGGTCTCCGCTGTCCCGGCCCTCGCCGTGCCGCAGCTGGTGCAGCCTGAGCCGCAGGGGCACGGGCAGCTGCTGCCTCGGTGCTCAGCCTTGCCGAGAGGGGCGCGAGGTCTGGGCTCCACGGAAAAGGAGTTGTGCTTCAGAGGCCTTTCATCAGTGTGTACCAGGGATCCGAACAGAGAGTCGGACCGGGCCAGGCTCTTCTTGCTGGTGCTCGGTGCCAGGACAGGTGGCAATGGGCAGACACAGGGAACACCATTTAAACATAAGGCAAGACTGGTTTGTTATCGTGAGGGTACTCAAGCATAGGTTGGCCAGAGGTCTGAAAAGTTTCCATCCTTGCAGGTTCTCAGAACCTGGCTGAACGTCATCTAGGGCAGCAGCTGTGCAGCTGATCCTCCTTGAGCAGGGGAGTCAGTGTACACAATTTTTTGATCCCGCTGGATTTGTCCTCCCACAAAACTGTTGGGCTGTGACACTTCCACAGGTTGTTGTGTGGAGGCATGGGAGGCTGTGGACCAGAAACCAAGGCATTTGGCAGAATGTAGGTTTTCAAGGCTAGCTTCTTATGTTAAATGTATTAATTCAGTAGTTTGGAACTGTTAAAAAATACCAGGAAAGAACCCAAATCTGATAGAATTGCCAGAAGATCGATCCATGTAGGCAGAGTTCCACAAAGGATGTGCATCTGCCTGGTGCTTAATGCTGCATTTATTTGGTCCTCACTACTGGCAAGTGTTTGCAAGCCTTGTAAACCTCTTTAGATATATTAATATGGAGCTGTAACTGCATTAATATTTCTGCCTCTTAGGTGAACTTAAATGTCAGTGGTGTTCTACAATATGTCTGTGTGATTTTGGGGAAACAAATTAGCCTTAAAGGTTTTTGACCGAATATGGTTACAGTAGCACAAACTGATCCCACCACGTCCTAGCTGAGTAGGTTAGTTGAAGTGACAGAGTGATTTCTGAGATGTGCATATGACACAAATAGGATTTTTCATTACAACGTTTGTTTTTAGTATTTGTTTTTAGTTTGTTTTTTATTTCTTCAGTAGCAATTCTGCTGGTGAGTCCTGGTGTTTAGATGATTTGACTGTGTTTGATTTCATAAATGTTATGCTGTGTAAGCTTTGAAGAGATTGGAAATGAAACTGTCTTTCTAGAAGTCTTTCAGAAAATGTTCTTGAGACTGAAAAATGTTTGGTTACAACTCTGCACTGATGGCTACAGCACTGTTCCTCTCAGGCCACTCGCTGATGATGAGTCAAAAAAGTCATGGATCCGAAACTTGCTGTAGCTCAGCAGATTTTGGTAGTTCCTGCATGATTTTTTTTTGCCTTTTCAGTCAGATGGAGGGGTTCTGTTCCATAAAAAAATTATCATGTCTTATGCTGACCTTGAAACTGCAGTAGAAGTCATAGCCAAAGTTTGTCCGGGTCAGGCATGCTTGTGGGAGAGGATATGGAAAACTGTTCTGATGTTCTATAGGTTTTAAGGAGCTTTTCGGTTGTGTATGAGGAAGGCTTGTGCCAATGTAGTTGTCAATTTGTTATGTTGCTAAATAATTCGTATAGGTATGTATAAGTACAGAAATTCAAATGAATACACTACATGCCCTCCTTGCAGCAAAACTGAGGTTAATCAGAGCTTACTATTGCTCTGTACCAGATAGGAAGGTACTATGTAAGACATATGTATTTACCATATGTATTTACAACAGGAACTGCTTTGCTTCGAGCAACAAGGTGATTTCACTTGGATCGTTGGAGCTTGGGATTGTGCCTGTGTCCATACAACATCAGCTCTCGTTCTTGAGGATGTTAACAGTCAGGAAGTGTGGGTTTGGTGGAGACCACTTTAAAATTTGGAGACTGCAGGGTAATGAAGTCTTTATGATTAAGTAGGTGTCTCACTATCTAAATCTGGTGAATTAGAAAAGTTAAATGGAGTGAGTGACACTGTGGAGTGGTGTCTCTGAAATGTAACCTTGAATTAAAGGGAATGGGAGCAGTCCTGGACAAGCACAGTTTATCTGGGTAAAGTATGGTATTTTTCTATGAAATTGTATAAGCAATTCAATTTCCATTAGTTTGCATCATGAGCCTTATGTACAGTATTAACATGTAAAACAGTTTGGTGATAAAGGTCAAAGGAGGTATAATCTTCCCAAAGAACACAACTGGCAAACTGAGAACAATGGACAAGGAAGGCTGAGCTACTTAACTTTTTTTTTGCCTCAATCTTCATTTTCAGTCTCTTTTCCCACACTTCTTGAGTGCACAGGCTACAGACTGGGAGGGGCAAAGTGCTTCCCACTGTAAGAGAAGATCGAGTTCATGAGGAACCTGGACACACCTAAGTCTTTGGGATCTGACAAGGTACTGAGGGAGTCGATTGATGTCCTTGCCAAGCCACTCTCCACGATATTTGAAAAGTCACAGCAGTCAGATGAAGTCCCAGGTGACTGGAAAATGGGAAACATTGTACTGTTCTTTAAAAAATGTAGAAAGAAGGACCCTTGGAACTGTCAGCCTGTCAGCATCACCTCTGTGCTTGGGAGGATCGTAGAAGAGATCCTCCTAGAAGCTCTGCTGAGGCACGTGGAGGACAAGGAGGTGATTTGGGACAGCCAGCACAGCTTCACCAAGTGTAAGTCCTGCCTGACCCACTGAGTGGCCTTCTGTGATGGACTGGCTACATCAGTGGATAAGGGAAGGGCTGCAGATGTCATCTGTGCGGACTTGTGACAGCCTTGGACATGGTGCCCCACAACACCCTGCCCTATGGCCAGGCTGTTTGATGGATGAGGAGTTGTTTGGATGGTCACATCCAAAGTGTGGTAGTTCATGGCTCAGAGACCCTTTCAGGGACAAGTGGTTCCCTCAGGGATCTGTACTAGGATCTTCAGTACTGTACTAGATCTTCATTAATGGCATACACAAAGGAATCAGGTGCACTCTTCGTACATTTGGAGATGACACCGAGCCGAGTGCTGTGGTTGATGCCTCTGAAGGACAGGATGACATCCAGAAGGACCTGGACATCCAGAAGAAGTGGGTCCACAGGAAACTCATGAGGTTCAACAAGACCGAATGCAAGGCGCTGCACCTGGGCTGGGGCAACTCCTCATATCTATGGAGACTGGGGAATTTAGGGATTGAAAGTAACCCCACAGAGAAGGACTTGAGAGCGCTGTTGGACATGAGCCAACAATGCACTTGTGCCCAGACAGCCAATTGTATCCTGGGGTGCATTGAAAGCAGTGTGGGCAGCAGAGTGAGGGAGGGGATTTTGCCCCTCTACTCTGCTTTCATGAGATCCCACCTGGAAGGTGTCTGTTGCATCCAGCTCTGGGGTCCACGACACAGGAAGGACAGGGACTGTTGGAGCAAGTCCAGAGAAGGACCACAAAAATGAATCAGAGCAATGGAGCACCTCTGCAATGAGGAAAGGCTGAGAAAGTCCATGAGTCAAGCCTGGAGAAGAGAGGGCTCCAGGGAGATGTTTTTGCAGCCTTTCAGTATATAGATGGCTCTCAAGAAAGATGGGGACAAGCTTTTTAGTAGGACTTGTTGCAATAGGACAGGCAGCGATGGTTTTAACTGGAAGAGGGTACATTCAGAATAGACCTAAGGAACACAGTTTATACGATGAGGGTGGTACAACACTGCCCAGAGACATTTTAGATGGTCCATCCCTGGAAACATCCAAGGCCGGTTTGGACAAGGCTCTGGGCAACTTGATCTAGATGGAGATGCCCCTGCTCATTGCAGGGAGAGGGGTGTGGATTAGATGACCTTTACAAGTCCCTTCTGACCCAAACTATTATATGATTCTGTGATCGCAAGAGTACCGCTTTACACAGATGATATTTTTCTATTCTCTTTTCCACAAATGCTTACTTGCTTAAAATCAAAATGTTTTCTTGAAAGAGCTGAAACAAGGAACTCTCAGAGATTATGCATTTCATAGCAGAAAAGGGTGATGGAGCTTTGGTCAGATGGAATATTGCTCACGTGCTGGCTGCCCACCAGCCCAGTCAGTTGCCAGAGGGCTACACAGGGTGTCCTCCTGTACTGTGGTTGTTGGGGCCATTGCAGAGAAGCACAACTGAGGAAGGGTTTTTTGAAAAGAGTGATGATGATTGTCCTAGTATCTTTGCTAGAAACACGGTTGATGCAGGTGATCTTCTGCACGAAATGAGAGACTGAAAGGAGAATTATTCCTCTCTGTGGTGGCTCTGCGTGGCTACAATAACATGCTTTCCTGACATCTTCACATTTCTAGTTTCTTTAGCAGAGCAGAATCCAGTTCCTCTGGATTTAGCTGCCACTGTGTGGAAAGAAAAGACACAAAAGGAACGTTTGTCCTTTTCCAACTTACTGGTTTGTTTTCAGCTTTACCCTGAAAACTGTTGTTTCAGATTATTTCCTTTTTCTCCTTGATACTGTTAGGCAGCACTGGGAAACTAGAATGGGCAGAGACCCATCAGTTCTGGGGAGAGGGTGGAAATTACATGCCATAGAAATTAGAAACATCTCCCTAGCTTCTGTGGGAAAACTACAGTAAAATTAAGAAATAGAAAGGATGGAGTCTTGACCAGAGAAATAAAATATTGGAAAGAAAAATTAGGGAAAAGTCTTATTAGACAACATTTGAGATTCCGTCAGCAAAGTAAATGGGAAACACAGTTCTTTCAAAAAACACAGTTCTTTCCTTTGATTCAGGAGCTCAGCTTTTCTAAAGCATCATTCCTCTGATAAAATCTTGAAAGTCTTTTTCCTCCACTACCCCTTCCTCCAAAAAAAAGCCCCTAAGACCCCTGGGTAAACTTGCACTTGTTCCAGTCTGTGTGCAGTATACATGGAATGATGAAACACAGAATAAGGAAAATGTCTCTTTTCCTAGTGGACGATTAAATTTCATTGTCAGCTTAAATTGATGACACCAGCTTCTAAACTATTGAGCCTGTGCTAATAAATGCAACAGTTGTTCATAATTTGGCAGCGACTGACCTTTAAATGTAGGCGCTTACTAAGGATGTCCCTGGAGAACAATTCAACTTCGAAATGACACCCATGTCTTCTTGTTATCATTTAAATATGCTTCCTTTGTCAATAACAGAATAATAAATACTAGTTAGATTTCTAATGTTGATTCAGATCCCAGGAAACTTACTGAATAAATTAGTGTACATTTGATTTATATTGACCAAAAAAATTTTACAGTGGTATATTGCAGGTCAAGGTGACATACATTTTAAATGCGTTGTAGAGCAGAGGGCATACTTGACTGACACAAATGCTTACTGTGTTTTTAATTAACACTTCCAATACTACTCCCCAAATTTCTCCTGGAGTTGCAAATGTTGTGGAAGTAAGATATGACATGTAAGATCCTAAACTACTGTGAGGGGTTTTTAAAATCCATAGACTAAGCGTAGTTTAATTACTAGGCTATACTCTTGTTTGTGGAAGAATAAAACCACAAAGACTTAAAGTTTGGTATAGTTTATATATTTCAGCATTCTTTACTGCTTAAGTAAATGAGTCAAAAAGGGAAGTTTTTAGTCATTCTTCCGTATGAAGCCACAATACCAAATTAGAAAAAGGGACTATTTATAGTTGTTGTAGTTACAAAGCATAGAGTAAGTAATTATGAGTATATGTAAAAACACTTTGAAGAATTACTATTCTAACCCTTTCCCTGAGTGTCCGGCCTGTGTAAACTTGGTAGTTTTAAAGAATCTGAACTCGCTGTGAGTGCCTTGAGTATGAAATGTGCCAGTGTGAAGACTCCTTGTTTACCAGTCTGGCATGTGCGAGCTCACCATGTCTGAAACTTGTGTTACAAGTCCTGTTGAGATCCATGACACACCAGTCGCTTCAAGTTCAAGGAAGTTAAATGGAAGTATTAGATCTGTTAGATCTAATTAGACTTTTTTACAGTCTTAGTGTCTTCATAGAGGATTTTCAAATGTCTCGGTTACTCCACGAGGGAGGCAGAGCAGGTCTGTACAGATGTGCTTTTCTCCTACAGGGGCAGTAAAGATGGTAAAGATAATTTCACAGATGTCAGCAATTCTGTAATGTCAGAAAAATGCTATTTTGATATGGTTTGGATTTTTTTGCCATTCTAATGAAGGAGCATGTATTAGTGGAGGAAATGGACCTGATAATTTTTCTTTTTTTTTTTGTGGTCAGCAATGATAATTAAATTTCTTTCTTCCAATCAGTTTTCCTGTTGACAGATTTTGTCAGTGCTTTGCATGCAGTGGGAACTTGGAGAGTATAAAGCCAGACACAAAGAATTTTGCAGTGCACATGATACAGCTAGGGCAGAAAAAGGTAAAGCCAGAGACAAAAGTGACTGAATGTGTACATAGCAGTCAGTAAAAGCTCTTTCTCTTTCTGTGTGTTTAATCTGCTTTGGAGTGGGACAGGTTAGACAGAGACATAATGCTCCAGTGATCTCTAATTGTTGTGCAATTACTCAAAGGCCCCCTGATTCACAGTCGTGCAGTTCTGGTGGAAAGGATCATACAAGATCTCTCTGAGCAGGAAATCCCTTTTGCTGTATTCCAGAGGTGAGGGTCAGCAGTTGGATATGGAAACAGCAGCGTGATTTCTAGTCTTTCAGACAGGAGATTGATGTAGATAGTTGACATATTCTGTATCACAGTAAAGATGTATTTGAATTCCATTTTATTTTTGAGAGGTATTGGTGATGAAATTTTGTTAATGATGTAATACTACCCATGGAACTCTTTCTTCAGGAGATCTGCACTTCTCCTGAAGTGCAGTGGTGTTTCCTGTCCATATAGTGTCAAGTCATGATAACTGCAAAATCTTGTCAACAAAGATTGTGCTAAAAATGTACATTCTTTACTTGCCAGGAGTGAGAACACACTGGGCTTTAAAATGCAACATGAAGGATAATGTGAGAGAACTCTCCCTTTTTTATTATTGCAGTACTCATTTTAATTGGTCTTTTACATTTTTTAATGCCTGATGTAATTCATTCCAGGTTCAATTGATAATTAATCTCTGTTGTTATGGCATTTGCGAAGTTATCTTGGAATTTCCATGTATGATAATTAAGAGATGCTTGTGTGGCAGAAGGCTTGGTGGTAGGACTTCAGTGCTACATTTGTGTACAGGGTTTTTGTGTACTTACTTTAGGCGTTGCTTTCCAGCAACTATTTTCTGAGTACTCTTACTGTGAGCAACCATTATTTTTCCTTTTTTACAGGAATTGTATGAACACTTGTATAAACTTTTCATTTTCACTTTCCTCTTAGGCCTGAGCTTTCTGTGGCTTGGGGAAGACTGAAATTACATTGTAGAGCATTCTAGAAGGGGATTTTGGTGACAAAACAGAAGTGTTCTCATTCCCTTTGAAAATGGCATTATGTTTTTAATGGGAAATGAAAGAAGTGTATGTAGTCGCTTAGCAAACTTTTTTGTTCTTAGGTATCCTGATGATAAAGGTCTTACAGCAAGAACATGAATACTCCCTTTTTGTGAAGTCTTTTTTTTCTAAAATACTATTTCAACCTGTATCTTGTGTAATAAATATTTCACATTCCCTAAACCAATAAATGTTGTATGGGTTTTTTTGTTGTTGGAGTTTTGTTTTTGGCATTTCTTTGTTTGTTTGTTGTTTGTTTTTTTTAAAAATAAACTATTTGGGGCACAGCAGTAAGGCTTGGATACTTTTAGGCATTGAAATAAAATGAGACAGAAAGAGCATACCACGAGAAACGAGCACCATCTCCATGTGAGGCTCAAAACAAAGTATGTTTCCTCTCACTTCTCCTCTCTTGGTGCAGTGAGAGCTCCACCTCCTGTTCAAAAAACCTTCAGTTCTAAAAGTGTTATAAGTACCAAATCTGAGAAGGTGATTTTGGATGTTGGATTAGCTCTCAGTGTAGCTAGAGTATAGTAATTTATAAGGAATGACAGCAAAACCTTCACTGCAACTTCCATCTGGTGTGTTATTTATTGGTATGTCACAAGGTTTGTGGGTCCCAGTTGAGACCAGGGCCCCTGTGTGACTGTTGTGGAATAGTGTACATGGTGTACAGAGTTTCGACAATCGCTGTTGGAAGGACTTGCCTACACTTGGTAATAGTTGTTGGCCTCATGAGATGCTGTGAAAAGTATTGTCTGTCCAAAATGATATTATTTTTTGAGTACTTAGATCTTTAACAGAATGAAAATAGAACAAAACTTCAGTGAAAGTCTTCTCTCCCACTAGATTGCCTTGAAAACAGTAAAATAAGAATTACTGGTCTTCATTATTTTATTTTTTTATTCCTTGTCTGTCTTGTAATGGATTGACTTCTAAAAATGTAATTCCCATGGCAGAAGATATTCAAGTGCTGCAGTACCTCCAAATCAGAAAATAATGAAATCTAAAGCTTTCCTTATAATCTTTTACATAAGGACAAAGAACCTTGATTACTAGTGACACAATCTGTTGTGTAGCAGCAAGTCTGCATTGATTACAATGAATGACTTTTATGAAAGAGAACCATATGTGTTGAGGAATACATCCTTCAGCTGACTGCCTCTCCTTCTGGTTTCGCACCAGGAGTTTTCCTGTGTGTGTACATTCTCTCCTGTACTCTTTATGTGTAATCAAGCTCTTCCCAAGAATAGGACTCCCTGGTCATGTGTCTTCCTGCAGTTGAACTGTGATGGTGATTACAGTCTAACTTTCTTGTTCCTTTAAGATGTGGGGGGAAAAAGGAAAATGTCTTCAGTTTAATAATAAATTAATGGATTAATGAATTTATAGTAGCACCAGGAAATGTTATAAAAATATTTGCTGTGCTTTATTTATGTGAACAATTGGATATTCTGGAAAAAGTGCAAACCAGCTTTGGAGTTGAAAGTTATGCCATTAAGAATAAGAAAATATGTTAGCCTATTATTTTTCTGATTTGTTCCATATTTCAAGAGTAGTTGTCTCCTGTGATGATGACATACTCACCAAAAACTTCAAAATGCTTCATTCTTACAAACAAGTTTGAGAACATTTAAAAGCTGGTTTCTAATTAGGGATTCATTCTCCCTCTAAAAGCCAAAGATGTAGCTTCTGGTTTTATGTTGTAGAGAGGAAGATAAAAAGCGTATTTTTGAAGTTGAATAGAAAATGCCAAAGGCCTTTCCTTTTATCTGCTGAGTAAATGTGGAAGTGGTTGTGTGATGGGTAGATTGTGTTGTATCTTTGTATTATTTCCTCTGACTCAGAGATTAGAAAGCTCATGTAGATTCTGAGTTTGTTTGGTTGTTTGATTCTTTTTTAAAATGTTTCCTTTTTATATTTGTTCTCTGTGTCAAAATCTGTTATTTTGGTAATTTTGGTTTTACCTTCCCTTTCAAGAAATGTGTCGATATCACACACCAAGATTTTGCCAAAAATTCTTAGTGACATTTGGGAAGAGGGAAAGTATATTTTTATGTGTGTGTTGAAACAATCCATTGAGAACTGCTTGGGAGTGTTATTGGGGAGGGTAGTTCTCTCAGCTTAAGACAGTCCTTATGTTGGCCTGAATTAGAGACAAAGTGGAGATGATAATTTTTTAAAGTTGAGCACTTGCAGATAAGGAGTCTTTCATCAATTTATCTGTTGGTGCCTACTTGTTATTCTGTGTTTGTCTGCAAAATAAACATAAGGAGAATATCAGAAACATTAATAAGGTGCTTCATAGAACAGGTTTTTTTTCTCTTAGTGCATTTAATCTTCATATTTGAATTTTTCCTTTCCTGGTTTGTATCTAACTGCAGCTTTACAAAACCTCAACACATAGTTTTAAGGCTGAAAACCTGGTACCATCTGGTTTGTAGTATGAGACTCTAAATTAAAAGATTGATTTTTGCCTAATGGGTGGGAGAAAAAAAGGAAATTTCTTCTGAAATAAGTTGTTCTGTAAACTAAGAAAAGATTACCAGAATTTGGTTCCTTAAACCCTGAAATCTACTGCAGGTAGATTTTTTTTCTTACTTTTTTCATTAAGTGTTAATGTTAGGAATATCATTACTCTTTTTGCATGCAGTGACCAAGATAATACCACTAACATAGAACTTTTCTACCTGGATAGGTGTTTAAATAATTTATTTTGTGAATTGATATAGAAAATGTTAATTTTGAAGTGCATTTGGTGTCTAGGAAAGGACTGGTAACATGCTGTTTATTCAAAACTATTTTTCGTTACTCACCAACTAAATTGTCAAAAATTGCTGATTTGAAGTGGGGTAAAAATCTGCTTAAAGTAATCACAGATACAACTGTTATCTGTTACGGGCTAAGAACTTAATGCCCCATTTCTCAAATGAGTTTTTACAATAACGAGATAGCTCTGTCACACTCCTAAGTGAAAAGCTCGTGAACTTGCCTGCATGGTTATTTCCCACCTCTGCTCCTCCAACAAGCTCCCAAAGTTGCTGTTGCTCATAAAAGTGGAAAATGGGCCTGATAAAAATGTTTAGTCTGCGGGGCTGTGTTTTATTTATCGTATCACAAAAGAACAATGTTTTGTTGCATCATGGTCAAAATAGAAGCGACCTTGCTTGTTCATGAGTGCTCAAAGCCTAGAGATAAGAGGCAAAGTAATAGAGTACAATAGAAAGAGTGTAGTGTAATTATTTGTGGCTTGTCAAGTGAAGCCCTTTCAGGCCCCAAGTGATTCAAATCTGGAAACTCTGCACAATTCTGTACACTAACCATAGCCAGCATCAGAGAAATCTCACCCAGCTTCTCCGACAGTGCTGAAATTGCATCAGTTTGTCATGCACTGAGCATGCCAGCCCCGCACAATATCATTTGCTTGCAAATGGGCCTGGCCCCAACGCCCTGAGACACATTCTTTGGTATCTGACTCTTGGCCTGTGATTTGTCATGTCTCTGGCGCTATCGGCGTAAAGTAATTTTAATAGATTCTGATGGTTTGCTTGTGGAAGGTAAAGAATGTGCTGCAGATTGTGTCAGGTGGCTTTCTGTGGCATGTAACGTGGCGGAGGCCTCCTGATGGTGATAGCCAAACAAAGGGTGTGGAGGAACAGGAACCCTCTCTGGGGTTGTGTTCAACGCTCCCCTTCTCAACACCCTGTCGTGGGCATCCTTGCTAACTCAGCAGGTTCAACAGCTTAGCAGCCCAACAAAGCACTGCTCTTTGTGCTTCAGAGTTGTTCGTGGATGAAAAATACATCGGAAAAACAGTGCCCTTTTTTTGTCCCTATTCCAAAAGAAAAGTGTGTGATATGTATAAAAATATCAATTAGTTTCCAAGAGCTGAACTGGATATGACTTTGTCTTGGTGTTTAACTTTGTATTAATTATTTGGAGTATTAGTACTCTCTAAATAAAAATGTCTGGTTTGTTCTTTTAGTGAGGATGCGATTTAACACTGTAAAAGAGAAAAAAACAACTTCAAGAACTTGTACAATTGAAACTGACATGTATCTTTTATAAACTTACATAAATATGGCCTAGAAGATAGATTCCTTAAGAATTTCTCCATAGATTTTGGTTGCTAAATTTATTTGACAATGATTTGATTACTAAATCTTTGTTTGGAATTGTTTTCTTACATTATGAAGTAAGTATGTGGCATTTTTTTACTCTTCCTTTGACATCACTGAGATGAGATTATTTTGCCATTGACAACTCTGATCTTTGCATCATTTTTTTTCAGCTGACTTCCTTAATTGATTATTACTTTGGTGTTGGAGCCTGCAGCATAGCTCTCCAGAATTCTGCTGACACCAATCGATTAATGTGAAGGTGTTAGTTAGTGATTTCATCTAAGAAACATTCAAAACCATGTCAGTAATCTGTTCTTAAAAGCTGCCAGATCATTCAATTTTGTTATTTTGAACATGTTAGTTTGGGTTAACAAGGATTCCTCTGGAGAGCCAAAATAAAAAAACCCCAAAAAATAAAGTGAGACTTGTGAGAAGAACAGATTTTTATTCAATTGCACATTAATATAGCATACGTGCACATGCCTGAATATTTAACACACTGTTTTAAAATATGTTCATATTAATATTTAAGGTATCTCTGAGGAATTTATAAAAATGCTTCAGCACAAACTATTTCTTTTTAGGTTTACCTAGGGAATTTCTGACAGCAGTGTAACTCTGAGCACCCCGCTAGCAAGTCTGTGCAAGTCTGCCACTTTCTTTCCTGCTTTAGCTTCCACGTTTGCTTAGCAGTTTTGCATAGCTAAGCAAATTTTTAAATGAGCCTGCATTTTCTCCTTTTTTTTGTTCCAAATATATTCAAAAAAACACTGTTGTTTTATACAACTCCTCAGAGAAGTTCTGTGTTATGATCAGATCTCACTGCTCAATATTGCAAATAAAAAGAGAGAAATTTTCTTTCTAAGCTTGACATTAACTTTTGAAAGCACGCTTTGCTTTTATTTCTTGGTGGAGTTTTTTTTGTAGGATGATTACTTAAAACAGTGTAGATTTTAGCAGTGTGCTGGCCATTGTGTTATGCATTATTAAGCAGCTCTGCCTTATTTCCTGGTGCTTGGTTGTGGCGAGTTCACCATACTTAAATCCAGTGAGCGTGCTGTTAACACAGGTTTTGTTTGCACAGAGGGCAACCTAAATCAGCTGCTACTAAGGAGACATCATAAACCGACCGAGTACTGTGGTCAGTGTGATAGATAGCCTTACATTCAGGTACGGCAGAACAAAGATGTGCATGCACACACGTGTTTCTGGGCACAGATACACAGAACCACATCTGTATGTCAACGCTGAATGGATTTATTGGGTTGTATTGCTGAGGGCTCTGTTTGAGTTCCGGTATGACTTCAGGTTTTAGTGATGTGGATGGTAGAATGAGAATGTTCTAATTTAAATTTGCCATCAACACCAACCTGGAAGTACCTGTGAATGTGCCAGAGAGCAAGAGTAGATCTTAAAATGATTTTGGTGAATTGAAAAGATTAGTTAAAGGAAAATGAGGTGTAATTCCATAGGAATGGGCGTCAAGTGTTGTATTTATCACAAGTAATCAGTAAATTGGAGTAAGATCTAACAGGTTAGGTTACAGATGTATCACATGATGGCCACAGATGTGTGCCCTGCCAGAAGTTACAGACAGAGCAATGCAATAGAATAATGCTCTGCCACCTGCCAGAGTCATACAGATGGTTCAGCTTAATTTAATTCTTGATGTACGTAGTTCATTTTTTTGCTCATGTTTAGGTGTAGCTTTTTGCCCTAACACCATGGAAATCATCAAAGAATCTTCTGCAGCTCCTGTAAAAGTTAATCTTAAAACAGAGAGCTTGGTGAAGAATACTGAATGCGCAGCAGTATGGTCATATACCACTGTCTTGAACACTAAATACAAACCCCTTATATTTCAGTGCTGTCTTTAGTGTTAGGGGATGTTTGAATCCAATTGATTTACATTTCCCTAGTATGCAAGAATCCATGGTCACTGACAAGGAATATGAATACAGTGAAAATTTTTTATTCCTCATGGCTCAGGTAGGCGATTTCTGTGTTTCTTAAGGTAGCAGGCTGAGGTTATGTTGGGCAGTGTGATAAGTGGGCAACACGAGTCAACTTCTACTCATTCCCCAGTTACGAACCCATTTCTACCTCCTGCATTACAACAGTTTTGAATTTCCTGTTTGTAGACAGTGAAGAATGATTCTATTTACAAACTGTAAGCAGACTTGCAGAAGAGCACTGAGTACTAAGTCATCATTCCCCAGGGAATGCAAGTTAGGAGCCAGGTAAGGTGTCCAATGACTGCCATATGTTGACCATCAGCCTTTTGGAGGCCCCAGAGTTGGATCACCCAAGACTTAGCTTTGATTACTGACTCATATCCTCCTGGGTGTTTTTAACCAGAGAGCTCTGTTCATGCATGGACTGCTCAGCTGCTAGTGGAGGGCAGAAGGGACGAGGTGCCATGAGAGCATACTCTGAGAAGGAGCTGAGTGTGGAGATCCCCAAGGCAGCCGAATTTGTTCTTGCACCCGTGCAGTCAGACTGTGGATTTTCACTGCTGTACGAAGATCAGGGGGTTGAAACTAATGCAGGTAAAAAGCTACAGTTTGATCTGGCAGCCTACTGTGATACTAGTACAGCTGGTACTGAAGCTGGCTTGGCAATAGCTTTGCCATTATGTTACTTTCTGCTACCACAGGAAGGGAATCAGAGTTTTTAATAGACCAAGGGCCCCTTTTCTGGTGTAAAGAGTGTGAAATAGTGGAATATCTTCTTGCATAGAATCACAAAATGGTTTGGGTTGTAAGGGACCTTTAAAAATCATCTAGTCCAACCCCTTGCTACTGGCAGGGACACCTTTCACTAGATCAGGTTGCTGGTCTGACCTTTAGCACTTCTAGTGGTGGGATATCCACAACTTCTCTGGGCAACCTGTTGCAGTGTCTCACCACTCCCATCAAAAAAAAAAAAACAATTCTTTGTTTCCAAACTAAATCTAAAATCTCTTAGTTTAAAACTTTATGTTGCCCCTTGTCCAGTCACTACAGGATTTGGTAAAAATTAGTCTGGCTCCATCTTTATTACAAAGCCCCCTTTATATATTGAAATGCCTCAGAATGGTCTCCCTGGAGCTTTCTTGTCTCAAGCCGAACAAATGCAACTCCCTCAGCCTGTCTTCACAGCAGGGCTGTTTCAGCTCTCTGATTTCTGTTGCCCTTCTCTGAACTTGCTCCAACGGGTCCATGTTTGTCATATACTGAGGGCTCCAGAGCTGGATGTGATCCTCTAGGTGAAAGCTTGTGAGAGCAGAGAGGGAGAATCCTTTTTCTCACCCTGCTGGCTATGCTGCTTTTGACGTGATTGGCTTTCTGGGCTGCAAATGCACATTGATGTCTCATGTGTAACTCCTTCATTGGAACCCCAAATCCTTCTCTGTAGAGCTGCTCTCAACCCATTCATACTCCAGCATGTACTGATACAAGACGTTGTCCCAGCCCACACACAGGGTCTTGTACTTGGCCTTGTCGAGTTTTGTGGTGTTCAACTGGGCACACTAGTCGTGCCTGTCAGGGTGTGTCTGGATGATGTCCCTTCACTCCAGCGAAGCAACAGTAACACTCAGTTCACTCTATAGTTTTGGAAAAAAATAAGCTGAGTTACAGGCTTCTTAAATGTTTTATAGCATGTCTCTGTTGGGTTTTTTTTCCTTTTATTTTCCTTTGTGTAACATTGTAAATATTTAAGTATGGCTCCCAAAAATAAAATCTCTATAAAATGCTGAGCTCCTGTTGAAGGCTCGAGGGATTTGGTGTGCTAAGTTAGAACTGGTTGAATGCATTTTAAAAATAACTTGCAACTGTACTTATTTGCTTCAACAGCTTTGACTAGTGGTCAAAAGTAAGAGACGGGGTACAGCCCAGCGTGGTGGTGATGACTGAAACGCTCCAAGGTTCAGGTTTTGCCTCTGGGTTCCAGCTACTCCTGGGCAGCCTTTTTTGTAAGATCCCAGTGTGAGCCCATATTGAGCAACACTGAACTTGGTTTGACTTGGTTTGGATGCAGTGGAAACTTGGAGTCACTACAGAATAATCCTTTTAATTTGCAGGAATTTTGAAAGGGGGAAGAGTGGATTTCTGTTTCTATTGCTTAAGCTTTCTAAGCAAAGACTTTTCTTGGGATTATTCCTGGCTGAAATGAAGTCAAGAGGCAAATATTTGTTTTGCTTGTTCAATCTCCTGCACTTTACATTGTAATCCTGTGCGTGTTACTGGAAAGCTCAATGGTCAAAGAAATGGTTTTAGAAATCACACTTAGCATAAGCTTTGCTGCTTTCTAGTTGTTAATTCTATTCTAGTTGGGTCCTGATCCAATATGTGTATCTAATATATATTTATAAAAATGAGCAAACATTCAGCACTTCAGGAAAACAGCCATACTCTGCTTTAATTATTCTGTGAATGTACTCATTAACATCAAGATCTTGAACTGATTCTCTTGCAACATTAAATTAATCAAATAGTGTATTAGGTGGTAAAGCGTGTGTGTTATGGAGCACATTTTTGGTTGCTTGGCTTATTAGTTAGTTGTGTATTAAAGCAGACAGTATTTAAATAAATAATTAGATGCTTTTGTTACTTGCTTTTTATGTATGAAATGAAAGAGTAGCAAGCATGATCGGATTCATGGAGCCTCATTGTTGCAACTGTTATTCTTGTTTAATTGGGAATGTACAGAAAGCATACATTTTTGTAATTTAAAAACTCCAGTAGACGGAAGTGTGTTTCTTCTGGATTTTTTTAAGTTGCCTTTTTTTTTAAGTTGAAATTCTTCATGATAATATGGTTTTCAGCTATAGATGCTGGTACATAGAAATTATTCTTTACAAGCCATCTACTTGGTAATTTTGTTATGTATAATAACAAGAGGAATGAACATAAAAGTGCATAGAAAGCACCAGAATATTTTTTCCTGTCCCAAGTTACTAGTATTAGTCATCCTGTAGCTTGAATAAGGTATATCTGCTCAGTCTGAGGTTGTCTATGTAAGTTAGCTCAGGTTCACTCCTTGCAGTGATGGCTCCTGTCAGTTTGTATCTTTGCTTGGGTGACTAGCAGACCGGTAGGGGTCACTCTGTGCACTGAACTAGGAAATATGTAAGTAATTTTAATTACGTTTTAATTGCACATGCTAGCACACTTGAAAAAAAAATCCTAGAGAAGAATTCTATTCCATTTTTATTACTTTTTTTTTCTTTGAGTTGTGACAATCAGTATAAAACATCCATGATAGTTAACATTTTATAAGCTAATTGAAGCATGGCTATGTCACAGACTGAGTGTCGAATGAGAAGCTTCAGGAGGGTCTTTGAGACAGTCTTTGCCACGTGGGGACAAACACGGTGTGCTGAAAAGAAGGTGGTTCTGGTTGGAGCAGCAGTATTTCCATGCCCTAGCACAGTGAAAGATGCTGGGAAATTTGATGAGGTCCAAGTGCCATATAAGTGCTTCAGAAATGTTTTCTTCCATTTCTTGCAAAGTCAGGCTAGAAGGCCATTTTAAAAAACCTAGAGAAAGATACTAAGCATGTTTTTTCCTCCTAGAATGTGCATCTATTAAATTAAATAGATGGCTGATGATATCCTACTCTTCTAAGTCAGGCAGTTAATTGTGCAACTAGTTGATAGTGAATGCAGTGACTTCAAACCAATATATAAGTTCCATCTTTTTCCAGTTTTTTATAGTGGCAGTGTTGTGAAATATATCTTTCCTTCCTCCTTTCCCCTGAAATCTGTATCTTAGGGTTTAAAACGTTTTTCTATATAAGATTGAAGAAAGATGAAAGGACATAAGCATCTTAATCCTTTCTTTAATGGTGCTTTTATCCGGTTTTAAATTAAATATGAAGACTGAGATTTGTGACTTGTAATTCTTTCTCTACTGAGATTTCTCAGTGAGGGATGCATTGCACATAATCAGGTGCAACTAGCTATGCTGTCCCATGATCTCCTCTTTCACACTTATTGCAGTAGTTTATGTACATGTGTTATTCTGTGCCACAGCTTTACCCACAGGAGCTCACACATGGCAAGCCTTATTTCCAAATAGTCTGAAGCCTTTGGGAGACTTCAATGTAAGTGGTCTGTGGAGAAAGTCCAGGTTTCCAACAAAAACCACCCCAGCCTGGTGTCCTAGCTGAGTTCCAGGTCCTGAAAGTTCAGTTTGTGATTCAGGCAAATCACAGTGGTGTAGAACTTTGCTTCAGAAAAGTGTGGATAATCTTGTGGAATCAGGTGAAACGGAGACAGAAGGTGAGAGCATATCTGTAACATTTGTGGTCTTTGCTTCAGAGGCTGTCAGCAAGGATAAGGTGATTAATTTCAGTAATATTACTAAACGAGCTCATGGGAACAGAAAAGAAGTAATATCAAGATAGTAAGCAGCAACATTTGCTTGTTTTTCTGTGTCTGATGAGATTTGCTTAATTTGATTGATGAGAATATCTGAAAACTCGTGCTGATCACTTTTGCACATATTACACTGTAACAAGAGAATCAAAGATTTACACTTCTGTCTTCTTTTTGGTGAAGTTGGTAAAATTCTACTTATGTTTGTAATTTTTTCATCATAGTAAAGAGTGTATTTGTTTCTTCTTTTCCTGAAATGTCTTTTTCCTAAGAGTTGTATAGCTCAGAGGAGAGGAAACGGTGAAGAAACAAGTGGTAAAAAATATTGTCAATATTTTCAATTTTTAGTATCAATTTTTATTTTGGTATCAATTTTTGTATTCATAAATTTGATACTGTGTTTCTTTAATTAGTCTAAACATTGTCATCATACAAGCTCAGAAATGTCATCAAATGACTATGCTTCATTTTTTATTGGAATAGAATAACAAATTTTGTAATCCTATAACAAAAAAACTATGACCAAGTTTTCAGCAAATGTTACTTGAATTAACAAAATTATTTCAGCTGTAATATAAACATTTTTTAGCAAAACTACTTGTTTTTCCACCTTGCAATGTTTGTTCTCTGCATCTCTGGTGGAGTCATTATGTCTTAAATGAATCGCAGCTTTCTGAGACTCTCTCTGTCTCCAGATATATTGGCTGTTCTGGTCATGTAAGCTTAACATATTTGAACACCCTTTTATGTAGCCTTTATTTCAAAACTGATCCTTGAAACAAAAGCTTGCTCTCCTTTTCATAGAATCACAGGATCAGGGAATGTTTATGCTTGGAAGGGACCACCGCAAATCCCTTCGTCCCATATCCCTGCTCAAGGAGGGTCCCCTGGAGCACGTTGTGTCCAGACGGTTTTTGAATGTCTCCAGGGAGGGAGACTCCACAACCTTTCTGAGCAGCCTGTTCCACCACTGAGTCACTCTCACAGTAAAGAAGTTCTTCCTCATGTTCAAGTGGAACTTGCTGTGCATCAGTCTCTGCCCACTGCCTCTTGTTCTGCTGCTTGGCACCACCCAGGAGAGCTTGGATCCATCATTCCTTCAGATACTCGTGGACACTGAGGGATAGTCATCTGTTCTTGGGGCTGAACGGGCCCAGCTTCCTCAGCCTTCCTTGTAAGAGGGATGCTCCAGTCCCCTACCCATCCTTGTAGCCCTCTGCTGGACCCACTCCAGGAATTCCTTGTCTCTCTTGTCTGAGGAATCCAAACCTGTGGTTGGATTCAACCTGTGGAAGAGTTCAAACCTGGTTCCATTCATCCCAGTGTCCCACAGCATGGCTACTTATCTAACCTCAGATCCCTACCAAAATTAATTTCAAATTCATTTCAAATACATTGTTATCTTTTATTATACTTACCATAACTTTAAAAGATTGACATAAGAGTATTTGTTGATTTCCACTCTTTGGCTGGTGAGTATGTAGCAAAATTCTGCTGTAGCTTTGTAGCATTGTTGCTTACATGGTAGCAAAAGAAATTAATAGTTTCAGTTAGGTAATGCTAATACCTGCCATAGGACATTATTTAACATCGCGCACGTATGATTTATTCTGATGGCTAATGGTAAATGACTAGTGATAATTAAGAGATTATAGGTTTAGGGGGTTTTGTTGGTTTTGTTTTTTGGTAAAGGAAGTATTTGGTTAGGACAAATGATTGTTGTATTAATCAGTGTTTAATTGTTTTCCTATTCGTACCTTTTTTCTTCAAAGAAGTTACCCATTTTGAGGCAGAATGAAATAAAATCTTTCCTGGAGAGTTCAGGGTTGGATGTGAATTATGAATATGACAAAATGTCAGCCTACTGAGCAATACTTTCGAACAGCATCTTGGTGAATGAGAGCAGGAAAAAAAAAATCCAATCTCTTTGCTTCTTCATTTATCGGGGAAGTATGAACTCACCTCTCTTCCAAATATATATAAAAAAATGTTTTTTAAAGTAAGTTGACAAGTTCATCACATTTATATGTTCAGACCAGATAACGGGACCTGAGGAGATAAAAACATTTTGTCACTTTATTGACCAAAACAATATTTCGATGGTTTAAAATAAACAAATGATTCCTTTTTTCTTGGTGTACTGCTTTCCTGTAGATATATTATAATTTTTTATTCTATTTAGACTTTTCTTAAATTGCAGATGTATAAATTCTCCTTTTTAAAACTCAGTCTCATATTCAGGTATACTTGCACTTAAAAAACCCTTAAAACTTAACTTGAAAAAAAGTATTTCAAAAACCTGAGTTGAGAACCAAGTAAAACAAACCAGAAGAACAACAGCGAAAAAACCCAAACCAGAAGTTACTAATGTAACTGAGAGTTGATCAGTTGAGCCACCTAGGCAGGATGAAAAGACGTCATTCAATAGTAAATGTCATACTGGTTTTGGAATTTACTTCTTGTACAGAACAGAAAGTAATTTTGCCAAGGACCAGAGTAAGGAGACAAGCTGGAGGAGAGATCAAAAAATGACATGGAAGTGCTCTGCAGAAGTTGTCACAGATCCTCAGTGTGGGACCCTTCCAAGTGGTGTGCCTTCAGTGCAGAAGTGCAAAACTTTCCTTGCTGAAAGGAGCCCTCCTAAGAGGTGTTTTCCAATGGGAAGGTCTGGTTACATGACTGATGCAGATTGTAGTGTTTCATGCTTTGGGATTCAACACTACAGAGAGAGAACTAAATTACTGCAAATTAGTAAATACTGTGTTTGTGCCTTACATGCATTGGTTTTCCTTAGGCTTTCAGGGTTCTTTTTAGAAATGTTAGGTTCTTGGTTTGTTGTGAGCCTTTTATAAGGCAACAGTCTATGGCACTAAAATCTATACCTATCCACTAATAATGGAAGATGCCTGTAATGCATAATGAATCCAAGTATTAGTTTTTTCTTTTGACTTTGACTTTAACACTGTTGAGTTTAACTAAGAAAACAGAAAAGTCATTGCTTCAGCTAAGTGTGCCTGTCTAGAAAGAAGAGATGATACTGCTACAGGCATGCTTTGAGCAATGGCTTGGGCATTTACCCAGTTCATATATCCCTGTCATAAAGAGTCAGTTTCTGTTCTTTTGAAGTGAATTGGGCTTTCTGTGAATTATTCACAGGGAAGAAAAAGTCTTCTGTCTCGTCTAAAACAGAAAGAAATGCCTGTGATGTATGTTTTCATGTAATGAAATCAAGGGATATTAAAACAATGCCCTAAAAATGAGCAAGTCATTTGGATTATTGCATGCTACAGTTAGGATCTGCCTTAGGAAAATAAAAAATGAATCTAAAAGGAATTAGTAGTAACATTGTCAGATGTGAGAGTTGTTCTGTATTATCTAAAGACTGAAAGACTGAAGTGTGTTCATTATGATTCACTTTCAAATTCTGCACATCCTCTATGCATCTTTATGTCAGCTGCCTGTCATACAGTCTGCTTCCATTTCTCCTGGCTCCTGTTTTATTACAGTGGAGATGCATGGCTTTGTATTTTTCCTGAGAAAACTGACTCCAGGGTATCAGAACAATTTGGGGATCATTAATACTGAGTAGAGTATCCTTAATTTTCAGGATGACTTCATTGAATGAATAGAGATATTTCTTGTGCTTTGGACAGATACTTTGCAGTTCAAATAGAACAAATAGTTTTAGATCCAGGGTTAAATTAAAAGTAGGCTCACTTAGGGTTTTTTGATAGGGTTTTTTTCATAATTGGTTATGAATTGCTGCCATCATCAGTATCAGTGTCAAGGCTTTGAGCCGAGATATTTATGCATATCAGACAACTGAGATGAAGAGAATTTCCTGTTTTCTGTATAAGCAAAAAGTACAAGAACCAGACTTGGAAGGAACAAAATGTAATTTGTCTTCTTGTCTAAAGATATTCACCTCAATAATTTTGAGTTCTTATGAGTAAAAGCTTATGTAGTAAAGGATTTTATGTCAGAGTGCAGAACGCTTCTTTGTCTTTGTTTTCTTTGTTTAAAAAAACCTCAAAAACCTAAAATGAGTTTCTTAAATATACATAAAATAGCATCCTATGTATACTTGCCCATTGTCTGGAGTACTTCCTCTTCCCTTCCCACTAACTTAAGAAGATTACAGAGAGTTTACTTTTCAGACATCTGACATCACATACCTCGAACGTGTGACTGTTTCTTTATCTTCCATTTTCCCCCTAGATCTGTAGGCATTAAAAATGCATGGTTTTGTGTATGTGCAAACAAATGCTGACAGCTAACCATGGCATCTGAAATGACAGTTCCTGTTAGACGTATACTGAGCTAGCTATGCAAAAATGTTGAGGAAACATTTGAAAGCCATTTGCTAAGAATGAGTACTTGTTTTCATTTTTCTGAATCATTGTAAATACTGGCTCCTGGGCTGAAATTTTCCATCACAATTAATTAGTACACATTGAAATTCTTCTTAAGTTTCAGTAAGATCAATTCATCTGCTTCTGAGAAGGAAGAAAAAAAAGAACAAACTGAAGAAATTGGTTTGCCTGGGTTAATAAAATAAATTTGGTCTTGTAACTGTCGTGCTGCCCTTTTTCTTTTATCTTCTTTGGAGTAGAAATTGGAAAGTTTAATTAGAGTGGGTTAAGTAATTGCTCTGTACCAGTAGCTTGTTCCAAACTTAGTCAGATGACCTCTCCAAGTCTTGATTTATTCCAAGGGGTTTTTTTTGAGTCTGAAAGCAAAATTCTTCTGTATTTTTGCAAGTGCCTTACAAGAACACCACGAGAAGAATATGACGCTTCTAACAATTACTGAAGGAGGCTTCAGTGATGCAACTGAACTGAAAACAGCAAGGCTGCTGTCATCTTTTTAGTTTGTTGCTCATCGGTCTGTATAGATTAGTCCACGTTGTTTCTACTGAGAAATAGGAGTAGATGTATTCTGCTTGTTTAAGACATTGTGCACAGGCATTTTTCTGTTATTTTTAAAGCTTGGATTTCTCTAGTTGTGTGGGATTTGGATTTAGTCAACCTCTGTTTTCATGCTGCTTGCCCAAGTGAAGGGATGGGAAATGCCTTCTCTGAGACAGTCTTTTATCTCTTTCTCCTTGAAATGGAAGGAATGTTCTGAGTGTCTGAGATGGTGGAGAGTTTTGGTTTGAATCTGAAAATTGTATTCATTTATAAGCAGTTATCCTGAATCCAAGGCTTAACTTTGAAAGGATGGGCATCACTTACCCGTTGCGAAGAGTGACTTTTGGACCACGAGAATGTTTCTCCTTCTGGATTTTTTGCCTTGAAACAAAAACCTACTGTTGCTGTCTTCCATAAGATGTGAAATGGAAAGCAAGTTCTTCTGAGATCTGTGCTGTGGTCAATGTACCTCTAGAAATTTCATGATTGCAAGTTATTCAGGTACTAATTGAACATACTAGCTTTTTTGAATCGCTGCAGTTTAGTTGTGCTGATACTGCTCTTGAGTTTTCCAGTTTGACTGCTAATGGAAACATAGATTCTCTAAGAAATGGTTGTATACTGATACCCTTACAGATTACTCTGTGGAAAATGAGTTTTCTGCTCAAGATCACAATGGAAGAAAGTAATGAAATTAAGAAAATTAATATTTTAGCTGCAGGACACTTTATATAGAGAGCCTTTGCCCATAAACTCTTCAGCATTTAAATCAATACCGTTTGAAAGACTCTCATACAAGTTGATATAATAACCTCTGAAATACTAATGATGAGTTTTCTCTTCCACTGGGAAACTGTACCGGTCCCAAGCATAAAAGTGGTCATTTAAAATGTCTTTACTAAGCAGCACAGAATTCTGCAGAACTAAATCTCAAGTAGGTCTGACTCCCTAAATGGTAATTCCATCTTTTTTTAAAAGGTCAGCTCAATTAGATTTCGGCAAGATTGAGTCTTCAGTGTCTCTTATCATTTTCGTCAGGACACATTGGCTGGTAGTTTGCAAGTGTTCATGAGCAAAACAGGTTAGTAATACATTGGTACCAGTACAAATAGATTGTCCTCATCACCTCATAGACAAAACACTCATGAGAACTGTGCAATTCTTTAAGCAGTAGTGGCATGATATAATGAAGTTGTATTCCATTAAGCACTTGTATACAAGGGAGCAAAATGTCATCACCTGAGTGTGGCTGCATTTCTGTGATACAACCTCATCTGTTCCGTCAACTAGTTTTGCTCTGATCAATAATCAGTTTTCTGTGGCCTTTCACTACTGTCAGATGTCATTGAATGATGTAAATACACGTCAGAAAATAGAAACTTGACAGCTCACCTAGACTGAAGAGAGAAGTGTGGGAGGGGGTGTACTGCTGGGATAGACAGAAATGACAGCTGATGTCTGTTGTGTATAAATGATTTGATATTGCTACAGACAAGATTTTTCATTTTTCATAAGCATGCAACAAAATGACTCTGTATTGTACAAGTCAAATCATTCAAGAAGACCAAAGAGAATAAAAAGGATTTTTATATTATAGGACAATGCTCAACAGAATGGCCCACTTACAAGTTACCTTTTTTTTTTTCTTTATTCTTGCCTTTTAAAACTAAATCTTGGATCCTACTTGATGTTAAAATGAAGGAAGACTACATAAATATCAAAAATGTTCTCCTAGGCAGCATACCATAGGTAAAATATCTATTTATGCTAGCATACTCTTTCAAAGCATTAGAGAATTCAGTATTTCAGTACAGAATAAAAAAAATGAAGTGTTTTGGTTGTCTGGGTTGTTTTTCAGTTATGCAGAACCTTTCAAAATTGACAGTAAAGGCCTAAATATGAAAACAGTTATATTCCATAATGAGGAATTGTAGGCGAGGTGTTTTCCTGATTTAAAGTTTTTTGATAAACTTCATGATTCCAGTGAAGATCAACTGCCTTAGGAGTTAGTGCAAAGAGGAAAGAGCTTCAGTTCAGTGTTTCATCTGTAGTTGCTGTACTTTGGGTTTTATACTATGGAACGCACCTGCCCCAATTTTACCACAAAGAGTTTACAGCACAAGCTCTAGAACACAGTTTTTTGGGAGATGAGGAAGTTTCTGTAGTAGGTGGCTGGGGCTGGATGAACATTGAAGGTGTTTGGACAGAAACACGGCCTTTCATCTCGAGGGTTCATGTAATCCTTCCTGGGCACTATAGACATCTTGCCTTTGCCTTATCTGCTGCCATGCAAGAGGCGAAATGTGGAAGACAAGATTTTGAAGAGAAACTAATTATATTAGTAAAATGAAATCTGTTTCTAAAAAAAACCCCACAATGTTTTTAGTAATATAAAGTGTGTTGACAGAGACATCTGAACTCCAGCCTGTTTGTAAGAGCAGTGTCACTGATACCAGGTTGAACTCCACCTTTCTCTCCAAGTCATTGGCAAAACTGCTGAGAAGGTGCGAGTGTTACGCCTGTGTGATGGTATGTGCATGTGCATACAGGTGTGTAATGAAGCTTCTGCCCCTCTACTCTACTCTGGTGACACTCCACTTGGAATTCTGCATCCAACTCCGGGGTCCCCAGCACATCCACCTGTTGGAGCTACTCCAGAGGAGGTACACAATGATGTTTAGAGGGCTGGAGCACTGCTCCTATGAGGAGAGGCTGAGGGGACTGGGATTGTTCAGCCTGGAGAAGTCTGTGGATGACCTTGTTGCAACATTTCAGTATCTAAAGGGAGCCTACAAGAAAGCTGAAGAGGGACTTTTTGTCAAGAGTGTGTAGTGATAAAACAAGAAGCAATGGAATTAAACTGAGAGTAAGTTTAGATTAGATATAAGAGAGAAGTTCTTTGTTGTGTGGTAAGGCACTGGAACAGGTTGCCCACAGAAGCTGTGGATGCCCATTCCTGGAAATGTTCAAGGTAAGGTTGGATGGGCAGCCCTGAGCAACCTGGTCTAATGGAAAGTGTCCGTGCTTATGGCAGGGTAGCTAAAACTGCATGATCTTTATGGTGCCTTCCAACCCAAACCATTCTGTTATTCTATGATATTTGAGTCTTTGCTACCTTAATAGTGTTGTCATGCTTTAGTGTTCTTGTACTCTATATTGAAGCATAATTTGTATGAAGAAAAGCTCGAGAGCACTGAGATTCAATAATGTGCTTCTACTGTGGCAGGTTTTGAGCATGTGCCTGAGGTCAGTGCTTAGGCGATTGTGTCTTCACCAGTGACTGGCCATACTGCTCATATAAAACCAGGATGTCTCAGCAGAAGGGCCTGGATTCAGAGCAGATGCAATGATTCTTATTGACTTCTGGAGTCCCCGGTTTAGGCTCTCAGGTTACCATCACATCTGTGTCTCTAAGGGTTTTCTACAAAGCCTCAGCTGGAACATTTGGGACAGATTTCTTGAGACTGGCATGAATGTTGGTTAAGAATAGCCAAGCATAACCACTCTAACTTATATGCATTCCCTGTTTTCCCAGACATCAGGTCATACCTGTACCTTTCCTTTACATTGTTAATTATTTAGAGTGGCTTACCCTTCTTTTGTGTACAGGTAATGGCTTGGTGTTTACCTGCCATTATAAATTTGTAATGAGTACATTAGAGTGTTAAGTAGGTGAGTGTGCTGAGTCATGAATTGCTACTCTGCTATAGCATACTTCAGTTAACTTACTGTGTATTATGAACTATCCTTATGAAAGGGTCTGCACAGACTGATGTTTTATTTTAAATAAGAAAATTATTTAGAGTTAATTTCTCATTTGGCTTGTGAAGCCACTCAGAGGCAGTATTTCTGCCTTGTAGATAAAAAAGTGTCACTTTTTCCAATGCAGAAAACATGACCAAACAATGCTAGTGTGCTTACAACAATTGTCATAAAAAGAGTGGTGTCAAGGGGTAGCTGTTAAGTGGGACTTTGGTAACTCGCTTCATTGTGACCAGGATATTACTCACTTTTTTCTGTGGGGAAAAAAAGGAAGGTGATTGACTAGTGAGGTGGAGGAGATCATTACACAACAGGAAAATACTCTCTACAATCTTGTATGTCTGGACTTGAATTTTATGAACGGTTATTGAAACTCTTTAGAAGCTAGCAAGAGGACTCTGCCACAACTTAGTGCTTGCCTGCCTGTGCTTTGGGAAACTTTATAGGTATAGACCAATGTATTGTGTATTTTTGACATTTGGGGGTTTTTTTAAACAAAAAGAGCTTTATTTTACTTTGAATGCTTAGTTTCTTACACTGGCAAGAGAGATTAGATATCTCATAGTCCAGTACAACATATCCAAAGACTTTAATATCCAGAATACATTGAAAAAATCTCCAAATGAGAATGGCAAAATGCTACTTTCCATTGTTCACAATCCCATTCTTGATCTGATATTTACAAGACTCTTTCTAAAGCTATTCTGTAACTGATCTGAAATACACTTGCAATTCTAATACACTGTGCAAGGATAAAAAGATTAAAAGTCATTTTGGTAAAAGAGTTGCATGGTTACCCCAAAAATGTAGCAATTTTCCATACTATTCTTTTTTTAAACCTGTTGTATTATACATAATAAAGTAAATGCAAAGCCAGGTTTGTTTTGGTTTGATTTTTTGTTGGTGGTTTGTTGTTGGGGTTTTTTTTTTAATTTACAGATTTTGCAGTGTTTCTGTCACTTCAACTTCTTGTTCCTTATTAAGACTTCAGAGATACAAACCAGTAGCTCAGTAATTGCTTTCTTGAATCTGCCTTTAATAATTACATTTAGTAAAGCTGTATCGAAAATTAGAAAGGCAGAGACTAATGGAAAACTAGATTTTTCACTGAATTAGAAAGCAAGACAATCCATATATTGACAACATTTCAAGTTGAAACAGATCAGGAAAACTGTTTTGGACTGTCTGTGCAAAGAGGCAAACACAGGCCTGATGTGCAGTGGCATCTGCATTTTATACAGGCAGAGAAACTATAAGAGATTTCATGTAAATAGGTGTCTGGAGGGGGGACAGTAGAAATCTGATTTGGAAGCAAGTCACTTGAGGTTTTTTTTTTTACTCAGAGAACCTTTTTCTTCACATTAATGAAAGTCTAGAATGTACTAACTTTTCACTGATTAAAATACCCTGAAACGCAAGTTGGGGAAAGAGGAAACATATTTTAAGTTATTATTTGAGACTGGACTGTAATCTGTGGAAGAATATTTATGGAAGGTGGTATGACAGCACTGTGAGTCAGCTTATTTGAAGTGGGCAGAAGAGAAGAGGTATTGGGCCACTCTTTAGTCATTACTGGGACTTTTCACCAAAAATTTAAAGCATTTGAATTCCCGTTTTAAGAACAAGGAAGAAGATGAAAAATATTTTCAGGCTTCTATTCCAAATATATTGAATATTTTAAATGCCTCTTACTACAAGCAGGCAATGTATTTATTTATGTATGTTTTCATGTATGTATTAAGCACAGTGTGTGTTCATTAATAAGAGAAGTTTTAAATTAAAAAAACCAACAAAAAACTTCGAAATGTATACAGATCTGGCAGTGTAAATAGATCATCTCACGACTGTGTGTTGTTTGTTGGATATAGAAGCTTGTGCTTACAAGATTTATGTTTTAAACTAGGTTGGCTTACTGTTCTGTCTCTCATATGCTTTCCTTTTTCATCTAGTAACTGAGCAGTTAACTTTTCAAGGTAGGTATTCTGCAAAAATAACTGCTGCTCGATAACAACAAAACTGCAGAATTTGTGACAGGAAAGTCATGAATGTATAACTAACTGAATCTTCTGTCTTCCAAAAAATGAGCACAGAAAAGGAAGCAATTTTGTTTTCAACTTTTTACTTTTCCTCCTGCCTTGGAAGGAGCTTCCATAGGATCACAAGTTCATTTGGATTGGCAGGGGCCCGTGGAGATCCAGGCACAAACTCCCCCCACTACCTCTGATCTAACCAGGGCCAACATAGATCAGATTGTGCAGGGTCATGTCCTATCATGTTTTGGCTTTCTCCACTACATCTCTGGGCCCCAGCTCCAGTGTTTATCTAATATACACTTTCTGATGAAACTGTTAAACAGGCCAGATTTGGCACTAGACCTGATGATAGTCTTATTTTTCTAGAAAAAAAGAGTGAGCTTTGCATACAGGAATTTTTCATTGGTTCTTTAAAAGGAAGAGACAGAAGATTTCATAGAAAATATTGTTTTGTGTGCAAAGAAAGACATGGGAATAGAATTATAGTAGAATTTATTATATAATAGCAGAATGCCTTGAGCTTTCAACCTCAGGCTTCTGAATTGTTCCCAGTCAGACTGCTCTAAGTAGGTTTTTCTATGAAACAGCATGAAATAAGTTATTCGGCGTTGCAGAAGTACTTGCTTGGATTTTAGATCTAAGAGTGACTATGGATGTTACTACTTGCCTTACTCTTAGGGCCAAGCTTTTCTGCAAAGGTGTTTTTCCTGCCTTTTTAAATGTTTCTTTTTAGTTCTTACATGGAAAGAGCCCCTAAGGATGTCCTGCTTCACTCATTTGTTCCCACAACACTGTCAGTCCCACATGGTGAGATAAGCAGACACTCAGTGAGGAAAAGGAGTATATGACTGATGCTGCAGGTAGGTATGTGCAGGGATCCTGGCTTGCAGTGATTGGAAAGCTTAAATGACACCATGTGCATTTAAAGTCACAACCGTTGTTTCCTAATGGTTTTCCCTTTTCCTCCTTTTACCCCTGAGCAGGCATTGGGAATAAAGGGAAGGGAATATACCACTTGTGTAAGTATGGCCCCAGATATATGACCAGTGGATGTGGAGATTTTAGGTCCCCAATACAGACCTGTAGACTGAGAGCTTGAGTTTTTGTCATCCAGCTGCCACACCAGCAGTCGAGGGAGGGAGAGGGATTCTGTGTGTTACCAGTTAGGTTTTCAGGGCAAGGAAGTGCAGTGACATACATTTTTGATTCATACACAACGAAGTCATGCATTCCCTTTAGGGTTACACCAAAAGCCCTTTCTCCTGCTCTTCTTTGGCCTGCTTATTTTAATGGTCATGCAGTATGGTGTTTTCAGGTGTTGTTTTCCTGTGCCATAGCCTGGACTCCTGTAAATCCTGTAGAGCATCTCTTTCTCATAAAAATGTCCTCCGATTGTTTTTCTGCTCCCCAACATCCTATCTGCTCCTGAACTCTAGAAAAAGTGTTCTGTGGGCCTGAAATTTACCCTAACTTTGTGGAGATGCCATAAACTTTCAGTCAAGTCAGACACCCTGTGAAAATAACAGAGCCCCAGCAGTGCTGATGCTGTTGGAAAACCTGCATTATGCACATATTATGTGCAAAGTCTTGTTAGGCAATATTCCAGAATTTTATGAGTTGGACAAATTTTCCTCCCAGATGTCTTCCTGGTCTTCTTATCCACATCTTGGAGGAATTCGAGTGACATGGTTTGGGTTCTGTTTTGGATTGGGTTTGGGGTTTTTGATTGGGTTTTTTGGCATATTTTTCTCTAAGTATGTGCTTGGACTGTCTCAGCTCTAACTTTCTAAAAATATTTTCTGTCTGGATCACATGCCTGATACAGAAAATCTAGGCCCAAAAATTAAAGGTTGGCAAAACTATAAGTAACTGAGAACAATCTTGTAATGGAAAATATTAGATTATTCTAATTGCTCCTGGCAATGCCATTGACTCCTATAATGCATTCTATTAAATTACCTCCATCTCAGGTCGTCTTCAGATGTTATTGAGATGTTAATAAAAAGTATCAGTGGTGTGTCTGAGCTGCAGCATGAAGCAGAAAGGTGAGGAATTAGTTGATGCAAGGTAAATGTCCCCCTTCACTGCCCCTTTAGATTTCTTTTATGTGAAAAATGTGCAGGTAAAAGAAAATGTAGGTAGGGACAGAGGCTGTACAGAAAGATGAGCTGTAGCTTGCTGGGGCAGTTGGAGAGAACATGACACCTCAGTTGAATGTAGGATAGGTAAGTTGCATTTTTTTCTGCCCTGTAAATAGAGAAGTGACACTTAAAATACATAGGAAAATCAACTTTTGCTGCTACTAAGAATGTGAAGTAAACTGAGCAGTTTCCATTCCTTCTGCAGGGAGGCACTGCAGATCCACAGTAATAGAGCCTTTGTAGCAGAAAAAAAATATCTAAAACCAGTTATTTATGGCAGTGTTTTATGGGAATAAAAATAGCAATAGCTTTCAGTACAAAAGGTGAGAACTAGGAAAATACCAAGATTTGATGAGGTTTGCGTAGTGGAATGAAGTTTTCTCTTAAGTTCATAATAAAACAAAAAGAAAATCTGAAGGCTCAGAATATGGGAAGGGGTGATATCTGTGACAGTGTCATGTTCTTATTGGTATCTGTAATTTTTTTCTTGATCGTATTTGTTAATTTGTCCAGCTGAATTTAGAGGTTTAAATCTGTATGTATTTAAGTAGGAGTGCTGGTTGGTATCTGCAGGTGATGAACATCAAGAATTTTCTAATACAATAAATACTCCTTTTACACCCAAGAACTCAGGACATGAAATGTGACTCAAATTTCAGCTAAAATGATTGGATAATATTTCTTCATAATACTGTGTTTAGGAATCTACTAGTTTTTGTTATTGAAGTGTTCATGTCAAGTAAGTTTTTTGATAGTCTGGGCTTGGCTGTGTCTTTTTTTTTTCATTGAGAAAAAGGCAATCACAGACTTTTAGACTTGTGACTACTATTATTTGACTGATGCTTCTAGTTAGCATTTGAAGAGATCGGCACATTGCTTTATCGTAAGTACAAGCAGCAGGCAGCATTTAAAACATGTAGCACAAATTTTAATCATGTTGCTTTGTTTGTAGCATGCATGGGTTTTTTTCCACCTTTCCAGCATCAGAGTCCGTTTATATCTTGTTCAAAATCTCTCTGAAATGTGTTTGGTGTATAATATCTTATCTGGCTGAATACATGTGAAGGCATGTAATTACTTGATGTTTGCATCACCATATTCCAAGTGATTCAGAGACCAGTTGCAAAATAATATAATCCTCACTGAATCAATTTTTATGTCTTTGAAATGAAAAATATGTAATTGTTCAACCAATGTTCTCTGAAAAGTTATTAAATCTTGTATCACAAAATTGCTAGTAGGATATTTTAATTATATGTCTTAGAGTGAGTATTGGTTTCTGTTAGTATTTCTGTTGCCTTTGAACCTGTAGAATCTGTTGACATAATTGTACTAGATGTAGTCTCCATAAGTAGTTTAGATGTTGCCTTTTCTTAGGCATGGCTGTTTGACTCAAACTCTGTGCTGCCTTAGCTCTTCCACTAACGCTGATACCTTTCTCCGCCCAAAGTGTCTGCGATTCACTTCTTTGCTGTAGTTCTACTTGCTGCTGCATTTTATACTGCAACTCTAGGAAAGCAAATTAGGAAATATTTTTCTCCACTCCCTGAGTTATTCCTGTACGTTCAAGTCAAATCCAAGCCCTGCTCTGAACTCCACCCTCACCCTGCTCCGTTTTGCAGGATGCTTGCAGCTTGTTGGGTGCAGTTCCCACATACCTGGGACAGAGCCAGGCTAGCTTTCTCAGCACTGAGCTTTGCCCAGACTTTGCCATGAGTTTTGCAGTGTGTGCTGCCCATTCTGCTGCTATTGTTAGTGCTGCCTCCGGTACCTGAGCTACCTTAAATCTGGCTTAGGAAAATCTGCATTCACTGTCCCCAGCAAGCCAACTGCAATATAAGTGCTCTGTTAGTCACAGCATGTAAGTTCAGAAGCTTTAATATTTAAATCTTTAATTTGGGCACAATATTTTATTATTTTTGAGCACTGTTTGTGGCAGCTGCTGTTGCATCTTCAATAGTTGAGTAGAATTTGTTGCTTGTATTCTCTCCATCTTTCTTGCACGTGAGGAACCATCTGGTTTTCTGCAGCTGGATACATCAATAATTACTTCCTGGTAACCTGGTAAGATCTTGTCTGAGTCACAGCAGGCTTAGTCCAGTAAGAAAAGAAACTGCCTTGTATCAATTTGAGCTTATTTCTTCATCCCACTTTGAATTACCATTCAAAAGAGATTGACCTGGGAAGGGAAACCTTTGATGAGCAGGATGGCCTTCTTTGGTAAATTGATGTGATGGCTCTTCTTTCCAGTAACAAGTGCTGATGTTTGAAATAGTGTTCTCAATTGAATGCAAGAATAACACAGATCTCGAACAATAGCAGAGGTAACTGATGTTTCCGTTTTGGAAGGCAGACCACTGCCAATTTAGTGAAAATTTGAATGATTTAACTCCTTGAAAGGAAGTGCTGAAAATGTTACATGGATCATAACTGCTCATCTTTGGTATTGACACAAGAGAATTTGAATCCTCCATTTTATGGGTGAAGACAGGCTAATCCCAATATTTAAATGTAATGTATAAAGGATGTTTGCTAAGATGCACAGACATTTAAAAAAACAACCTCCTTTGACTACTGCTTTTAAAATTTTATTTGGATGAACTACTTATGTGGACAGGTGAAGAGGAGCAGAGGCTTCTTAGGTGGATTACTGCAGAGACCCCAGTAAGAAATAACGCAAGGTAGACATTTATTGTTTCTTTCCCCTGGTATTTAATTGCCATTAAGAATGTGGAGCTGATTTTTAATAGCTTGTATGTGTGGTATCTTGACTAAATAGTGTTGTGTTTTCATGTTCATGTGTTTTACTACTCAGTAACAGAAGATTAGGCTAAATTCATATACCATAGTAGACGTACAATGGAAAATGAGACAGTAGAAATTCGGTTTCTTTGAAATGCTCGTCATCCTGCTGCTTGTGTAACTTTTTGTTTGTTTTTTGACACCATTTACGTTTTTGTTTGTAAACAAAACATCTGTGCTTTGGAGACCTTAAGTCATCCAGGTGTTCTCCAGACAAGCAAAGTAACATATAGACTGAGGATTTCTAGAAAAAAACTTAGTCTCATGTCTGGCCTCTCACAAAAAGGAGCTTCTTACAGCTAGCTGGCTGCAAGATGAGGGCACTTCCATTATGGTTAGCAATTACATCTTGCCTGGGGAAGTGACAAGACTTGTTACAGACTCTCACAATAAAATGACAAAGGTTTTTGTGAGAAAATAAAAGATTATTTATATTTTATCCAACTTAAAATGAATCTTTTCTTGTAAATAGACTTTTGCCATCGGATATTTTTTGCAATATTCTGGTATTTTGTCCCAATATACTATTTCTATTGGAAAGCTCATCTTTTCTATAAAAAGCCTCAAGGATTGTTTTATTAGTAGAACATTTCTGATAAGAGACATTGAGATGATCCAGATGAACAAAAAGTGTAGATTAGTGTTTGTTGGGGTTTTTTTTTGTCTGTGTACCTATGGGCTTTAGCATGGGTTATAAACTTTTTCCTTTTTTAGTATAAAATCAACACATTTCTCCTTAAATTTGATTGTAAGAAAGTTTGCCAAATAGGTGACCACAGTGACAATGAAATTTTAAAGGGCTGTCATCTATTTCACAGTTGTCCTTTACTGCAGAGCCAGTAAAGAAAAATACCCAAACCAAGCCAGACCTTGTAGCATCTTGGTTTGGTTACAAATTAGATTTCCATAGCCAGTGTATCGCTGGCAAGGGAGAGGCTTTTTAGCTTGGAAAGCCAAGTAAGTTATTTTTCTGGAAATGACAGAGAAGTTCCTATGGGATTTTATGAACCATGTGTTTGGAAAAGATTGGTTTAAAGAGAGTTGAAAAAATCAGAAAACTACTTACTCTTACATGTCAGCTACTCTTTCATTCAACAGTGACAGCTCCGTAGAAGCCTCCCTTGAGCTTCCCATGTTATAAGAATTACAAAACTGCCTGACTGGGTTGCAGTATAAATTGTTTTACTACCTCTTCTCTATAACCTAAGAAATATGACATACACTTCTAAAAGGCCATCTTCAGAAAGAATATCCCTGAATCCTATGAATGCCTTTTGTACATAATTCTTACTGACACTGTGCCATTTTGTGACTGGGAGAGGCCCATACTGCAAAAGAAGGTAGGGGAGGGAGCATCCTCAGTTATTGTGTATTATTGGTGGAAAAGACAAACTGTGTGCTGAAAGATTCTTGAAGAGACTGTAATCTGATTAAGGTAGACACTGGTACCAGTAGCACTGGTAACTGTTAGGGAGAAAAAACTTTTTCAGTAAATGAATAGCTGAAGGTTACATGAATTAGTAAGGAAACATTTGAATTAGGAGCCAGGTTTATAAGAACGTGTGAGAACATATGCTTATGGTTGTTCTTAGGTACACTTTTTTTTTACTTTTTTTAATCAGTGAATGCCCTAGTTAGATTCCACTAGCATGAGATTTAACAGGAGTCAGTGAAATGACATACTTGTCCACTGAATGGGTATATGTCACAGTAGAAAATCTATTTTTTGTATTATAAAAACAGTAAGGCTGCTTTTTCAGGCCAGGATGGGTGAGGTATCTGCTTCACACAGGCTACAGCTGTTGGGTATACTCTCTGGAAATCCTATAGTGAACACTTCACTTCTCTATCAGGGTCTTTCTCCCTCACTGACTCCGAACAAAGCAATCTCATAATTGCATAATACCGAGTTTTGATTTCCATGGTCAATGAAAATACACGGCTTTTTTTTTTGTGCGGTAACTTAGTGTTGTACATTGTGCATAGGAGTAAGTGAAACAGTCCAATTCCATATAACAGATGTGACAGTGTTTGGGGTGAAGGGAAGGGTCTGTTTGTGGGTCTAACCCAACTTTTGAGCTGCTTTGTGTGAGGTAGGCACACCTTGTGATGGGTGAAGTAACAATCCCCATGGGGCCCCTCAGTAAAACTGAAACAGAGCAGAGCTGGAGGCACAAGGAGCAGCTGCCCCAGGTTAGCAGGAGGTGGAGAAGGCTGCCCTCTGCTCTGACTGAGCTGCCCATCCACAGCTCTGGCTTTCTGTCTGCTCTTGTGGCCATCCGCAAAAAAGTTACAGCATGTGTGAGGATTGCGCTGGGAACGATGGATGACACTTAGCTCTGTCCATGTTCATCCTCCCTCCCAAGACTCTGATTACTCTCAGACATCCTCTTCTTTTCCTTTACTGCCTCTTACAGGCACTTTTGTATCTTCTTAAGGCTTTAGCAAAACTAAATGGGGCAAGCTGGTCTCTTCAGGCCTACACTGCTTCCTTCTTTCCTCCCTTTACTGTGCCCCAACTCGGTTCCCAGTTCTGCAGCAGAAAGGAATCCCATTCCTTATGGATGGACCATGCAGGAGCTCATGTAAGGGCTGCTTGTGTAGTGTGGGAAGAGCAATTTCTACAGAGAGGAGGGGAAAGATGCTGCTATAAGCAACCTACTTAAGGAACAGAAGTTCTTAAGTCTCAGCTACTGGACCTGATGGGGCTATCAAAGTGAACACTGGGTGCTTGACAAAGAAGAACTAGAACTGGGCGGAATATGGCTGGAGAGCAAAAGGGAGAGTGCCCTTGCTTTGTGCCTCTGTGACTCTTGTCAGCCTGTCTCTGTACCCTTGCGCTGCTCTGTGCCTGCTGCAGAACTGAATTTTGCTGCCCCGCTTTCCAAAAGATGAAGTCAGAGTAAGTTAATTTGTTTTTCTTTGAGAGATAGTGACGTTCAGTTTTTTCGAGGCTGTTCCGCAGTTGGAGTTGGCTCTGAATACTGTCCTCATCTCTGCCTCTGCTGTGGAGGGCATTCAGAAGTGTGGATCATTGCCATGAGGCACTTGCACCCTAAGATGCCAGATTGCTGCCGCAGTTAGATGCAGCTCCAGTTACTACCACCACCACCACCACCACCCGCAAGCTCTTACTAATTGTGCGGAATATTGTTTTCTCCTGGATCAGTAGGATAGAAGTAGGCTTAAAGTCATCTTTTGATCTCTACTATTTTCTGCACTCTTGTTCTAGTAGCACAGCTGAGACAGAAAATGCGCCATTGTCTGAACAATAATGAGACACTAAACACGTGGAAATCCTATTAGTGTTTCATGGACCGTAGCTGTCATTTCATTTGCTCTGGAATTCCTTCCATACAGCCATGACAACGGTTTAAGGTTGAGTTTTCTTGACACTTTGAATGCATTAGCTGTTCCTCAGACAAAAGTCTGTCAAGTGTACTGAAGCCTCTAAAGGAATGTATTTATTTCTGTAAGTAATATATTAAATAGAATTAGGGTCGGTAAACTTGGCCTTGAGAGATAGAAGCACGACACTAGAATTTTGAGGGATTTTCTTTCCTGGTGAATGTTAGACAAATGTGTCTGCTTTTTGTGCCTTTCTCTTTTTCTACTTCTATTTTTTTTATCTCCTTGTTCTAAACAAGGCTGCTCCACATCTCTTTTTCAACAGTTATTTTTTGGAAGTTTTGCAATTCATTTTTCCATATATAAATATACAGAATATGATAGTATTAATTTACCATATTTATAAACTGTGTAGTTAATGTAATTTCTATAAGTGAATGTGAGACTCATCTGTGTATGTCTCGTGTAATAGAAAACCAGGCTAGATGTTATTATGCTTGTTGGTTTTTGTCCCTTCTCATGTTCATGTTTGTCATTCTTTTCTGTGTTTTTTTTGGTTAAACTGATCATTCTTGGATTTTTTGAGACTAAATTACTGAAGCTGCATGTTTTTGCATCGAATTATCAGATAAAAGATGTCCTCTTTTATCTAATGTAGGCATGTGACATACGTGAGAACTAAAGGGGAGCAGTGTCAGTGTTACTCACCACGGTTCTTGATGGGCACTTTTAACACCACTGGGCACCATGGGCAGTTCCTCTACATCTTATTGGTGCCTCCTTTCTTCCTATTGTGCTTTCTGTCTTCAAAATACATAATTATTCAGTACCAATTGTTTTTCCATATATCATTCAGTTTAGTTACTGTTCAGTACTGCCTAGTTTCTGCAGCAAGGAATGTATGTATTCTTCTTAAAGATAGTGAAGAAGGATCATTCACTTGGAGCTTTGCTAATGATCAGAAACAGATAAATTCAGGAAAACAGCAAAATTAGGCCTGCCTGCTAACGAGAAATGAAAAGGATCCGAAAATAATCCATAAAATTGAAACAAAGTAAGGAGGAAAAAAAAATTATAAAGCTGGTTTTACTGGAATCTGAAAGTTTTTACTATTTTATTAATAAAAGTTTGGGAATTCTTTTTGGTGTTTCCTTCACAGGTTTGGTGGTTATGATTTACAGTGGCAAATCTGCAGTTTTGCTGTGCAAAGGTCAGCAGTATTCACTGATATCCAATCCAGAGATTTTTGTACCATACCTCATTTATGTGTGTTAAAGTTTGTTGGAAGAATGCATTTAATGGATAATTATTTTTTGGCTATGTGCAAACATCGGCGATAACTATTGTGGCAGCAACGAACAACAATGAGATGTTTCTGATTTCAGAGTATTCATAGAATGTTCTAATTAGTGTCATCATATCTATAGTCCCGTGTCCCAGTCAGGATGGACTGCAAGTCTTTCAGTGCAGTGTAATTTCTGGTATTTCAATGACTATGGGAAAAGTATTTGGCTTGTCCTATTAAGAGATTAATTCTTGCATTTTTCATTTAGCTATTTGTCACTTATAAAAAGTCATGTGTCTTTTCAGAGTTATCTGTTCACAAAACATGAACATTTTTACAAGAGAAGTAATTTCCTAGCAATGTTGCATTTTTTCCCCTGTAGTTCTTCAGTCTTTATTTTGGCACTTTCATCTGTGTTCACTAGTTTCCTTACATTGTTTTTCTGTCAGGGCCTGCAGTTGCTCAGTTCAATTTGTGTGAGATTTGCTAATAGCTTTTTTGAATCTATGAAGAGATCCTATCTCTCTCAAAAGCTAACGTATCTTTTTGTCTTTCACACAAAGCCATGTTTTTATATAAAATAGTGTCAAAGGACCGCTTATAGCTGAGGCAGGAGCCCCTTAAATTTCTCCAAATTGCTTGGCAAACCCTGCAGCCAGCAGATGTGCTGAACTTAGAGAGGTGAGTGGCTCTTAGCTTACTGAGGTGCAACGGGGCATTACAAGTTGCTAGTAATTCCTAGAGACTTAACATCAAATAAATTCAAAACTGTTGGAACACCTTACCTAGGACTCTTGATCACTTCTAACTTAACCAAGTTTATATTTTTCATCTGTTCTTCCCAAGAAGTTATCCTTGAAACTCCTTCAATTCAGTGGCTTTCCTGTGCAATCCAAAGCATTTTGTTACTTGCAGAACCGTTTCTTTCATACTGAGTGTAGAATATGAGATGTAAGTAATGTTTTCCTCTCATATTATTAGGTTGTTAAGTCTCAACAAAAGAAAAAAGCCTACATTGATTTTCCCTTGCATATGATTCTCTTTACAACGTTGAACTTAAACGCCGTATTCCTGAGGGTGCCTGAGAGTTTTTTCATGTGTAAAGGAAAGCTGTTTAATAGCCACTGGCTGTTCTTCCAGAATAGTCCAGATAGGTAGGAGGAGGAAAAAGTCAACACACCCAAATAAGGTCATCTGCTCACATTGATTAGGACACAGAAATAGTCCTAGTCAAAGAGGTAGAATGTAGCACAAGTTATTACAGTGATCCAGACTAATTTTGGAAACGTAAACATTGGTGTGAAATGGCTGCATTCCTATCCATACTGCATTCAAACAAAGGTATTTGTTTGGATATCAGTCTGGATTAAATAAAATGCTGTCTGTTTTTAATGTGGTTTGGCTAGCCAGTAAAAGCCATAGCATTTTGACCTGTTTGAAAGGCAAATTCTAGTGGACAATAGGAAATGTTTATCCAGCATGGTTTCTTTATGTTTGCTCTGATCGATGCTAGTTGGGCATGTTGTGACAGAAACCCCTTTTTTATGCATTCAGGCATAAACACTGTTTGCAAATTTATTTCAAAGAACTTTTTATTTGGCATGGGTTTTGGGTCTTGATATGATCATCTGTACTGAACATGGTTTCTCGTTGTCCTGGAAATAATTATTTCCAGCATTTTCTGAACAAAACATAAAACAAAGAACTCCTAGATAGACCAGGCACCTTTTCTGTACTACTTCTCTGCTGATTTTGTCTCCATTTAATAGACCATGTTTTCTTGAAAACCTCAAAATATTCCTCATCACTTGACCTCAGAACTGACATGATGACCTGAGAATTCAAAAAATGTCATGTGACTACTAATTAGTGGATCCAGAGAGCTGCTTTTCCTGGCCTTTCAACCTTCCAGAGGCAGCAACAAAAGCTGTCACATGTATCATACAAAGAAAACAAGCATTTGCCATGTTTGCATTTTGTTTTACTTTTTCCTAGGATGTATATAGTGTAGATAGTAGCACAGCTCACTTAAGATCGCAGATGAATTTGTAGGTTAGGAGGAAATTAACCTGCAATATAGTGTTTGCATTTATTTCTCCTTTTCCATGCATAACAAAATGCCTGTGTTGTCCAATTCTTACTGAAAACATTTGAATTTGTTAGTAGGGTGTATTGTAAGAAGGAGAAAAGAAGTAAACTCTATTTTTTTACCTCCCATTTTTTTTCTGTGCCTACCATTGTTTTTTAATTTTTTTAAATTACTTCAAAGTGTATTAAATATTTCTGAAAGGAAATATTTTGATGCTTAGTTTTTATTGTACAGTATGTAGTTCAGGTTTAAGCTGTCTTCTTGCATGTTTATTGAAAGAACTTGTTAATAAAATGTTTGGCTGTACTTACCATTAATCACTGTTGTACTTCCGTACCTCATGAAATACCTTGAGTTTATTGGCACCACTTACTGGAATGAATATGGTAAAATGTGCAGTCAGCTATGTCACAGAACTGTTTGTACCAGAAACATTAATCTCTTTTTTATTATTTTTAATTTTCAGGTCTTTAAAATTGAAGTGCTGATGAGTGGAAGGAAACATTTTGTAGAGAAGAGGTATAGTGAATTCCATGCGCTTCATAAAAAGGTACTGATTTATTTTCCTCTCTCTTGTTATTATACATGGTTTATCTTAAATACATCTTGTGATTCATGTCTAGAAATTAGTGCCTTACTAGCTCAGTTTTTTCTCTGTTTTGTAGAAGGTGGTGATGACTTCTCACATGTTACTAACTCTCCTTTTCTTTCTGATTATTGTTTACATGCTGCATTGCTCAAATGCTGTCTGTAGTATTTTTTTATCTTCTTGTAAAGCCACAAAATAAGACACATTCCAACAGTAAATAAATACAGTGGGTTTTTTTAATCCAATTAGGTGAGTAATTTGTTAGCTCTCTAAATAGTGTTGCTAACCTGTCATGTAAAGCTAGGGAAACAACTTGTGTACATGAGGAAAACAGACACAAAAAAGGCTGAGTAAACCATCTCACTCTGTTGCATGTCATGCAATTAATATAATATAAAATGTCTGCTAAGCTTGTCTACTGAATTGTCTTAATAAATATAAAAGGGAGCTCAACACTCTCGAGGCTACATATTCACTAATTGTCCTTTAAATTGCTTTCATTACTGTTAAAGGAAAAGTTATGATTTTTTCTACCCAAGCTGTACTGGATGCTGCTGTGCAGTTGTGCAGCTGAAAGTCAAGATTTGCGGTTTTCCTGCATTATGGAAGCCAAGTCTTTTGAGGGAGAATTCTAGAAGAGCATTGCAGCCCATTAGCAGCAGTGAGGCTGCAATGAACAGCTTCAATTCTTCATTCCTATGATCTGAATGAACTATATGTCTCTTGGTGTGCAGGTCTCAGTGGCAGTGCAGTGTGGGCACAGTCAACTGCTCTGACTGATGCTGTTTGCCTTCAGTGTGGAAAAACTTCCTCTGCAAACAACAGAGACAAGCACAGGTATTTACAGCTCTGCCAATGCAATGCCAGAGAAGTTTATCCACACCAGCGTGTTTGCTGATGGTTCTGAATTAGCTCAGGAATTGTCTCATTCAGGGAAGAAGTATTTTCCTGGTGCCAGAGAGGATGTTTTTGCCTGCCTTGTAAGGTATATAGGTATAAGCAAACTTGACTGAAAAAAAAGGCAACTAATGACCTGTCTGTGTGTTCACCCTCAAAAGTCCAAAGACAGGAATACACTTTGCTAATACTTCTTGCCTTTTTGCTTCATGCTCCAGCAGTGGTATCATCTACCACTTTTTAATACTCATTTCCTTGTTTATTATTTTTATTCAGATCTGTCTCAGATATTTTCTCCCTTGTGTTCACATTGAATATGAAACTACATGAGCAGCAGTGTCAGGATCAGTAGTATAACTTGTTCACCCACCACCAAACTTTGCAATGTATGCGTGCTTTATTACATAGATGAGAGTAATCCTGCGATTGAAAGTAAATAGAGGAATTGATTTTATACATTAAAATAGGCTAGGAAACATTATGAAGGAGAAACCAGGATTTAGATTCTTTTAATACACCCTACCGAAGTACACTGTCTCCTGTTGTTAGAATAGTATAGTCTTGTTAATGCAGTGTAGTGTAGAATTAGAATTACAGAGTTAGAAATAGATTGAGAAATCTAATATAATATTTTCAGTCAGAAAAAACCTGCCATGACTATCTAGTCCAACTATCTAAGCAATCCAGGGCTGGCCAAAAGTTCAAGCATATTATTAACAGAATTGTTCAAATGTCCCTTAAACTCTGACAAACTTGAGACATTGACTGCATCTTGAGGAAGCCTGTTCCAGTGTTTGACCACTCTCTTGGAAAAGAAATACTTCCCAATGTCCAGTCTGAACCTTCCCAGGCACAGCTTTGAGCTATTTCCACATGTTCTGTCACTGAATCCCAGGGAGAAGTGCTTAGCACTTCCCTCTCCATTTTCCCTCCTCAAGGAAGCTGTAGAGCAACAACGTCACCTCTCAGCATNCCAAAAGTTCAAGCATATTATTAACAGAATTGTTCAAATGTCCCTTAAACTCTGACAAACTTGAGACATTGACTGCATCTTGAGGAAGCCTGTTCCAGTGTTTGACCACTCTCTTGGAAAAGAAATACTTCCCAATGTCCAGTCTGAACCTTCCCAGGCACAGCTTTGAGCTATTTCCACATGTTCTGTCACTGAATCCCAGGGAGAAGTGCTTAGCACTTCCCTCTCCATTTTCCCTCCTCAAGGAAGCTGTAGAGCAACAACGTCACCTCTCAGCATTGGATCAGTTGGATAGCTGGGCAGTATCCAATAAGATGAAATTTAATAATTCTAAATGCCAAGTCCTGGGTTTCCAGGTTAAGAACTGGCTGGCTGGTTGGGCCCAGAGAGTGATGGTGAATGGTGCTGCATCCAGCTGGCAGCCAGTCACCAGTGGTGTCCCTCAGGGGTCTGTGCTAGGACCACTGTTGTTCAATATTTTTATTGATGACATGGATGTGGGTATTGAATCCTTCATCAGTAAATTTGTGGACGACGCTAAGCTGGGAGCTTGTGTCGATCTATTGGAAGGAAGGAGGGCTCTTCAGAGAGACCTGGATCGGTTGGATAGTTGGGCAATATCCAGTAAGATGAAATTTAATAAGTCTAAGTGCCGAGTCCTGCGTTTTGGCCACAAAAACCCCCTGCAACGTTACAAGCTGGGGACAGTGTGGCTGGACAGTGCCCAGGTGGAAAGGGACCTGGGGGTACTGGTCGACAGCCAGCCCAACATGAGTCAGCAGTGTGCCCTGGTGGCCAAGAAGGCCAACGGCATCCTGGCCTGCATTAGGAACGGTGTGGCCAGCAGGAGCAGGGAGGTCATTCTGCCTCTGTACTCGGCACTGGTGAGACCGCACCTGGAGTACTGTGTCCAGTTCTGGGCCTCTCAGTTTAGGAAGGACGTGGAGATGCTCTCCACGTGTCCAGAGGAGAGCAACGAGGCTGGTGGGGGGCTTGGAGCACAAGCCCTATGAGGAACGATTGAGGGAGTTAGAGTTGTTTAGCCTGGAGAAAAGGAGACTCAGAGGTGACCTTATCACTCTCTACAACTTCCTGAAAGGAGGTTGTAGTCAGGTGGGGGTTGGTCTCTTCCACCGGGCAGCAGCTGATAGAATGAGAGGACACAGTCTCAAGCTGCGCCAAGGAAAGTATAGGTTAGATATTAGAAAGAAGTTTTTTACAGAAAGAGTAATAAGTATTGGAATAGTCTGCCTGGGGAGGTGGTGGAGTCACCATCCCTGGATGTCTTTAAAAAAAGGCTGGATGTGGCACTTGATGACAGGGCCTAGTCAAGGTGTTAGGGCAAGGGTTGGACTCGATGATTTTGGAGGTCTCTTCCAACCTAGTAATTCTGTGATTCTGTGATCCTTTTCTCCAAACTAAGCAACTTCAGTGTCCTCTGCCACTTGGCATCCATTTGCCAAACAACTACCAAAGATGGTTCCATTATGAGCAGAAGAGAAGGAATGCCAGCCCCAAGGCTGGATCTAGAAGAGGGGGAAGAAAGCCTGTGGTGGAGGGCAACAGCCTTGTGTCACCTTTCCCAGGCTGCTCACCATGTGGAGCAGGCTGCCACACTTCTTGGGGATACTGCCTTGGCAGGTTACAATCCGGGCATGGTGTAGAGAGCATCATCAAATTGTGACTCTGAGCAGGAGGAGTGATTTGGATGCCACCACATGAGGCTGCACTGGACAGTGCAGGCTGGTAGGAGAGCAGAGCCCAGGGATACAAGGCAGAAGGTGTGGTGAAGAGAAGGCCAGGTCTGAGGTGATGAGCAGTGGGGCACAGGCTGGCCCTGGAGAGACCCCTGTCTGGAAATAGCTGTCCCAGAACCAGCTGCAGAGATGCAGGCCTGGAGCTGGGCAGTATTTGTCTTTAAGGGAACAACGGAACAGTATCTGGCATAAGCAGAAGTACTCATCAGCATTAGTATCTCATCCTTAACTGGCAGAAAAGGGTGAGGATAGCAGTGCCACCTGCACTATTAGTAACACTGAGACTTTTCCTGTAGTTTGTGTGCATTATTATTTGGATAGTTGGGGCTGGGAGCCTTTGATGGCTGGCAGATGCCCCAGCTGATGGCCCAGTCATGATTTAGCCATGTCCAAGGCACCTTCCAACATCACTGACATGATGCTGGCCTGTTGTTCACTAGACAAGGCCTATCTTTCCCTTCTCTTTGGGGTTCAATGTGGCCCCTCAGGGGAGCATTTAGTGCTCCATCTGCAAGTGGGGGGCCTGGGCACAGCCTGGCCTGGCTCCTCCTGGGGTTCCTCTTGCTCCTCAGTGAGAGCTGAGGGGTGTCTGCCTGGCCCCCACCAACAGCAGTGGAGGAAGTGGCCTTTCTGCTGCCGTGTTGCACAGTGACACTTGCACACTTCTGCATGAATGTCAATGTGCAATTTTGGAGGGACACCCCTGCATCCTGCCCAGCAGGTCTGTGGTTGATTGGGACGGTTTTGATGGTGTCCTCCACCATGACTGCCTCCAACACTGTTGCCAAGCCTCCATCTCCTAATGGATCCAGGACTGCAGTGTCTGGAGGAGCATTGCATGGTTCTGGATGTGGTTCTTCTGGCTCGAGTGCTGGATGCCACCCACAGGACACTCCTTCTGCGGCTCACCTTTATGGTTCTCAAGATGATAGAGGTCCTGGGCAGGTAAATGCCTTGGTGCTGCTCCTGCCTGGTCTTGTCATAGATGGTGTGATGGCATGCTCCACATAGTCATCACCCACCTGCATCCATTGCAAGTCTGACAGTATCCTCTTCTTGCAGAGGGGGATACTCAGGTTTGTTCTCAGCCTGTTGCAGGATGGACAGGTAGCAGAGCTGGTGGAGGCACAGTATCACATAACTGGCCTCCTCCCAGCTGTTCAGGCAGAAGGGACAGCAGTTGTCTAACTTCACTGTAATTTCTGGAGTTGCACAATTACTCCATATAAAACTCATGAATGACTGCAACCTCGCTCTCAGATTTCCCTTCGTGTATACCACTTCCTCTGCAGAAACTCCCCTGCAGAGATTTTTCCTTAGAACACCAGAAAACCCATAAATGATACTCTCTTTCTCTCCAGAAATAGCAGCAAAATAAACAAATCTGAAAAACATGTATTCCAACCAAGAGTTTTCCACCACTCTTCAATTTATTTCATCTTCTTATCCACTTGGTATCTGTTTATATTACTCTGCAAATGGATAGAGATTTCTTACTTGTTCCCTCTACAGATGCAAAGCATCCATCATATTTTGGCAAAATATACCTATTTCTTAACTCTTCCTTTTTGAAATTGTAGTAAAATTTCAGTATGGTTAAACAGCTCATGCTCTGAACCTCTCTTAGAGCTTTCAGTGTTACAGAAAGCCTGGAGAAAGCATTTGCATCAGTTTGCTTTCAGCATGCCAATATGGTATTTATCTTTTGTTCCTCTCTTCCCCGTTAATTTAAAACAAGCTTCATTCTAAATTGCTCTGAGTACATGGCAGTTGGAAAAGGTGCTTTAGACTTACTGCATATTCAAGGTGCCCTTAGTCTTGGAGAGGTCTGTAGTGAGTAGGAGAAACAAAGCCTCTGTGGAGAACAACTGTGGCAGAAAATGGGCATAGAGGCTGATGGCTGAGATCATGCCTTTCCTTTTGCTGGAGAAGGCTTGCCCATACAAGACATTATTGATTCATCAGAATGCCAGTCAATGTTAAGGGTTTTCTGGGTGGGTGAGGGATGGTATGGTGTGTGGGTTTTTGTTTTTTTTTGGTTGGTTGGTTGGTTATGTTTGTTTGTTTGTGGGTTTTTTGTTTGAGTTTGTTTGTTTGTTTAACAAAGCCATTTCCAAAAATATGTCTGTATTTTCCTTCTTCCTGGGTTCAATCTTTCATGGATTCCAGTTGTGTAAAAAAGTAAATCCCCACTTCTTGTGCAATCTGGCCTTAGTGGAAAAGGTTTAAAATCTTTTCAAGACTACTATGCTACACCAGGAGTACAAATTATTCCCTTGACAGAAACCACCCATGGCTGTTGTCTTCTTTGAACTAGTTTTCATAGGCCATTATACTTTGCTCTGATTATGAACAACAAACCCTGCCTTTCACGTTATGCACCTTTCACATTACAGTATTATATTTAAGTCTGAAGAAAAATGTTACTATTCTCATATGGAGAGGATTTTTAGAAAGAATTAAATTATTTGTAGGTGTGTAACAGTTAAAAATACAACCATTTTTCATCTTCATTCACAAGTATCTTTCTAATACTTATTTTTCTATACATTTTTTAATACTGGTAGGGAATTTTTAAGTACAATAATGCTGGAAGGTGATGGTCTTACGAATGCTGCAGTGAAATCTGAAAAATCTGATGTTTTTGAAATTTTATTTTGCAATTTTTTATCATTTTAGAATAATTAGTAAACCCTCTAAGTCTTATTGACTTTTCACATTTGGACAAATAATTCTTTGCTTGATAATTTAAGCCATTTTTTAGTCTTTCAGGAAATAGAGACTACAGTATGTCAATAGGCATTAGGTCAGTATTATGGATAGGAAGGCAATAATTAGGCAATAATTGTTCTCAAATAAGTATTTATTGTGTAGGGACAAGTCTGAAGCAATACAACTGATACATATGTAGTTTCAGTAAATATTCCTTCTCATTGTAATAATTATGTATAGGAATATATATTGTTGGATTGTTATAAGCATAAGAAAGTGGTTTTTTTTAAATATTCTTTATACTTCTGTATGTGCTTTATACTTACACACAGTACCTGTGATTGTACATTAAGTAATTGTTTTTTGGATGTTTTTTATATAACAGGGCCACAGAGCACAAAAGGATTGTTAATCATCTGCTGAGTTACCAGCTGCAGAGTATTTATCTTACCAGCAGCTAGGTCTTGGTGGATCCTTGTATAGTATCGGATTTGTCTCCACTCATCTGGAGCATTCTTCTCATTTGTTACTCATCCGCAGGTGCTGTCACAGTTTGCAACTGCAGCAACCATAGTTTCTTCAACATCTTTGGTCAATGTAGAGGGAAAAAAGGGTAGACGCACTTAAATTTGATGTTTAACTTCAGCCAGTAAAAGTACGTGGCTTTCAAATTTTGTTTTGGAGTTTTGTTTTTCTCACTTCACATTTAATTTTAATTTAGCACAGTTAAGAAATAAGGAAGTTGCAAAATGTTTCCAGAGCAATTGAAGTTTCCCTCCTGAAGCTTCAATACTTGTGATTGTGGAGACGTTGATATGTTGCCACTGCTTTTTCCTATAGTGACAACTCAGCAAGCTCAAAGATGAAATGTAAATTCTCAATCTCCCATGGGTATGCACATCAAAATCAATTTTGAGTTTCTTCCCTTGTGTTCTTTGCCTCAGATTTACTCAGAGGCAATATCCAACAGAAAGAACGTCTAATGCCACCTTCTATTAAAATGCAATGCAGTCTATTTCAGTTCTTACTTTTGCTCTGTAGTTTTAAGGAAAGCATTAATATTTGGTTTGGAAAAAATACATTGCTGCAGCAAGAGGATTCTTAGTGTTATCTTAGTGTTATGGAACTCTTTTTGAAACATATTCAGTGGCAATCTTGATGTTTCTCTGTATAAGATATGAAACACAGACTATAAATTTGTTAATGGAATTTGAGAGCACAGATATTTTGCTGTCTTGATTGCCAGCTCTCCACAGAAATTGTTAGCTCTATCTCCGGTACTTCTCACACCTGATCATAGTTGCCTAAATCTGGAGTTAGAAGCTGTCATGGTGTGTTGTCACGGCATTTAAGCAGGGTAGTGTCTGGGTATGTTGCAGTAATGTGACATATCATCCCTAGCCGATTAATGAGGAACTCAAATTTCAAGTATTCTCATGTTTTCAGGCTGTCAGTCACAACAAATTTTTAGTAGGGTTCCTCTTCACTATCCAGGGCACCTAGATGTGGAGATACTTAACTGCACCCTGTAGGTATGATGTCTGCTGTTACTTCAGGGAACTGATAGTGAGTAACTTCATTTCCATGTTGCTGTCCTTTAGGCATGGTTATTTCACCTTGTACTGCCTCATCTCTAACACAAACATCTTTTACTTTAAAGGGAAAGTATTGTAATTTGTTTCTATCAGTGTTTCTTTTTGTTTGAAGCTCAAGAAGTTCATAAGAACTCCAGAGATCCCTTCAAAGCATGTGAGAAACTGGGTCCCCAAAGTCCTGGAGCAACGACGACAAGGTTTGGAGTTGTACTTGCAGGTGAGTCTCCTTGCAGCCCTATTAAGGTGCAAGTGGCATCTGTTTTCAGAGTTTATCTGCTTTCATCCAAAGCTGTAGAAGGTATAAGATGTGGTGCTTTACTGATAGGCAGCTTTAGAGGCGGGAAATGACCTGGGTATTTAACCAGCAGTGATGATTTCACTTAGCAAGGCTAACAGCTAGAAACCCAAATTGTTTTGCATTTTTTTCCTGGTTCTTGCAGAAACTGCTGACTGACTTTGGTGAACCCACTAGTACTTCATTTTCCTCTACCTGAAATGGGATGTTCAAAGTTGTTCTGATTGTATCAATTAAAACCATTGCAGAAGAGATACAAGGAGGCTTTAACTCACCACTATTTAGACAGACTAGGGAAGAATCAGCTCATCAAATTTGTATCTGTCTACTGTACAAGCTTGTATCTAAATTTTTCATCTAGGTGAAGTAGGGACCTCTCACCCCATACTAAATTCAGTTGATTTGGAAATTTGCATTTTAAGTCTTAGGTCCTACCTAGATGGGTTCTGATTTTGATAAAACTGGTAAAAGGAGTCTTCAGGAATGACTTAGTCATACAGATATCTAAATACTTCAGTAATAAATTCCATCCATTTTTAATGAACGGAATTTCTATTGCCACCATGATTGCTTTAAAAAATGCCCTGTGGTGGTGTAGCTTCACAGCAGTTTTTCTGGTGACAAAGCCATATGAAGGTGTTACCCTAAATGTGTTCTCAGTTCGCTGCACGTTCAGTGGTACTAAAGCAAGTGCTGTTTTATTGAAGGGATCACAGAAATTATCTGGGTCAAAACATAATTGTTTTGGGAGGAAGGCAAGAATGTCAATATTCTATTTTTATTCACATTAGCCATTTGCAGTGAGTTTTTAATTTTTTTTCTGATTTTCATACAAGCTTCTTTGGATACCAAGGCATGCATACCAATTTGTCTTACATGGTTGATTTTGTTAAAAAGATACAGAGTTAATTTTCTTATCACTTTTTAATTGCTGATAAACTGTAAAAGAACATCTCCCCCTACTGGAAGAGTTAGTCAACTCTAGCTCTAGTGCAGTCTTGTACATTTAATTAACTCATCCTCTCTTCTGTCACCACTGGCTGTCATATGGACATACAGTGGTTTAGGTTGGAAGGGTCTGCTGGACATCATCTGTTTAAAATATGACAAGCCTCTAAGTTACATCCATACTAATATGCATCCTAATTAAAACAAGAAGTAAAGTTATAAATATTTTTGTGAATCATTTATATCTGTCTGCTAACAGAAAGCAGAACTAATCATTAGTCAACTTTAAAAATAGTTAGAGCCTTGTTTGAGGCAATGAAAAGTTCATTTTAAAGTATTTCAGTTACAGAGTTTTTAATAGTGCTGAGCACTTTCCAAGACACAGTATAGGAGTGTGCTAAAATTTCAGATAGTGTGGTCAGTTTTTCATGCAACACCATGTATGTAAACTACTGCAAACATACTTTCAGGAGATACTACTGAGAGTTATTCTGTAAGAGCAGTTTGGCTACTACTGTCACTAGTCAATGGTAGACAGCCATTTGTGCAGCTGGTAAACTTTTATGAAACCATGGCAGTCATTAACTTTCTTAATAAAACCAGCCAGAACCTAATGCAAAGTTTGAGCAATTACACAGATGTTACATTCAAAGGATTTGTTTTATGCAGTACATTTTCATTTCTTACTGTTGCACTTTGCACTCTGAAAACCTGTACAGGCAAGAGGCACATGCCATGCAGATAGCTGTCAAATACAGACCAGTACCTGACATGACCTAATCATGTTGGCTTATTAGTATAGTTTTAATTAAGTAGCCTTCTGTGTTTAAGTGCAGATAAAAATAATATGAAATGAAAATAGTAGAATCAGTCTCTATCAAGTAGTAAAGAAAGCATGACACTCCCCTGTCTAAGCCAGAAAGTGCTGCTGTTGCCAGGATGTTGTTACTTCTTGGTGACCTTTTCATGTTGAAACCACCCTTTTAAATCCTTTCAACACACGTGTTTGTTTCTTGGAGTGGATGGACAGGAACTCAGAAACATTTTGTTATATCTTTCTGAAGAATTGTGAATAAGCTAAAATTTATTAAATTGGGAGATACAAAGAATAAATGTCTTAATTTTATCACTATCCACTGCCATCTAATATTCATCAGGTTGCTTATTTTACTAATGTTTTTAAAAGGTTGAGTGAGGATTTTTTCTTGCTATAGTAGATCAATTTTCATGGAATTGTGAAAGAATTATTTATCTGTACTTTTTTAAATGACTTTCATATTTTACAAGTTTTACTGGAATTTTCAAACAATTGACTAGAAGTACTAATATGCATAGTATTTCAACTAATAATATATACAGAGCCTTTGTGAATACTGAGAACAATCAACAGACTGCCAGGAGGAAAGAAGGATTATGTTTAATTTATTAATGAGGAAACAGATGCAAAGGTAAGTGAATGACAAGAGTGTGGCCCCAAAAATTCAGGCAAATTAGTATGAAAGGATAAGCTATTGCTCCTCTGCTGAGCATGATAAATGTGTCTGTGCATGATCTTAAACTTCAGCACACAAGACTTAAGTTGAGCTGCTTTAGTCTTTGCTAAATAAGAAGATCATAGAATCATAGAATATCCTGAGTTGGAAGGGACCCACAGGGATCATTGAGTCCAATTCAGTGCAGTGTGGGACATCCCCAAGGGTCACACCATGTGCCTGAAAGCACTCTTCTTGAGCTTTGGCTTGGTGCTGTGACCACTTCCCTGGGGAGCCTGCTCCAGTGCCCAGCCACCCTCTGATACCCATCCTAAACCTAGCCCGACTCAGCTTCATGCCATTTCATCAAATCCTGTCAGTGGTCACAAGAGAGAAGAGATTGGTACCTGCCCCTCTGCTTCCCCTTAAGAGGATATTAAAGAATGCATTTCCTCAGTCTCCTCTAAGTATCAAAATGCCTGTTCCTGACAGTAAGAGCCCTAACAGGAAGAGCACTAAACCAGCTCTAATTACCTTGTGGTGGTTTTTTACTTGGTAACTTTATAGTTACTTACTTGTATGTTTGTGCTTGTAGCTCTCAATTCAGCAGAAGTGAGAATCCAGGAGATTTTGATTGAAAATTTGTAAAATAAATCATTGGATTATGCTATTGCTGACAAAAATGTCTCTGATAGTAGTTCTGGACCGCAGCAAGATTAGAACTTAGATGGTATTTGTTTATGATTGGAAATATCTTCTCTTAATGCATTTCCTGAATAGTTTGGTGTTCAGGAGAGGCAGAAGGTAGGAATTTTAAGGAGCTGGTTGTATAAGAAGCCTATAATTTGAGAAGGGCTGCCAAATGGACCTGCATTGAAAGTCTGTGACTCCTGATAGTAGTGAATGTGGAGAACTATTTTTGCTTGAAAGTACCAGGAGGTGAAGGTAACTGTGGAAGATGATGGGGCAGACTGATAATCAGTATTGTAGCTTGTTTCTTTTTCATCCACTGTATAATCTTGGACTGACTATTTATCACAAACAACACAGAAACAGTGAGTCTTGGATGGACAAGTGAACAGGTAGTTGGGGTATTATTTTGGACATTGTAGACATTGTTGGTATTCCTAAGGGTGACACTGGAGGGATCTTATCAAATTGGTTATTGAATCAGCTGCAGTTGTGTTGTCAATCAGATCAGTATTGGTTACAAATAGATATTATATGATGTACGCTTGGAGGAGCAGTTTTTACAAAGCTTATTTCCACTGAATTGGTAATGGGGAAGAATTTGATCTAGCCACCTGCTTCCTACTGATTTGAAGTTAGGTCATATCCTTGTCCCAGTAAGCTGACACTGGATGTTATTGCCATGCAGTCTGTCTGCCCCGGGGGGACTTGCCCTTTGACAGATCTGCCTTTTAAAGTTCAATGGAATAGATATTTTCTAGCCCCCTTGGGCAGAAGAAATTTCATCATTTGCTGATATCATCAATCGAACAAGATAACAGGCATCATTAACAGAATTCACTGTGAAGTGGCACCCACACCTGAGCATGAGACTGTGTAGCTGCTGCCAGTCTTCACTGAAATGATTTACTTATAGAGAGATACTTTGAAGGAGGCCCTTATTTTTGACAAGCTTCAGGACAGTAACTCATTTGGGTGACCTGAGAAAATTCTTCTTGTGACTGGCAAGGGTCTAATACAAAACAGTGTTGCAGACCTTCTGAAGTGGTCTGTATGTATATTGGGTCTGTATGTGCATATGTCTCTAACCAGATTTAATATGTAGAGCTAATATTTCTGTCTTGGCTGAGGTCAAGAAAACATACTTGCCTTTTATTTATCCTTGAACTTTTTGCAAAGAGAACAGTCCTGATTCCTGGAGATAAGATTAGTTAAAGTGCTGCTTGGCTGTGAGACATGAAGACTTGGTGAACTTCAATATTCCAGCAGTTTCAGGAATCCAAATCTTAAAAATGAATTACAGCGTTTATGAAGCTGGACTAGAGATTTGTTTTCCATTTAAGGAAATAATCTGGAAATCCAAGTAGCACTTTGACCTATATTTCAGTATTCTTCAAAATGCAATTCTCTTAAAAAATATTTTAACTACCAATCCTTCCTGAAAAAGATAAGTAAAACCATATCTGTTATGATTTTGCTCTTAAGAAATTAGAATCCAATCCTATATTCCTTAGCAGCCTTAGTTTCCAGCATGGTGGAGTTAGGAAAATAGTGGGCAGAGTAATGAATAATGTGTAGTTGCTTTATGAAACTTAATATTTAAGTTTTTCAAAAATATAAAGAAGAAAAATGCACATTGTTATATTGCAATTTTTTGTTACTTTTCTTTTTCAGGGAACAGGTCAACAGCAAAAAAAAAAAAAAAAATGAAGATAAATGGGCTATTTCTGTAGTTAGAGACTGGAGAAGAAAAACTATCATACAGAAAATTTGGCCAAGAGTGTAATTTCTTCGCAGGCCATGATGATAACTTTAGTTACTTTAATAAGCTTTGATAGAAAATTCTCTGTAGTAAAGTTTAAATAAATAAAGAACTAGCCTTTTGTGGCTGGACAATGGGTATGAACAAAGTTTTTATACTATTTTAAATTGATTTAGTTTTGCAATGTTGCTTCATAAAAGTTTTAGATTCAATTGAAAAATATTGAAAGGATCTTTTGTCGATTTGGAAACTATTGCAGAGCATTTTGTGTCATTGTGTTAGTCATTGCCCCTTTTTGCTGTCATTCTGTGGACTGAGTTAGTTTGATTTCTCAGAGGCTTTTATCTAATTGTGAAGAAAAAGAGTTTTCCATCACCTTGTGGGAAGTTTCATTAGTTCTTCATGGCTTAAGTGATTCAATTTCCCTTGGCCTCTTGCTATTCTAACAAGAAGGAATGCAAATTCTGCCATTTATTACCTTGTCCATTATCAAGAAGGCTGGAGATGTCTCTGGTCTAAGAAGAGCCATCTAGACTTTTGATGCCAGTCTACAAGTACTCCACATAATGTGTTTGTTGGAGCTTTGCTTTTCAGTGGCCTAATACTCCTGTTCTGCAACCGTAGCTGAAGTCCTGCTTCAGAGCTCTCTTGTCTGGAGAAGGATCAGAAAATGAAGAAAAGAATTCCTTGGTGATGTACATGGTTTTTCACCGTTTTCTCTTTTTGAAATAGGGGGGGAAATACCCCATTATAGTACATAAGAGATATCCCAAGGTCTGCTAGGCAGAACAAAAACTAAGACTTCATATAAAGGCAGAGAGATCTTGATTGGTGCCTGGTTTGAAGCTGACATAGCTCTTTAGGATCAGAAGCAATCTGTGGAATAGATTTTGTAAGTAGAACAGTTCTTGATGTTCCATTTTCAAGAAAAAGAAGGAAAAAATGTAGTGTCTGTAGAGGTAGTATTTTTTGAATTTGTGCTGGTGGAGCTGTTGGGGCTCTGTCTGTGTGATATGTGCACTTTTATGAGATGCTTGTATGCTTTTGCCCAATACAAAAAAGTCAAGGTGGTCACTATTTAATTCTGGAAATAAAATGGCAAAATTACCTTAGAACTACTCAATGATCCTTCAAGTATTTAAATTTTATTTCCTTGCACTTCAAATTCATCACATTTATCCATTTTCTCAGTGTTAATATTCATTACAATTGTTTTTCCTTTATATTCTCAGAAATGCATTCTATATTAAGCATTTCGTTACTGTCGTATACCTTTGTACCTTTGCCAGGAGGTGTTATGAATGTGAAACTTTAAGTTGATTCAATTGGAAAACTGCAAAAGTGTATGGAAGAGGAGTTATATCAAATATAGAAAGACACTTAGCTGGAAATAACTTTCAAGCCTGCTAACGTTTTGAAGAAAAATGTTCCGTATGTTAGTCTTGCTAATTTATACTCTTCCTTGGTATCCATTTACAGCCATTTTAGGATATAGGATACAGCGCTAAATGAATCTTCAGTCTGTAGCATTATGACCTTTCTTATAAAATGTTTAAAATAGTTATATACATACTTGTGTTTTAGCTTATTATTAAATTTGTTTAAACATTAATGTATTTGTTTAAACATTATTTTTAATGTCATTAAACATTAATGTATTTTCAAGAACTGAGCTCTGTATTGTGTACAGTATCAGTAAATATTCTTTCAGTAGAAGAAAAAAGAGTTAATCGTATGGCTGAGAATACATGGTTGAATAATTTTTATTTATATATATATATATGGGTTTTTATAATTTTTATATATATGTAAAAATGAAGAAGTAAGCAGGTCAGATGCCACTGTGCAAAGCCACTTGTAAAGGCTAATGCCTTTTCAGACTAAGTGCTTTACATGTGGGAGGTAATTGGTTATATACTTAAAAGCGGAATTTAAAGGTAGAAATTTTAAGCTATTAAACTTTTGTGCAAAATGTGAGCCTGTTTTTGTTCTTCTCCACTTTCTGTGGAGAACATTCTGTGCATGCCTGACCTGTGGGCTTTTTCCACTAGGCTTCTGTTTGACCATTCCCCATATCTGAGAGCAGGAGCTGGATAGAACTCACTTTGACTTCCTTGTGTCATTCATTAGGCACTGCAAAGGTTTCTGCAGAGGCTGTCCTTCCCTTTGTTCTATGTGCACATTCACTGTTGGGATCTATTTCTAGCTAATTTAAGACCAAATTGGCTTATTTACAGAAAAAATAAATTCTGAAATCCAGAACAAATGCTTATATTTCTGATTGCTGTTTCTAGACCCCAGTTTTAAATGCAGGTGAATACATTGGGAAGAAAGAGTCTAGCATTAGCAAGTTAAAAGTAGAAGTCTTATTTCAGTGAAATAAGATTTAACTGATGTTTTATTGGGAAGTCTGTTGAATAATACACATCTATTAATCACATTGAAAATTCTCTTTATTATCCAAAATTATTCAGTGTCCTCGTTCTCTAACTCCATTTAGTCTGCAGTAATCAAGGTTGAAGTGTACCTATATGGAGTTCTAAAAGCAATGGTATGATAAGTATAAAAAGACAAAATGTTCTTTGTCCTCATTAAAGATTGTGGGCAGAGTGTTAAATAATATTAATGGCTGGGATTGTCAGTACTTAACAGTACTTTCCTAGTACAAGTGATTTTATTGATCGATACAGTCTCAGTGTAACAGGGCAGATTATTCTACTGATTTTATCGAAACCTTAACTAAGTTTGTTAGTGTACCACATATCTTTAAATAGATCTAGATGATGATGTAGATTAAGAAAAGCAGACCACCATCCATCTTTTTTTGATCGGTTAATAACTTAAATCCATCATCGCTGCTACCAGCTTTTTTAAGATTCTGTTGTGCATACGTGTTTCTTTCGTGGTACAGATACATAGCAGGTTTTAGATGGCTGTAGATTTTAAAGAAGTGTGCCTGACACATGCAGGATTGCATATTTTTTCAGAGGAAGCAGAAAGAAAAAGAAAGCTAGAAAGCAAAATAAATGTGTAGATAATTAAAAGGAGAACCATTTATAAAGATTGTTTGTCTGCAGAGATGTTTCCTGAAGAAATATTCGAAGCATTTTTCAAGCACGATTAGAAAATTATCTGCTTTATGTTTTAAGGGTTGTGGGTTTTTTGCTTTTCAGGTGTTGCTGTGTTGTGATTTATGATTCATACCTTTTCCTCCATCTTCAATAATCTGTTGAGTTTTGCTATATAGAATTGTGCTGCATGAATATCTGTCTCATTTTACTCTTATATGTTAGAGCTGATCAAAATAAATGTTACTCAGCTAAACACAGAATTTACATTGGAAGTTGTGATGGTTTAGAAACCATGTCTATGTGCGTGTTCTCTTTTCATTATACTGTGTATCATAATGATACTGTATGACATACTTTCTTTTGCCCAAGTTAGGATGAACATCAAATTGTACTAATTCTGTACAGTGAGAAATGGTCTCTGTTGTGACCTGCATATGCTCAGTATAACTAAGATATTTTAAGAGGTGAGAGAAAGAAATGAAGTTATCTGTCTAAGACGTCACAGCTTGTTAAAGCAGAACTGGAGATATTAAAACTCATGTGCTGGTGCACTGTTGTCTGCTGATGACCAGCTGTTCTGATAGCCATGATTCCTTCTAGAGCCATACAAAATAAGAGCTACTTATTTCATTTAGCCACGATGAAAGAAATAATGGTTACCTTCCTTATCCTCATTTGATGTATAGGCATTAAATTTTCTGTTTCCTTAATACTTAATAGATTTGTTTGAACTTCTGTGGGGAAGGTGAAGGAGAATCAAAAAATTTTTGTCCGTTATAGTAAAGAAGAAGGGAACTGTAATTTCTACACCTGAATTATGGCAGAAAGACTCAAGTTTCCCCCATCATTTTAATCAATCCATACCACTGTAAACACATTTTCAATTCCTATTCTGCATTGTTTTACATAAGGTAATTTTTATATTACAAGTGGCTATTGCTTTTTTAGATTGGACTTTCAAGGCAAGTTAAATCTTGTGGTCTTTTTCTTCAAAATTAATCTGTAAAGTTACTTAATGAATTGCCAATGAAGGGGAAAACTTGTTTTCTAGTGAAAGAGTGTTTTATTATTGCATGTGTAGTGTAACACACTATGTTTTGTTAAGGATCTTCAGTAGTGTACAGCACTAAATTAGCACATGTCTTTGAGCTAGGTTTGCCAAATCATGGACTTTTTGCGGTCTGGTAGTATTCTTCTGCATACACTCTGTGTGTGAGTGATAATCAACAATTAATATTCTTTGCACATTTATAAATTGCACATGAGGGCCAGGGAGGGGAAAAAAAGTTCATGAAGAAGTGAATAAAAGAAGTGAAAAATTCTATATTTACAGAAGGATTTGAATCTACACATAAGGCACAGGCCACATTTGGAGACCAGAGGGAGAAAACAAAATGTGGAATATATGCTGAATAAATGAATCATCCATTCAGTGCTTTGGATGAAGAACTTATTCTGGGGGGGAGAAGTAGCACAAGGTCATGCTACGTACGTAAGCAACACTAAATACATAGGGAAGTTGAATTAAAGCTTGATTGTAGTGTATCATAGACCACTCGTATCATAGACCATTCTGAAGGAGAGGTGGAAAAAAGCCCCAACCTGTGGAACTAATCACAATGTTTTACCAAAAAGGTATTGAAAAATATAAGTAATATTTCTTGACCTTCTCCTGTAGAGATGTTGGAAGGAAAAAGCATGGAAACATAAAAACTATTTCCTAGAAGGTCTGCTTAAGAAATAATTAAAAGCTAGTCTGTCAGTAGCTTGGAGAGGAGGAGACAACTAGTGACTAATCTTCTTCAGATAGGTTGTGGAAAGGTAGTTGGTGAGCTTCTCCTTTGGTTCTGCAGTAAATTGGACTCTCTTACATTAGATATAATTCCCATGTGTAGGTGTGTTTGCTGCCTTGGCATTTATGCAATCTTGCATGACTCCTTTGTGAAAGATATGTTGAAAGATTTCAGAGTGAACTAAGGGGAGAAGGTCCTGTGGTCATGGATAGCCTAGGAGAATAATAGATGCTTGTTATCTTCTCTAACATTGTCTGTCTCCACACTATCACCATTGATTCTCTTTATTTTGCTTTTCACCTGCTTATTGTCTCTGTAATTTGAATATAATATGGATTTAGTTAAGTGTAAAAAAGCTTGTTTTACACTAAAACTATTTATTGTAGAATTTCTTGACTGAGACAGACTTGAATTTCTGTGGAGCTACATTTGCAAACAAATACACATTACCCAATAATGTGTAAATTAATAATTCTGACATGGATTTTTCCTGTTGACTTTAAAAACATGGACATTAAAATAAGAAATTGAGAGAGCCGCTTCTGATAAATACCATGAATTATATATTAGAAAATCTTCAAGAAGCATTGATGTAAAAATTGAGGTTTATGGTGGACATTCTTTTTAATTTGTCATAATAATCATTGTCTTTATCTAATATACTTTTTCTCCTATAGATGAAAAAAGTTTGCAGAAACAAAGTGTGAAGTACAAGTAGAACCTTTAATTTCATTAGGCATGTTGTAACTGCCGAAGATTAATGTATATATCTCTTGCTAATTCTTTTCAATTACTCAGTTCATATAAATTCCCAAACCTTGTTAATTATGCTGAAGTCAGGTGGTAATTTTTAACAGTATTTCCACAGCAAGGGAATTTTCCTGGTCTAACCTTGCCCTCCTGCAGAAACTCTCTGCAGATTAGGCATTCTGACTCTAGTCCATTCGTTTTCAGCACAAGCCTAATTGCTGCCGACTGCCTGCCACAGGTACCCTGGTTATCGTACATTTAAGGGATGCAGGTTCTTCTGAGAACAAATAAGGAAAGATTAATTGTTTGTTTTGTTTCATCCCAAGAGAAATGTGGGAGCTTAATCAAGAAAAATAATTTCTTCTGTTGATTTGGCTTATTTGTGGAAAGGGATAATTGTGTAGAGGCAGGCATAGAGCTATGCATTTTGAAAGAAATTTTGCCATTTACCTACTTGGGAGGCAAAGATACAGCAAAATGAATGTAACACAGCATTGGAATTGATGGGGATGGTTCACATTTCTCATAGTAAGTAATTTGGCTGCTGGGCTTTTATTTGAACCAATGTTGCTAGGTGGTGTTGTCATTTGTTTTGTCTGCTTCTTTGGATATCTAATCAAGGAGACAATAGTAGGGGGAAAAACGCTTTTCCAAATTGTCCTTAATTGCTAGAGCACAAAGTAAGCTAAGCACTCAGGTATTTCCAATTAAAGAACTTGTTTCCAGCAAGCACCATTAAATCTATCTTTCTCAATCTGATAAATAAGCTATCAAAGAGTGGAACAGATTAATTGAGAGCAATTAGTTCAAAGCTCAGTATAACAGTCAGAGTGAACCAACATTATCAATGAATGCAAATTTACGTAAGGCAGTGAGAAGCACTGATGCAACAAAATAGAGTTGAGAGTAGCCACTAAGCACAAAGGAAAATTTTATCTGTGATACAGAAATAAAATACATGGGAAAATCACAGATCCTACAATTCAGAGCTGATTTACAAGATTTACTCCAGTTGCATCTAAAAGGTAAGAAAGCCCTGCATATTCTACAACATTTGTATTTGTAGAATTTTGTTTGGCAATCTCTCAATGTGGTTTGCTGATGTTAATAATCAGTAACCCTTAAGTTTGGTAGAGACATAGCCTACTGCACTGGATTTTGATTCCTCTTTAAAGTGGGTGTCCCTATTGATACATATCTAAACCTTTTTGATGGGTATTTCTTTCTTCCAGCTGTCTATGAATGCCAAATTGCATTGCCCCACATGGTGTAAACATCATTCTGCATGTGAGTTCTCTGGATATTTCTCTTAAGAATAAAACAGAGGTGGATGCTCTCCTTCAGTGTCAGCCTATTGACGTGTGCATAAGCATGAGGAGAAAGCCTCTCTGTCCCCTTGGATATTGAAATAAACTTACACATTCTGAGTATTAATTTGTTCAAAAAAGTAGTGCATGTTGGTTTGATCGTGGATAAGTGCTGTGTATATTCTGCTTTGGAGTAATTAACTCCATCAAGAAGAAGGCAGGAGAGGATACACACAGTCTGTTACACACTAAGTGGACTAATTTCTAAGTCAGTTTTTACAGAACTACCTTGGCTAGGTAAGTTGTGTTGCTGCTGTATGTATTGGCATCGTTCACGTAAATTGACAGCACGAATATACCAGCTGCCACAACTTTTAAAGCTCTTCTCTTAGAACGTCAGTTTGTGGTGCATCTCTGGCCTTTATGGTAGCAATGTGGCTGGAGTCTGCTTTTGCAGAATTACAGCTTTAAAATGATTGGATAAAAATCTTATTTCTTATGCTGTTGCAACCCACTGGGTATGTCTATTCTAGGAAAATGAAAAGGTCAGTGATAACTTTCCCAATAAAACCTTCTGAGAAAATGTCATTCCAGTTATGTGTATCTGACTGGGAGAGTTTATCCTCCATTTTTTGAGTTTTGTATTTTTAATTTCCAGAATATTACCATCACTAGAGAAATTCACCATTCATAGATGTGATAGTATGATGTCATATCAGCTCATGAACTGATGATAACGAACATGCTTTAAGAGACGTAGAGCACTTTGAACCAGGTCATTTACAGTATGTTTCTTGGTATTGTTGTTGACAAGTCACTAGGGGATCACAGTTGTAGTCTGAGTAACTGATTTTGCAAGCAGCTTCCATGTAATGCTGGCTTCTGAAAAAATATTCAGAATATCCCCAAGAAATCACAAGGAAATTACACAAGTGAAACCTCTCCTAGTTTCTCCAGATATCAAGGCATCTTAAGATGGCGAGCTTTACAGAGTGGGATCCAGCTCTCACACTGGTTCACTGGAGAAGGTTCCTCATTTCAAAAGCCTCATAAAGCCACAGGAGATTACAGAGGAGCAAAGACCACGCACAGGATTCAGAGTCTGCATCTTGCAGCCACCAGCATTTAAGCTGCTATCTCCACATTATCCCATCAGATGTTTCTCTGTGTGTTTGGACTCAGTCAAGGTCATGCAGTGTTATGTGCTAATAGTTTTGAGCAGCAGCAGTTGTAGAATTTGAGCATTAAGAAGCAGTTTGTGTTTTTGTAATGATGTGGTATTTATGTGCCATGCAATAGTGCTTTACGGCTTCACAGGTAGATTTTTTTTTTAAATTAATCAAATTCAGGCAATTAGTTATCCAGATTTAAATGCTAGAATCATAAGAACATGTAAGAGTAAGTTACCATGAAACATTGTAGTCTTTTTGTAGTATTGGAAGTAAAGATCAATGGGTTTTGTGATGAATTTGCCATAATGGTGTAGGAGGCTCTTGATAACTGTGGTCCAATGCAGATACTTAGGAACAGTATTATTAGTGTAAGTTTACAGACAGCCATTTCAAGGAAGTGGTGCAGCAGCCAGGCCAATTATTGGTGCCCAATTTTACAAAGCGGTGATCTTCACTAAAGAAGTCGAAGAGAAATCCATCATGAGACAGAGCAGGTGGAGAAGCTGGGTTTATTAATGTGTGGATGGAGACAGGTACATTACTTTCCTTGTGTATTTACCAATCACAACTACCATATTATCCTTTTTATGTCTATAGCAGATTCTTTAAATTTCAGGTTCAACTACCCATCTTCCAACCTTTTCTTGTTTTGTGTTTTCCCCTGAAACTTAATTTTGTCCCTTTTACTGGTTTATTCAATCTACATATCAGTCATCATGTTGTCTTTTGATGGTCATGTGTTGATGGTTGTCCCATTGGCCAGTCAACAGAGAATGCAAGTTTTTTTTGTAGATTTCAGTTCTATTATAAATCCTTTCTGAACCCTTACATTGTATCCACATCTGCTTTGAATTTGGGGTGCCCCTCATCTAGACGTATTTGTAGTCACTTTTATTTGCTCATCATGGAGTCTAGAGTCTGATTAGTCTCTCTGTACCACAGTATTGTAGTACTGTTCTGTCTTTTCATCAAGGCACCAAGAAATGTGAATTAAGTAACAATTTAACCTTAGCTTCAGATGCCAAGGCTTGCTTCTAGGGTAAACCAGAGCCTTCAGAGACAGAATAACCACTGGGAAGGAGGGGTGCAAAACAGCCTTTTTGCAAATTCTTCTTGCATGGGAAACCCAGAGGCCAAATATTTGTGCCAAAATGAATAATAGAAGTAAAGATTGCTGTCTAAAAGTGCCAATATATATGTTTATGAATCTATGATTCTCAATGTCAAACTGTGGAGTCAATTTGTGGAGTTTACTGACTATCATAATTAAGTAGTTCCCTGGTCGCTGAGTGTGAAACATCAAGCAATTGGTAAGTGTGAATATAACATCAAAAAGACGAGATTTATACAGAGCATCTTGGCAATTCTTGCAGTATTTTAATGTACAGATAGCTATTTAGCTTCTCTTAGCAGGCTAAATTGCAGTCTGGTTTCTACATTCTGAGGAAGTCATCCCTTTTTAATAACAAGAGAATGGAGAGATTTTAACCAAATCAGAATGTTTTCTGTAGAAATGCTATGCTGTGACAAATGCAGCCCTCCAGCTGATGCTGCTTGTCTGCCATCAGCACATAAAATGTACATAAGCATCCACTGACCAAGTTAGGATGGTCTCTTTTCACAAGTTGTTGCATCATTCCTCACCTTTACCAAGGAATCCCTTGCTAGTGAATTTTGGGAGGGACAAGTGTCAAGGAACAGAACCATAATGAAGTACTTGCAACTGAGCAAGGATTACATTGCTCCGTTAATTCTGAAAAAACTTGTCAGTTTGCCACCCAAATAAATGCCTAGACTGCGTAAAACATGGAGCAGAGTGACCTCTACAAGAAAAATCAATGGCAATTCATATTTCATATGTCTATAATTGCTTGTGAGAGCGTGGCAGCAGTTTGTTTATGGAGCTTGTTCTACCACGGATTGTTTCCCTGGTAGACTTTTTCTTCTTTCCAGTGGTGATGCCGCTCATGGACTGTGAATCACAGCTAGACACAGCAATAGACAAGTTTTATTGGTGGTGATTTTTTATTGTTGTTTTCACATTACTGTCTTCAGAATTGCTACACCATGTTTTGTTTGAGCTAGTGCACTAATCTATAGTTACATGTAAATCGTGTTCACAACTGTTTTCTTGAAAGACTTCGTAAGCGGTTTTTTACCTTCTTTTAGGAGGCAAGGCTTTATCCTCTGTGAAGTTACCCATTTGCTATTATTTTAGCCATGAAACTGAATCCATTGTGTGGCCTTCATTTTTAAGCAGTTTATCAGAGAAGCAAGGCATTCTCACAATCTGCTAATTTAAAGGCAGAATTTTGAAAATATCTTTTTTTCCCCTGCTTTGCTTTGTTTTTTTTCTTCTTTTTTTTCTTTTTTTTCAAGAAGCTGTTGTAAGATTTGTATCCCCACTGAGGACCAAGATGTCATAGGGATAGAGAAAATGCCGCTCACTTTATGGATTACTGTTAGGTCAACAAAACTTTGGCAGCATTGATTAACTTGACAGTGAGTACAGCAGTACATTTATCACTTATGGCTGTGCTGTAGAAAATCTAATAAGAGGCAAACAATTCCCTTTAGAGCAGTAACAGGTTCACTGTGGCTAACGGTGCATGCACTGGAAATTTCTGACTTTAAATTATACCCTTGCTGCTAGTTGGGTCATTGACTCCAAGCTACTGCGCTTCCACTTCTATGTTCTGTATTATTAATTTGATCAAAATTGTTTTGGCTTCTAGAAATGTGTTCAAACTGCATATTGGAGTTCATATAGACTCATCAACATTTCTGAAGAAGGGGTGCAGATGGAGCGTGATCCAAAAACTACGTTAACACAGAAGGGGCAGCTGCCTGTTAGGACTACAAATGTTTGGAGTCTTACAAGGTTATAAAAGAAAAATTCTGAACTGTTGCTTACAAATCTGCCTCTAATTGACAGATTTAAATACACGTCAAACCTATCTTTTATTTATTAAGTTTCATTGGTTGGTCAGAACTTTTTCCATATGTGCAAGTATATTGCTTTTTAATTACCAATAATTACCTTAAATATTCTATATGAGTTGATTTATAGATATAGTCTTTCAGTTGTCTTGTTTTTGCAAGATTTATGAGAACTGAACCCTAAATGAGATTTTTTTGCCTTCCCTGTGTAGAAGTGATGCTGCTTGTCTGCAAGTTAGTGTTTGGTTCTAATATTACCGTGAAATTGGGTTTTATTCAGTATTGCTTGGTTTATGAATTTTTTTTTTTAATTGCTTTATGAATCTTTTCTTGAAGTCCATGGCCAGTACATTGGGAAGTATCTTTGTATGGAAAATACAAAGAAAAGCTGGAGGTAGGGTGGTTGTTGGGGTGGGTTTTTTGGGTTTTTAAGTCTTGTACTGATTAGTTCTCCTAAATTAAAGCCCTATATAGGATATTCTTCTACAGAAGAATAGCAAAGGGGTTTTTTTATGTAAAGACCACATACTCAAATAATTAAAAAAATTAATTTAAAAATTTCTAGAAAGAAGTAGGAAAGAAGATTAAAAAAATGTAGCATTAAGTGCAGACCAGAACATACTGTGTGCAGCCTAATTTATGGCTCTGTGATACAGTCTGCAAAATTGCTGTTCAAAGAAGAATAGGCTTTGTTTTTTTAAATATTAGGATACTTTGCTCACTAGAGTAGAGAGCCTTTGTGAGTAGCAACTGTTATTTCAAGTATTTTGTGGTGTTTTTTAGGAAACTGTTTAAATTGGAGGTTTTGTTCTGCAGTATCTCTAAAAATGATGTCGTTTTCTTTGTTGGGAGAGAAGTATTCTACTTGAATCAATTGTCAGGAGGCTTAATGTAATAAGGCAGTTTGTGGTCTGACTAAAAGAAACACTGTGCAAAAGAAATTCCCATAGCAGTTTGTTTTTAACAGAAAAACTGAATTCACCTGAAACATAAATACATTGAAAACTGAGGCTTAATAAGGTAGAGCAGCTTCAAAAGGAAACAGATTGGGGTTGTTGTCCAAAGTATGTCTTGTAATGACTACAATTTAATCAAATATCTTAATCAAATATCTTTAATCAAGTATGTTAATGATAGACTAACTCTATCAACAGCATAACAGCAGATTCTTTGCAACAAATGATCAAGCAAGTTGACATTAGTACCCTTTGCATAGTTAGGGGAAAATATAATTAAAATAGTGCTTCCTGTTTCACTTTTTTTTTTTTAATTTACAAGGTAGAAGTTGTGTTTCTCACTCTCTCATTGCATTTTATTGGTAACAAGACACATTTCCACACTTTCTCCTGGGTTCATACAATAAAGGAGTTACCCTACTGCTTGCCTTACTGAACAGAGACCTGGTATTGATTACCTATCACACTGGCATCAGAACTACTCTTAGGATTCAATTTTTTTGTTGTTTTGCATATTTTATTGATCAAAAGTGGTAAATGAGCATCAAGCGTGCAAGAAGACGATGAATTGTTTACTTGCATAAAATAACCTTTCAATAAGGGAAGATGCATTGCTCACACTTTTGGTGCTGTTCTGCTGCCCGAAGCAGATGGCATTCAGCTGCTATTGATTTGCTCCTATAGTTACAGAGCAGCATGTAACAAGGCATGCTCATTTCACTGAAAGAGCCATGAGGTTTTTTCACCAGGGTGGCAGGAGGGAAAAGGGAGGAATGGGGTGTTTGGAGGATTGTTTTGGAATTGTTTGTTTGGTGTTTTTTTTCAAGAAAAAACACGTTAAACGTTGCAACTCTGTGCGAACAAGAAGCAGGGTTTCTGTGTTTGCAGAGATGGGGAGTTACTTTGTCCAGTTCTAGCACTTCTGGTAACATTAATTCACAATGCAGATTGAATCTGTGAGCAAGCAAGTACTTAGTAAAGTAAAAAAGCCACCAGAATTTAGTGTCACAAACTCCACACCACAAGGCTTAGCTGCTATTTTTTTTAATTTTACATGTTTTTTCCTACTTGTGTAAAGATACTTGATTCATTAGCAAGACGAAACCATACTGCAATATGCTGTGCTTGATACTGCAACACTTTATTTCACTGAAGAATACAGAATTTACTAATTTGCTGCTGGGTCTCTCCCGTAATGGGAAACATACACACACACACATGACAAAGACAGCCTTCTCTGAAATTTATGTGGAAGGATATTTAATGCAGAATTTTGGCATGAACAAGGTCTTTAACTGTTTGGCAGATTTGAATGAAATGCATATAGATATATCATAGAAGAGGGTTTCAGCAGATAGAGTTATAGGCATATTCTAAGACAAAACATTTTAGATAATTTCAAGTCTTATTTCTGGAAGAGTCATGAGGTGAGTGGTACTGAGGACCAGGGTGTGGTTCTCAATCAGGCTGTTTTAAAATAGAAAATAACCTATCTGTCAAGATCCACAAGTGTGGTAGTATGAGAGTTAATAAACTCAGACTGTTGATAACAAAACTGGACCAGTTAAGTGTTTTGAGGACACATATTAACGCCTTTTTTGCCCACTTGACTGTTCTGCAGTGACACTTACTGCTGAAAATGTTTACTGTTATTTTTGAACAGTATTAAGCACCTTCCTGCTCTTATGTTATTTGGGAAAAGAAAATAATTTACTCTATTATGACTGCCCTGCTGTCCTCATGTCCTCTACTGAGTTCCTTTAAAGTGAAAATAATGAATGAGATACAACCCTTGGCAAAAGATTGTCACAGTGTAGTTAGCAGCTAGTTATTTATCAAGAATTTAATTTAAACGTGCATATTAGTGTCTGTTAAAAAATGTCCTACTTCATCTATTCAAATTTCTGTTCTCTGACATTGATTTCAACTTGCCTGTGTAATTTATGAAATGCTGTCTAAGCTTTTTTTTAATATCCATGTGGTTATGTGTCCTTACATCTTGACCATTTGTTATGCTGCTTCTGTGGCATAAGCAGGCAAGAAGAGATTGTCTGAATCTTTGACTTTAAATAAACTATTGGCTTCAATCCAGAGTAGACATTTCTTGTGATTGTTTTTCAAAATGAACAAATCTGAGTGATTTTTTCAGATAAGAAATGCTTTTTAATCAATGGCTAATACTGTCAGCACAGCATTTATTGCATTGCTCCAAGTTGATTTGGTCTTGCTCTCCTGTGGGGCTAGGAAAATATTTCAAACTTAAGAACATTTACAAATAGAAGTTAATATAATGGAATGTGGAAAAGTGTGTGGTTTAAAACGATGTTTTCTCTGTTACAGTGTTGCTACAAGAAATCCTTTTACTTTCACAGATTTAAACAAATACATTCATATTCTTGTTGTATTTCTGTGGTATCTATCTGTGCTGTTAGGACTAACTCTGTTTTTCTTCAGCCCCTTTGTCTCTCTTATCTCTTGAGTTTGTTAGTGGTCAAAACTTACTTTGTGCTTCTTTGCTATTATGTGAGCAACCAACTCATTAACTACAGAATTAGGATGTGAGAGTGAATTGTTAGTATATTAACAAACTGGGGGGAGAGGGAAGAGGAACAACAAAAATCCCACACACAGATTTTAAACTTTCTTTTACTAATAAAGCTGATTAAAATTTAAGGAAGCTTCAGAGTTTTTAAAATAAAGCTTAACAATTTCCTTGCTGCTATTCTTCCAACATTACCAAATAGCTTAAGAGTCCTTATTCAGCATCACATTTTGTACTGAAAGGGCTATCAACAATCAAAACTAGAAAACAAAGCCCAGAAAAACCACTACCATATAAATCTAAATATATTTCATCAGCTATGTTACTTCCTGCTTTGCCCCTGCAAAAATGACACAATTGAGTTCATTAACCCCAGGTGCAGTGAATTCCCTGTGCATTCTACATTCTCTTGTTTGGACTTTGGAGTAGATACCTGCTGCTTAGTCTAATTAGTTTCAAAGGGAATGTCCAGTCATTTCTCAAGAGTTTACTCTGACCCAAAACATCTGACAGGACAATATCAGAGAGACAAAATGACAAGTTATTGTAGAGTTGAATAGCATTTTTGCTACAGGACCTTGTGAAAACAATGCAGATAAGAAAATCACCCTCAGATGATGTCTAGATTTTTTTATATGACATTTGCATGAAATTGTCATTCTTGTAGAGGACAAGATAGACTTTTCATAGATAACTTTGTCAGACTTCATCAACCATTTGACTCTTTCCTTGTTCTCAACAAAATCAGCAAAATGAGTTGGAGCTGTGGAAGATTTTCTATGATGCTAAAAAGAAGTAAAAATGCTGTTGTAGCCCCTAGCATCTGAGTCCTCCAATAACTAATGGCCATTCTAAAGTCCACCATTGGGTTTTTTTAGGTTTTTTTTTCCAATATGCATCACTTAGAGCTGTGCTCTTCTAATCTCTCTTTCAGGACTTGTGAAAACTTATTTCTCTTTGAAAGTATTGTTATTATTGTTAGAATTGTATATTACTGAGTTTGGTGTAGAGCTTTTGGTTGAGGGCTTTTCTATCGCCATTGCTAACTTCCTTGGTACAGGCTTATCAGTTTATAAATTCCCAGTTCTCTCATGGTGCTGTATTATTTTTATTATCGTTGTTGTTGTAAATTTTTTTAGTTCTCTGGTTTTAAAACAGCCACAAACAATGTGGTATACACCGCTGTTAGCTCAGGAAATTCATCAGTTGAGTTCTCTTAGGCCTTTCAAAAGAATAGTGTGTGATCCTGCTGACTTGTTACTGTAAAAGCAAATAACGCTTCTGTGTAGTTTATGACCTCAATTAGAGAAATGCTTTAATGAGGATCCAAACAAACAAAACCAATAAAACCCCAGAAAAACAGAAGTATATGCTGAGTATTCAGAGTTTAAATCTGTCGGTGATGAATGCCGATAACTTCTTAATGGCTACTTTTGGCTTGGATGGACATACTCTCCTGGGTGGCTGGACCCAGAGAATGGAGGTGAATAGAGTTAGATCCAGTGGCTGGCCAATCACCAGTGGTGTTTCCCAGGTGTCAATACTGGGAAGTGCCCTGTTTAATATCTTTATCCATGATCTGGTTGTGGAGATCAAGTGCATCCTCAGTTTGCAGATGATACCGAGCTGGGTAGGAATGTTGATCTGCTGGAGGTGGAAAGGCTGTGCAGAGAGGTCCAGACAGGCTAAATTGATGGGCCAAGGCCAATTTGAGATTCAATAAGGCCAAGTGCTGCGTCCTGCATTTGGGTCACGCCAACCCCATGCAGCACTACAGGCTGGGGACAGAGTGTCTGGAAAGCTGCTGGGTGGTAAAGGACATGGTGGTGCTGGTCTACAGCCAGCTGAACATTAGCCAGCAATGTGCCCAGGTGGCCAAGAAGGCCAGTGGAAATCTGGCCTGTATCAGCAATAGCATAGCCAAAATGACCAGGTCAGTGACATCAAGTCCTGTGTCTACTTCTGGGCCCCTCGATAGAAGGAAGACATTGAGGTGCTGGAATGTGTCCAGAGAAGACCAATAGAACTCGCGAAGGGTCTGGAGCACAAGTCTGATGTGCAGAGGCTGAGGGAACTGGGGTTGTTTAGTCTGGAGAAAAGGAAGGGTTGTGCATGGGACGTTTTTGCTCTGTACGAGTATCTGGAAGGAGGCCATAGCAAGGTGCGGGCCAGCTTCTTCCAGGTAACAAGTGACAGGATGAGAGGATTTAGCCTGTTGTTGTGCCAGGGTAGGTTTATATTAGATGTGAGGCAAAATTCCTTCAAGCACTAGGTAGTTAAGCATTGGAAACAGGCTGTCCAGGGAAGTGGTTTAGTCACCATCCCTGAAGGTATTTAGAAGGTGTGTGTAGATGTGGCACTCAGGGACTTGATTTAGTGGTGGACTCAGAAATGTTGGGGTAAGGCTTGAACTTGATGATCTTAAAGGCCTTTTCCCTCCTAAAGGATTCGACAATTCTAAGAAAGGATTATTGCATACTGAAAACATACACTAAACCATGATATTTAAAGAAGATTAGGACTTGCAAATTTGGAAAATCTAGAACTGACATTTCCAGTACCAGCTTATGTACCTAAAAGTAGTTGATGCATTTATAATTGTATTTTATTACCTGATCAGATCCTATTGCAGGGGTTTGCTTCTTTTTCCTGTGCAACCAGTGCAGGATCAGTGTAGGAGGGGAGAACCTGACTGTGAGAGAAAATTTAACTCATCAGTTACTTTCCAGGTGTTGTAATTTGCAACCACATTTCTTCCACTTTTTTGTTCCTTTTTTTTTTTTTTTTCTTAGAGATCCTTTTCCCAACTGTTCCTCAAGGCGTAATTTATGGACAACTGGTGTATCATAAAGCTTGACAGAGGACAGCAGAAACTTCCCAAACAGGGAAAATACATGAGCTTCTAGTGACACAGATTGTTCTGTATGCAGTTCTCGTGGCTGGTTTATATTTATAATTTTTTATGGGGATATTCTGGCATTTTTTTAGTGACTGTGTTGGTCTGAGGAGTTGTGTAAGAGGATTCAGATGCTGCTTGTCTCAGATTAGCGTGCTGGTGCTCCATTACTGCCTGTTGGAACTTTCCCTGGAAGAAGGACTGGCAGAGAATATGATGAGTGAGGCACCTTGCTTTCCCTGAATGTTGGGTGGTTTTTTTCTACAGCAGATTTGCTTTTATTTCTTTTAAGGTTTCAGAGAACAGTACTGCAGCCTACTGTTATATTGTGATCTAGACGTGGTTTCTTTTTTACAAACCTTCTTCCCCTGTACTCTTGAGAAGACTTTTCCAAGCCTAACTTGCGAATGGCGGGGGAAATCAAGCAATCAATCAATATGATTGGTAGAGCAACCTTCAGTTTATTACCAAGTGTTACAACTTTTATACTTTTCTTACATATACTATTCATAGCAATACAACATAATAGGCTACTATTTTTAGCAATATAGCATAATTGGTTACGGCTCAATGGTCATACCTTGCGAAGCCCACCTACTCGTGGTCGTCTTAGCTACCAGTTGGTACTTTCCAGAGTTATGAGGGGACTTTCCCTTGTTTACTATTAGCCCTTAGTTTTTCCACTAACTACAAGGCCAGGGTGATATCTGACTCCTACTTGGCAGCGTGGCTTTGCATTCTACACTGCGGCCTACTTATGCTAACAGCCTTTTCTAACTCATGCTAACCTAACTCGTGCTAACAGGAGGATTGCTTGTACAACGGCTCAAGAGATCCGTGCCCCCGTTCCATCAACATATCCCCCATTTTCTTTTTGTACAAGCAATGCTTGATCTGTTAGCTTCGTTACTCTTGTCATAATGCATTTAAAGGCCATGCTTACAACAACAACTAAAAGTATGATACCCATCTAACGTAATCTTTCTTTAACAAGCGAGCTCAACCATGGAGAGATACCCCCAAACCGTTGTTCAAACAGCCCATCCAAGGGGCCACGACCCATTGTTACTTTATTTGTATGTTCCTTCAACCACTGTAGCTGTTTGTGTACGGAACTCCCATGGTTGCTCAGATCAAAACAACACATTCTTTCAAATTCTTCACACCCATGTCCCTGAGCTAAAAGCAAAAAATCTATTGCAGCTCTATTTTGTAATACGCCATGTCTTAAGCTATCCATATCATTAGCCATTTCGGTTAGTACTTGCGAGGTAATGCTAGCTTGCTTAGCAGCCCAACATGCTAATTGGTTAACTAGCTTCAAAGCCTTTGCTGTACCTATTCCTGGAACTATTGATGCAAATACTCTCAATGTTGCAGACCACAATCCTACATTGTCATCACAGTCACTGGGTAATTGGGATATGCTACGTTTTTGGTGTGCTGATTTTTGCATTATGTGAACCCAGTCGTGTTTTTTCAGTGGCAACAGTGCCAGTTTCCCCAAGTAACACTGTCCTCTAAAGGCATTTTTTGGGATTCTTGCCCACGCTCAATTACCNGGGAATCATCCAGGTGGGCCTCAGGGCTGTTGTCAGGAACAAGCAAAGCAGGCTTAGTCCACCGGCTTGGAATCCACAGTTTTTGCGGACGAATGTGGCTGTAAGTGGCCAAGCTGTAGTTGCTCCTGAACCAAAGTCTGTGCATGTTGCAGGCTTTCCTTTTTCAACGGCCACTGTTCGATCCAGACAGGCTCATCAGTCAGCCAAGTCAATTGAATCGGGAAAGCCCACTCAACCACTCCTAAAAAGTTTTATCATTGGTCAGTACTAGTCTAAACTGATTCAGCCCATCTCGCCCTATTAGGGCATTGACCCCTGACAGGAGGGGCATAACTGTAATCCAAGCAGACGCCGTTCGGTTGTCTATTATCACCTGCAGTTTGCAGGTGCTGCGCTGTGCCGATGCAGATCCTCCCAACATTTCTACTCCCCCCAAGATTGCTCGGAGGGGCCAATTTCCTGGCCAGTGTGAGTCAGAGACAATAGACAAGTCCGCACCAGTGTCCAGCAGCACTTGCAGGGTAAGCTGCTCTTGGCCATGAATTAACAAATCAGTCCCTGCTGGCCTTGCATGCATGGGCAAAGTTAAAAGTGCCATACCTCTAGTGGAACCAAAGCCACCAGTCCCACGGTCTCGGGGTGATAATGTCCTCATGCAGGCAGTAAGTTTCACCACAATAGTCTCCGTCAATGACTCCAAGCGACACAAATAATCTTTTCAGTCCACTTGAGGAGCGACCCAACAGTAACGCTCCTTGGGGCTGTCCATTTATCAGTACCCCAGCAGGTATCTTTGTGGGTCGAGAGTCTATTAGGGTTAAGTCTATTGCTGATTCCAGGTTCAGTCCGAGGCTCCCTCGGGGGGGCGGGTTGCAGACAGCCGGCGGGCTGCAGGCGGTCGGAGCCGTGGCTGCTGCTGTGGGAGTCGCTGTAACTGGAGCCAAGGCTGCAAATACTTGAGTTTGTGCCTGCACCAGGTCTCTTCCTAACTCCTTGATAGTTTCCACTAACATT
>VXBA01002885.1:53460-72777 GCA_013399895.1 Serilophus lunatus | reverse complement strand
TCACCATCACTCTCTGGGCCTGACCATGCAGCCAGTTCTTGATCCAGCAAAGAGTCCTCCTGTCCAAGCCACGGGCTACCAGCTTTTCCAGGAGTATGCTGTAGGAGACAGTGTCAAAGGCCTTGCTGAAATCCAAATAGACAACATCCACAGCCTTTCCTGCATCTATCAGGCGTGTCACCTGATCATAAAAAGAGATCAGGGTGGTCAAGCACGACCTACCCTTTGTAAACCCATGCTGACTAGGTCTGATACCCTGGCCATCCTGTAAGTGCTGTTTGATAGCTCTCAGTATGAACTGTTCCATTACCTTACCCTGTACTGAGGTCAGGCTAACTGGCCTGTAATTACCAGGATCCTCCTTCCGACCCTTTTTGTAAACAGGCGTCACATTGGCCAGCTTCCAGTCATCCGGAACCTCACCAGTGAGCCACGACTGGTGGTAAATGATGGAGAGCGGCTTTGCAATCTCATCCGCCAGCTCCTTCATCACCCTGGGATGGATCCCATCTGGTCCCATTGATTTATGAATATCCAAGTGTCTCAGCAGTTCTCTGACTGCCTCTTCTTGGATAACAAGAGGACCATTCTGCTCCCTGACACGATCTACCAACCCCTGAGGACAATCTGTCTTCTCACTAAAGACTGAGGCAAAGAAGGCATTAAGCACTTCCACCTTCTCCTCATCTTTAGTTACTAGGTTCTTACAGGTTCTAGGTTTAGTTACTAGATTCTTACAGAGAGGCTAGCTGATATTGTTTCACAATCTGATAGTTATCTTGCAGCCTGTGAGTCTTTTGCACTCAGAGGTGAGAATTTAGATTTCTAGTTGTTAATGGTTGTGCTAATTATACAAAGAATATACTTAATTGTTAAAACAGTAGGTTTCAGGGGGTCTTGATTTTTTTTTCCCCCCTATATACTTAATGGCTATGATGTTATATTGCTGAAAAAGCTAAGAGTATTTGGGCCATAAATTACTATCTATTCAGTGCTTTAAAGGTGAACATGAACTATAGATTTGGAGCAGAGTAGCTGAAAAGCTGCCTGGCAGAAAAGGACTCGAGAGCGCTGGTTACCAGGGGCTGAATGTGATCTGGCCTGTATCAGCAATAGCAGGATCAGGGCAATGATTGTTCCCCTGCAATGAGCACTGGTGAGGCCACACCTTGAATCCTGTGTTTAGTTCTGGGCCCCTCACTGCAAGAAGGATATTGAGGTGCTGGAGCACGTCCAGAGAAGGAGAATGTTGCTGTGGAAGGGCCCAGAACATGAGTGTGATGAGGAGCAGCTGAGGGAGTTGGGGTTGTTTAGCCTAGAAAAAAGGAGGCTCAGGGGTGACCTTATCTCTCTCCACAACTACCTGAAATGAGGTTGTAGCCAGGTGGGGGCCAGTCTCTTCTCCCAAGTAACAAGCAATAGGACAAGAGGAAATGGCCTCAAATTTCATCAGGAGAAGTCTAGACAGGATATTAGGAAATATTTCTTCACCAAAAGGGTTGTCAGGCATTAGAACAGGCTACCCAGGGAAGCGGTGCAGTCACCCTCCCTGGAGATTTTTAAAAGCTACGTAGAAGTGACACTGAGGGACATGGTTTAGTGGCCAACTTGGCAATGCTGGGTTAATTATTGGCTTCAATGATCTTAGAGATCTTTTCCTACCATAATGATATTTTGATTCTGTCTGTGGAAAAATTGCCCAGACTGAAGTGTATGAAGCCAGGATCTGCAATAACAGTTTTTATGCTGAAGGCAAGTACTTACTCCAGAAAGTTCTAGGCACCTGGTTTCAGTGCTGAAAACCAGACAGTTAATCTGTCACATTTCCTGGTAAAGAGCTCAGTGCGCTGGACTGAAAATAGTAGTGCTCCTGCAGAAGTCTCTCTCTTGTCACTCTGCTGCAATCTCTAGCTGAGTAGATACCTTTTCTGGAGCATGTAAGGGGCTTAAGTGGACCTTGCACAAGAGATGGAGAGGAAATAGGCTGATTTAAGGATTTCTCTTTTTATTCAAGAGACCTTTAGTAGCTGGGAGCCTTAAGCTTGGACTTCTTTCCGTCTCAGAGCAGTTAACTCCCTGAAAAGATAACTTTTTGACAGATGACCTTGGGGCCCCTGCAAAGGGAAGGGGCAATCGAGCTGTAAAAGAAGGCTTGCAGTGGAAAAGGCTTTGCATTCTTTAATGTCTAGTATACACACAGTGTTAAGTTTAGCATTCTTGCTTTTGAAAAATAAATGTTTCCTAAGTCTTTCCACTGCCTGGTATTTTGGGGGTACCTGCATTATCTTCCTTTACAGTGATGTACACTCTTAAGAAACCTTGAAATAACTCCACAATTTAAAAAAACCCAGGAGAATGCTTTTATAAAAATGTCAAAAGTATCACATTTGATATATTGTTCTACAATAAGTTGTATCTTTAAACAATAAAAATTACAAAGGTAAACACTGTCTGTCTCAATTTTAACACCATGGTTACAGAGAATCTTATCAGCTGGTGTTCTCTTCCCTCTCTCCCTTTCTAATTTTGCAAACGCATTCATTTTGGGAGCAGGAGGGGACTGAGGCAATAACGAGAAAAGAGAGAAGATGTATCCACAGGGTCTGACTACTGGGAAATAAATGTATCCCATTGATTTCTCTATATGCCACATTTCAGCAAGATTAGTACATTTTTTGCTGTGTAAGTGTTAATTAGAAAGTTGTTTTTATATAAGCAGTGAAGACCCAACCTTACTATTGCCATTTGCTCACAGGGGGTTTATACAGAGGGCAGAATTAGACATGACTGATCTCACATCTTGTCCTGAAGTAGCTGAGTTGTAACATCACCACCAACTTCAGAGGACAGTGTACAGGACCAGTGAGTGTCATTGGCTGACTTTGTTCATGAGAAACCTGAAGATACCATCAGCATGTCTGTTTCTGTTCTTCCTTGTTTCATTTGTATGGTCTTTCTCTGCAATCTTCTCTCCTAACCTTGAATCTTGCTGTAGTATTTCAGAAAGCTGTTTGATATGAAAATGGCCCAGTTTCTTCCAATTACAATAGCTGCTTGTTCTGCTGCCAAGAAAATAGCAGCTACTTGGATTATACAGAATATTACAGAATAAAGGCAACAGAAATACACTGTTATTTTTCCATCCTTATATCCTGCCTTGTGACAGCAATCCCTCCCCCTGCTAAATTCATTGGTTAACGATAAACAAAGCTGCTTTCAATAACTGTGTCACTATAGCCTCTGTCCTCTGAGTAGTATAATACACTAGAGCCATGACAGTGCTCAAAAACTGGCTTACCATCATAGTTTTGAATTTTTAGTAAACTTTATTTGACTTATAGCCTTTTCTAAATGAAGATTATTCACTTTTCTTGCATCCACATAGAATGAAGCATCTATAATCCAAATATTAAAGAAGAGCATAGATAATTTTCTCTAGCTAAGGGTTATATTAACATCAGCAGAGATAACTGTTCACTGCAAGACATATAGTGTCACCACAAAGACTCTAGAAGTGACCAAAGGTTGTAGTTTACTAAGCCTGGGGATGCTGGTTTGCCTGTGTCTTTCATGCCTATTAATAGAATGTTTTGTTGCTCAACGTTTTTGGAAATTATGTAAAGGTATTTGGCTGAATATCAAACACTGATTTATCATAAAACTCTATTTAAGAAGCCTTAAAAATTTGTCTACTTTGCCCAAAGGAAATGCCCTGAGGAAAAGATAAGGACTTCATTTTCTCTAGCTTTAGATCACTAATTTTGGTCAACAAAATTGAGAATTTAATTTCCAAGGACTGTAGTCAACAGAGAGGGAGAGGATCTCACATGGAGTTCCTAATTTTCCTAGAAATCTAACTCAGATATTCCCTTTAGGGGAGGCTTGTGAGAGAAGAATGTCTCAGATACCCTTTGCCATATGTGAGGGCCAGATGTTCATTGGTGGACCAGTTTTTCAGTGTTGGAGTTTGGTTGCCAGGTCTGGGGCTCTCCTGACATGCTGTAATGCACAAGATGCAGAGGGAGATGCCAGTTTTCACTTTCTGTCATGTCCTGTCTCCTCCAGAAGTGCTGCAGAAAAGATGGTGAGTTAGAACATCTTGAGTGCCCAAGACCTGAATTTTGAGCCACGTTTTCAGCCACCTTTTCTTTGGAATATCAGTCCGTGCTTTTTTTTTCCCATTCTTTGTTACACCTGGCTTTTGTTATCCATGAATATTGTAGATGATGTATTTGACATCTTAGGGCAAGGTCTTGTTGCTCATGCTTATGCCAGAAAAATTACATGACATTAAGTTTTGATCAATGTCTTGTTCCAATTGTGGTTGTCATCTTTAACCTGTGTATTCAGAAAGGCAGTGACTGTGCCTTTGCAGAAGAAGAGTGGTCTCAGGAATATGCATCAGTACCCTGACCCTCTGACCTGCCTCATGCTGCCCCACAGCTGTCTCAAGCTGCCCACGAGGACCTGGTCAATCGTATTTATGAGGCTCATGTGTTTGAAATCGTGGGTTCACCCATATCTGGGATTCAGATAGCCAAAACTTCCCTGTTTTGGATGTGCTCAAAACTGGACTTCAGAGGGGTCACCAACAGACTTCAAGATAACATATGCACTGACTGATTTAGACAATTCTCCAGGTGGGCACTGACCTCCTGAATCTTTGTTCTGGGAATCCCGTAACTTCCAATTTTCTTTTGCACTGAACCCCTTTATCCTCTTACCTAGTACTAAAATTTTACAGAATGCTAAGTATCTGGATCTTGAAATTCATTACTAGATCCTTTAGTATTCATCCTTCTCATTTGATAAACTTGCTCAGTTCTTCTACAGCAATTAAGACACGAAAAACTTCCCTGAATCTGAAATTTTGATGTGTACAGAAGTCTGAAGCTACTGGATCTTCTGACGTTCATGGTTGTGCAGTTGTATTTACTGCTATCAGTGGGGTTTTTTTATTAATAGATGCTACTTTTTTTCTCATTTAGCCTGGCAGCTTAATGTTTAAAATAGTTGAGAATCAGATTTTACTTACTGAACATTACATTTATTGAAGGCTATTTCAAACCACTTGTTTAATGAACTTACTGCAATTGCATATTAGCCAATAACCTCTTCCTCTTTCTGTACAATTCCAGTTTTGCAAAACAAAGAGAGGACCATATGTATCTAGGGGAAACTGAATCACTTAAGCAGAAAATAAAGTCTGTCTAAACAATGCATAAATTATGTACATGCATCTTTTTTAAACTAAGCCTGGTAAATTGAGAGATTGCCAGTGTATTCTGAATGTTTAATCTCTGGACCATGTAAAAAAATTATTTTCTACTCCTCAAGGTAAAATACAAGTTGCAAGTCAAAACTCAGACCTTTTAAGGAACAATGAATATGTGTAAATTGTGATTGTTTTAGAGCTCTTTAGTTCAACTCCTCTCTCATGAATTTAGCTTATCAATTAAGAAATTTGCTACATCAAGAACTTCACTGCTACTCTCCTCTCAGAGACAGAACCTAATGTGCTAAAATACAGACTGACATACAAAGAGTTTGAAGTTTACAGAGCTAATCAGAAATGTGCCTGTATCCAAGAGTAGCTCTTACAGGACATTTGGCTTAGTACATGCAAAAGACGATGAATATTTTTATTTTGTAATGAGGGCTTTAAAAACTTCTCATAAGGAAAAGACTTTAAGGGAAGGGAAGAAGCTTCTTACTCAAGATTCCTTTCAGTGGGTCACTGCTCTGCAGTGGCTCTCTAAGCTGCTATGCATTTAACATTTTCTCCAGCACAGCTGGGCTTTTTTTTCCCCTGGCGTTTTTCATTCAGATATATAAATATTTACTAGAGGAATACTACCAAGAATATCTTTAAAGAAATAACTGTTGAAACCTTAAAAAGTCTTGAACTAAAGCTTTCCAGAATGACTGCTGTCATTTTTACGCTTCTTTTCTAAGTTCACATGAGGCTGTCTAGGAACTGTAAATTCAGAGAAAGAAATAGAAAGGCATATAATGAGTACAATACATGGGATATTTAGTGGTGCTTTTTTGGAGATTTTTTTTTTGTTCATGCAGCATTATTTCTGTCAAAATTGAAATGCTTTGAAAAATATGCTAAGTTGGTGAAAATCTGTTCGAGGCAGCTGATAAAGCACTAAAAAAAAGTCCACAAAAGAATGTTTTGACCATTTTTATAAATGCTTAAAATGGGAATTATTTTATTTAAAACAGTTAAAAAATTTTGCACTTTGTATGAAATGTATTGCAACAATGGAACAATAGCATATATTGGGTTGAAATGGTAAAAAATTGAAAAGGGGAAAAAATTTTCTATGAAATAGAAAATCCAGTTGCTGGCCAAATCTGTCTAGTAATGATTTCTTAAATCTGTAAATCCTTTTGATTCATGGAATCGTGAGTCATGATTCTGTAAATACTTTTGATTGATGGTTTTAAAGAGAAAAAAATTTTTGAATGTCAACTCACAAATGCATGTGGATTAAAATCTGAGCCACTTGCTTGCTTTAGGGGTGATGGCAGGAAAATTGTATGGAAACCTTGTTCCACAAGTTCTTTGGGAAGGGGCCTTAGTGCTGAATCTAGTCAAGCCCTTCTCTGAAAACTGGCTGAAGATATTTTTCCAAGCTGTAGATATTAATGGTCTCAGACTAATAGGCTTTTGCAAAGGATAAAGCTCTCAATTACCTTAAGTGTAGGTTGGTACTGTGTAGGAAGAAGGAGTGGATGTTTGGAGTAATGATGTTCATCTTCCCAAGTCACCCTTACCTGTGATGGAGCCTGGCTTTCCTGGGAATGGCTAAACACCTGCCTGCCCATGGGAAGTGGTGAATGAATTCCTTGTTTTGCTTTGCTTGTGTGTGCTGCTTTTGCTTTCCCAATTAAAACCTTTCTTTATCTCAGCTCATGCGTTTTCTCACTTTTACCCTTCTGGTTCTCTCCCCCATCCCACTGAAGGGGAGTGAGCAAATAGCTCTGTAAGATTTATTTTCTGGATGGGGTTAAATCACAACACCTCTGTATATTTTAAATTGGGTGTTACCTTTGAAATCCAAAGAACATGTCAGATGAGTTGTTACTACATCTCATAGGTCACCATGCAGTGCCACAAGATAGGTCTCAGTGGGAGCTGGCTCGTGGTGGCAGAAGAAAGCCACCACTGGAAAGGAAATTTTTATTATAAAGAACACCTTAGTAAGTAGAAAAAGGGTTGGTGCAGGCAGATGCTTTTATTGTAAAGGAAGCAGAGCCCATTCATTAGCTCTTCTTGCTATGTGGGAAATTAAAACACAAAATAAAATTAACTAGTTGAATTGTGCAACTAGTTGCCATGCAATGAGCATTATGACTCTAACTACTAAGTGTAACAACCATCTATCTAATGGCCAGATTGTGTTTTTCTCTGGGGATTTTGACCTATTTCCTGTAGAAGTAGATTTTTTTTATGTCACTTCCATGCTTTTCCCATCACTTTGTAAGCTGAAGAAGAAATCTAGTCTGACAAATTAATTAGTTTGAATTCTTCTACGCAGAAGACCATGTAGGAGTGTGTAGACCTTAGAGAGGAGTATTTGTCACCAAATGAATGTGTCTGTGCTAGTTCAAAATGCCCTTCAAGCTATGTCTGAAATATTTCTCTGTTCAAATGAGTTACTCCTTGTCGTGGGTGGATTCAAGAATCTTGTCCTTCATCTTAATTTGTATATACTATGTTCATGGCAGACTAACTTAGTCATATAAAGGAATGCAGATATCACCTCCCTTCTACACCATGCAAAACTGTTCTAAGACAAGGAATTGTACAGCTAATAGGGTAGTAAAACCAGGCCTGGGATGTCTACCAAAACAGCCAGGTTGCAAAGTGCATAGTCAAGTTAAAAATCTAATTTAGTTATTTGTATGGGTTCTTAATCATACAGGTAATGTGCACAAGTTAACATTAAAGTTAGAATTAATTTCATCTGTTAACTCATCCATTTAAATAATCAATGCTTTGCTGAATGCTGAATTTTTAAAAAATATCCTCACATAATGCTTTTGTGCATGGGAGAGTCACTCTGAAAACTAAGTATGTCTAGTATTAATTGAACTATGCATCTAGGAAGGACAGCAGGATAATTCTTCATAGTTTTATAATGAAATTTGTCTGTACACAAAAAACTGAGCCATTGAACATTTTTACTTCAATGTCATATCTATCTTTACATCTGTGAGAGTGAGCAAAAATTGGCTCCTGTATTTTATGACCCGGTACTTAAGAAAAACCAGCTTTTGTGAAATTGAGTTTTATGAATACTCAGAAAATCGGAAGAAATAATGCACAGAGAAAAGAGGAACAAAACATAGAGAATTATAAAGATTTTTGGCTTCAAAAGAAATGGAAGAGAGAGAAATGCCTATGAAATACAAATCTGAACACCAAAGTCTTGTTGAATCCTAAAAATGTCTTGCAATATGTTAGATCATAATTTTCTGTCTCTAGTATGTCTCTTACTCTGTTAATCCCTCTAAATATACTACATTTGATGTGTTTTTTGTGCTTACCTTCCTTCTTTATGTCCCATATAAGGTAGGAAGCTTACCATGGCTCCCCCTGAAGCCCAAAAAGCTGGGATACCCTTGTGTTATGCCATGAGCTATTTCAAGAGAGTTTCCATCATCCTAGCTAAAGCAGTGTGAAGAGCTACATGGTACCTGCTTCACTTCTACCTTGGATTCACCAAGAAGGTCACCAAACCTGGAGTTGTTGTGAACTAAATGGTCTGAACTGAATGAACAAGAATTTTCCCACTGAATTATTCTTGTTTGAAATGGGAGAAGTTCCCAGTTTACTTCCCCCATCATGCAGGTAACCTGTTATTCATAACACTGGTGTTTATTCATTGAACAAAGCAGTTTAGCCACTCTTTCAGCCCAGGGATGAGGACAGAAACATTCTTGCAAATTGTGCTGAGGTTGTTTGAGGCAGAACGTCTCCAGCCTTCCAGCCTGTCCCTGCTGCAGCTGGCCTGGAGGGGTGGAGCACCTACATGTGTCTCAAGTCAAAGACTGCTGTGTTAGCACAAACCAGCTTTCATCAGAACTTTAAAGAAAATTGCTGGACTTTGCATCTGAGTCATCAACGCACAGCCCCGTCCACTTGCTTTTCTGCAGTGATGTTTTTCCCTGGAAAACAAGCAGTAGTGAATTGTGGAAACAGAAGAAGGAAATAATTCATGAGTGTGCAAAAATTTCCAGACTTATTTCCAGGTTTTGCAGAAATAAATCCTTAGCCTCATATAGGAAACTATAACAGAGGGCTATTACAAACATTCTCAAGCAAATGAAAAAAATATGTAGTATGCAAGCACCGAAGTTTACAAATACATACTTTGCAAAGCTGCCTGTAATTATACAAAGCAAATTTTTTGACACCTAAATGGCAACATAACACATATGCACATTCAAAAAAGACAGTCCTTTCAAACAAACTATTGCCACCATCATAAAAGAGTTTGAGTCTTCAATTACAAGGTAATCTATCTTAGTAAAATGAATTCTTTAATGTTGGCACTAATTTTCTTGTTTTTCAGTAGTAAGAATTTCTACACTTCCATGTTGAAAGAGAAAAGTGACAGTACAGGAGAAGGTAGAGCTACCTCCATGTGTGGCAACATGACAGAAGTTCTGCTGCAGCTTTCTCCATGGCAAGGAATGAAATCCAGTGTTAGATGGCTCAGATGTTAACAAAGCAGGTTTATAGCTAGAATTTGTTAAACTTAGACATAAACAGTAACTTTTGTATTAGCAACAGTTCTGGTACTTATTGTTTTCTCCAAATTACCTTCTTTTCTGTGTTTCTTGATAAGTAGAATGGTTCTTATGGCATTGGGCTGCAGTGGTTTGCTGTAGACCCAGAGAAAACAGGGCTGTTCCAGCCATGGCAGTTTGTATCTGCTGCTTGCTCTTGTGCCAGGATGCATGTTCATCACACAACCTCACTAGAGAGCTGAAGTTACAGCACTGTGGTTGAGAGTGAAACTGCCTTGAAGAAAAAGAGGAGGATACAAGTTTACATGGGTCGCAAACCCAAAGGTCCATTACCTAGTTGGTGCAATAAGTTGGCTTTGTCCTGCTTGCATTTTGAAAGGTCCCTGAAAGGTTCATGAAAGGATTTCTGATGCATTAGTGCTGCTGCAGTAAAGCCGTGTCAGAATCAGAAGGTGTTGCAACTTCCTAAGTAGTAATAATAGGTGAGTCAATACCATCTACTTCCTCAGTCTATCTTTTCCTGGTTTGTCATGGGGTTGTCTTCTGGCAGGGTTAGAAAACGGAAGACGTTTCAGTTTTGAAAGATTTGCAATTGTAAACAGCTGAGAAGGAAATGAGTACTAATCCTTAACAGAGGCAGAATACTACCCTGCAGTCTGAGTGACAACCTAATCTAAGCTCCATTATGGAGAAGAGGGAGTAGTAAGTATGAAAGCTAGGAGTCTCAGTTGGCCTTTAGTAGTTCTCCTGGTCATCTGTGAAAATCTTAGGAATGCACCTGTCAGTAGACCCATATCGGTTATGAATCTGAGTTTAGATCATTTTAAAACATACAGGATGCTTGAAGAGGAAAATCTGAATGGATCAGAAGCAACATGGATTCTGAGAAACTAGATGCCTTCATATAGGGCCTTTCTAGAGGAGTTGTGCCACAAATGATTCCACAGTCCATACAACCTGTTCTGTAAGTATGAACCCCAGAGCCAAAGTTTTTCTTCCACTGAATTCCCATTGTGAAGGTCCAAACTCATGCCGTAGTGTGAACTATTATACACATCCTTTGAATCATAGAAACTTAAAATCATATGAGGAGTGGCTGAGGGAGCTGGAGAAGAGGAGGCTCAGAGGAGACCTTGTCACCCTCTACAGATACCTGAAAGGAGGGTGTAGCCAGGTGGGGGTCAGTCTCAGCTCCCAGGTAACAAGTAACAGGACAAGTGGACACAGTTTCAAGCTGTGTCAGAAGAGGTTAAGGTTGGATATCAGGAAGAATTTCTTCACAGGAAGGTTGTAAAGCCTTGGAATGGACAGCCCAGGGAAGTGGTGGATTCTTCATCGGTAGAGGTGTTCAGGAAATGACTGGGCATTGCATTTAGTTCTATGGTCTGTTTGACAGGATGGTAATCAGTGAAAGCTTGGACTTGATGATCTTGGGGGTGTTTTCCAATCTTAATGACTCTATGATTCTATGAAAGATACTTCATTTTGGTATTACATTGACCCATGTGTTATTGACTCGTGTCTTTTCTGTGGTGACCACAGCCCCCCAAAATACAAAATCATTCAAATTCTCTTTTAGCATTATCCAAAAGAAAATAAACAACCAAATCCAAAAAAGTCCCATGCCATATAAGATGTGTTTACCTGAACTTCTCACCTTAGTACAGTTACACAGTTGGTGGGATGGGGAATTCTTTGTCTCTTGTCCTGTTTCTCTTGCTCTGTCACCATGTGCGTGGAACTCGTATTTCCAGTACAGCATTGTGAGTTCTTTTTGACAGATCACGAAAGTGTGTATTTGCCAAGGATCTTAGTGTTGGAGACGCTGTGACATGGACACCTCCCAGGCTCATGCTGTAGAGCTTCCATATCAGTCACATAACCAGGGCTGCTTGCCCTCATATTGTATTTTTTCTTGCACAGTCCCTCCTTGTGATTATGCCCTTATAACAGTTAATGTTTTGTCATCCTTTAGCCCTAGCATCTCCCAGTCTTGATTACTAAATATAGAGCAGCCCTTCTGAATTAACAGATTTGTCTCTGTTTTCTACGTGGACAGCTAAATTGAGTGAGTGTATCAGACTTCATCTCCCTGTGATCTGATACTGTTATTAAACTACCTTCTCTGTCTCTGCCTTCATGCTTAGATAATCACTTCCCATCCCATTCACGTGATTTATTTTACTGTTTCAATTTTGTCCATTTTTATAATAAATACTTCCCTTAGGTTTTTGCCTTTGGAGTTTTTCTTGTTCCATTGATTCTCTGGAATATTATGTTGTACTTGTTCTAAATTGCAAAGTGTCTGCACGTGTAGCATGCCTCAAGAAACATATACAAACTGCTGTTCAGAGTGGCTCTTGTGAATCAGTACTCTGTTTCTGAGAAGGCTGCTGCACCCAGGTTCCCCAAAAGCATTGCCTAATGTCACCACCTCAGTCCTGTCTCCATTTTAAGTTATGGGCTTTTCCTCCCAAAAGATAACCCTTGCTTTAACTGTGCATCTGCAGTCCCAACTAGCGTAGCATTCCTCACTTCCTGCACATTAAGTTCCATGCCAAACCTGAAGATGGTTTTGCTTGGAAAAGTCTACCCAATGTGCAATAGTGTAAGAAACGGAATAGTTTTAGCAGCGAATACTAAAGGTCATCATTGAAAGTCCCCACTGAGCAGCAAGTGCCACTGGAGATCATTTCTCAAACAGTGTGACTAATGAGATTTATGACCCTGTCTCATCTCCTCAGGGTCCTGTTTAGATAATGTGTCATCCTTTAAATCTTATGTTTCACCACAGCTGTCCATGTTTTTGCATTTAAAGTCTTTGCATGTGCTGTGCCTGATACCGAAGTAGTAAAGGTCACTAAGCTGACTTTACTATTAGGTGGGTTTCATTTTTATATACAAAACGTGATGAGGAAGAGTTGCAGTGAAGTCTGTTAACAAGATCAGTTTTAAATGCTGAACATATTAAACGACTGCTTTGACTTGGTATTCTTGGCACAAGCTGGACTGGAAAACTCATGAGAATATATAAAGGGACAGATTTTGCATTGCCAACTGTATTCTTGGAGCTCAATATTGTCCCTCATGTGAATACATAGAGAGATAGTCGCATATTTGTTTGGAGGTTTGTCATGCAGCTGTGTCTAGAGCAGCCACAATCAACTCAGAACTTAGAGAAGTGGGTTAATAGCACTAAAGGCTCCAAAGTTTCCTTACATATTGCATAAAAATGTCCTTTTCCTTTGTTTCTCATAGGTAACCTCCCCAGTAAGAATTCTTGAAATGGTAAATGTTTAATCACCAAAATGAACACTGTGCCCAGATAAAACAAGTCAAATATAGCAGGTGAAATTTTCTGCAACTGTGAGCACTATTCCATACCATTCAGGTGAAGCAGGCTTATTGCTTAAAACCGTAACAAGAAAACAAAGCAAATACTTTTTTGCTTTCTCAGATGCCTTTTGACTTACAAACCTGCTATTGTTTCAGGTAATGTGGTATTTTTGTCAGTAAATGTGGTCTGACACCATGAGTTATTGAAATAATATGGAGAATACATTCTTTTCTGCTAAAAATATATTTTAGAAAGCATTTATTTTCTACATACAGGTAGAAAATACAAGATGGCGTGAGCCTGACCATGTACATAAATCAATAATGTTTCGCATCTACTTGATTTTTTTACATATTATACCTTACAGTCAGTAATAAGATACAAACCAAACTGACACCTATGCAAGAGAATGAAGGACGTGCTGTCCCATAACTGCATATAAAAGAAAGAAAACCACTCAGGGAATATATATAAATAAATATATAAAAAATAAGCATACAGTTCCCTATGAGGAAATTTCTACACCTTCTACTCAGTGAGTTTGTGTGATCCAGACTGAGGTAAAAAAAAAAAAAATGTTGTTACCAAGTCCTGCCATGGAGGCCACAGTCATTTGAGAGGGACTGCCTGATCTTCCCTTAATGGTTTAAAGGAACGAATACAACAAAACTTGTGCTAATGCCCACCATGTTATACAGAAATCTGCCTGTCTTCAGATGGGTTAAGTGAAAATACAGAACTAAAGAAAACAAACAAACAAACAAAAATGCACATTCCCACCTAAATTTTTAGATAAACACTTTTAGACAAAAATTGATAGCTTCCTAAGTGCTGAGGAAGCCCTTTCTCTGTGTGTCCTTTAATCTTGCCAGGGTTGGATGCCTAGGAACATTCCCTAAAAGGGAAATGATGGTATTCCCAGAGACCACTTGCTAGCTATGCTCTGAGCATGCTGACAGGGATGAATCAACATGGCATGCAGCAGCTTTGGGTGCTTACATTTCAAAATACAGCCAATGAGGAAGGTGGATGTTTGTTCCTTATTTAAGCTCCTTGTATTTTCAGCACTCTCACAGTAGATGGAAGATTTGGGTGCCGTTCCCTCCTACACTGTCAGGGGCTCGATTCCCCTCATTCCATAGGAGTGGCCAGAGAAGGAGGCTGCAGACCAGGCTGCGATAAGGATGTGGGATGGTTGGAACTGAGCAAGAATCATTAAAATTTAGTTGTGAAACACGGATCCTTATCTAAAGAATCTTCCCAGCCATTCAAAAGAATCTTCCCTGTCCATAGCAGGGGTAGGATATTAGGCACCTGCCTCTCTCAGCAATTTAGCAGATTGTAGATTGCTGGATGTCATAGATCCCAGCTAACCACATCCACATCCCTTCCATACCAAGGGCAGGGAGCTTAGGTAACTAGCTAAGAGGTTCTGATATTCCCCTAGGAACTCAATGCCTGAAACCTATGTGAAATTATGCACTACAGTTGCCTGGATCCTTTCATTTCTCTGTCTTTGAGTAGCAGATTGCGAGTGACTAGAAAGAAGGGCATAAAAAATGACAGAAGTAAAAAAATGTGAATTTTGTACTAGTCTCATCAGCTTTGACTTCAAGTTCTACCTGTGGATTACAGGATCTTGATGGGGAGCAAACTTGTTTACCCACACAGACCATCAGATGTAAGGTCATGAGCTAATGAAGCAATTGACAGTCATTACTTTTTTACTTTTTTTAAGTATGCATGCACATAACAGCATGTATGGGAAATTTGTCCAGGAGTTGTGATAGGCACAACCATCATGGTCAATGAGCATTTGCTCAAACAAAAAGCAAGAAATGACTGAAAAGATGAATGGAAGACAAGAACAGGAAGTTTTGACAGTTAAAAAACCCCATATATGCCAAGTAAAAAAGGAAAAAATATTTAATTTTCTATAGAACTGGCTCAAATACTTTGTAATCCAAAGGTTGTTTAGACCTTGAATAAGACTGTTACACACTTATGATGCTAAAAGTTGTAAAAATTTGTGCTGAAAAGGTTTCAACATAAACATTAGAAGTAATTATTAGGTGAAATCTAAACCATAGGGAATGTTAATTTTTATTTTACTTAAAAGGAAATTCAGTGGAGATAGTGATTTGTTGTGAAACATGCTCATTTAAATGAGTTACTTTCTATATGACAGATAGAAGTATTTTGGAAAAAAAGTTCTATAATTCCTAAGACGTGAAAAATGGTGAGTAATATCTGTTGGAAGGACTAGTAGTAATTTCTGAGCTCTAAATTAATTTCAGCCACATAGGAAAAAATGGTTTCTCAGGAAAGCTGTGTGAAATAAAATGATCAATGCTTAAGTGTAGCCGAGAAAGGAAATAAAATGTAAAGATCGCTAGGGCAAAAAGGGCACTTTAACCAGGTTCTCATAAAATTCATAATTTCTGAGGAATTCAGCTCCAGTTACATAAACTGAGTAGTCTAAATCTCAGAATTTTTATTTTCAATGTAGCAATCTGACTTTTAGAAGGCATTTGAATACACGTCTGCTGTCAAAAAGCAACTGGAAGGTCAGAAACCTTCAATTTAAGATCCCTAAATTATAGAATAGGAAGTTGTGTTTTGTACAGCAACAAAAACTACACTAGTTTTACTTTTAGATTTCCAAAAGGCTTTCCGACAATGATACCTCTCCCCTGAGTTACAACTTTGGTTAGTTTCTGTTTTGGTTCCCTTAGAGAACGACCAGCAGGAGATTTTGCAGGTGCCAAAGCAGTGTTTGAATGGTTACCAGTGATATAGAGAGTAATAGCCAAATGACGATTTAGAAAGTATCAGAGGCTTTGTTTCTGTGTCAGGTGGCTGAACTCTTCACTGCAGAGCCAAAACGCCTAACGAATATGCTCCAAGATGGGGTTTATAAACATGAATCCAGGGCAGCTCTTCTCCAGGGTTAACTACAGAAGCTGCACATTCATAGCATTTGTGGCCCCTTTTAACACAGTGGTTTCTCATCCCCAATATAGCAGGTTAGACGTTTTGGAAAAGAAAACCAGGAAGTCTAAACTTATACTTCCCCAGCTGTAACAAATGAAGCCACAGCCTAATTAAAGCCCTAAATAAATGTTGCTCTTCATTAAAGACAAAACTAAGCCTATTGAAAACGGAGGGCAATAGTGAGCTATTTCTTGTTGTACATGATCTTTGTATACAATAAAACATGTGCTAAAGTACTTTGAGGTTGGCTGACGTTTTGGTTGCTCTTTACAAAAACGGGAAGACAAGGAGCCTCGTGAGCAGACACAGCAACAGGCAAACATGCTGTAGATCAGGAAGGATTGACTACTTATTGAGTTAAGAAATAGATGAAATTAAACTTACCGGGTACCACCTCTGAGCCTCTGCCACACTTTCTTTTGGGTCAGCACAGCTCTTCCTGCAGCCAGTCAGTGAACCATTTTGGGGAACTGATGCAGCAGAACAAAACAACCCGTTTAGGGGGGAGGGGAGGCTGTGCTTCTATTTCAGGTGAATCACTTCTCCAGTGCTACTGGTGAGTAGAACATGCAAGAGGGGGAGCCTTGCTGAGGAGACCAAGCAGCTGCAGGCAGAAATTGTGCATGCCCCTGTTAAAAAGTGAGAAGCAACTAAGTGGAAATATACACACATATACATGTGCCTTATGGTATTTAAGATAGTAAAGACACATTACGGTATATTACCCAAACAATAATATAAGCAACAGAAAAAAAGAGAAATAATTTTCAGCTCTTGAGACTCGTAAGCAAATGCCATGATGCAGCCCCTGATCACTTCACTTTCTGCACATTAGTGCCATCAATAAGACCAGCGAGAAAATGGTTGCAGCTCTGGCAGTGTGATCACTGTAGACTAGCAAACAGGAGATCAGAAATTTAAGATTGTGGGCTTTTGTTTGCTGACGCTGCTCTGTAGGAGCTTAGCTGATATTATGAAAGTGAAAAAGGCAAGTTGCCTGTATGGTTCTTTTTGTGCTGTACCCATGCAGATGTGACAGCTTTTTTTCAAGTTACCATGCTAGCTAGGTATGCACAAAATTCACTTGAGCTCCACTCAGTGGGATTTGAAGGCAGGGTGAAACCAAGCAATCTGCTTTTTAAATTTCTTCTGAAACAACAGTTCCTTAATTTGTTATAGACACTAAGGAATACAAATCATCAAGTCAAGACCTCTTTCTAAATTGCGTCCCTGACAAAATCATTAGTGTTTTCTGGTGAGGTACAGATTCCAGTCCTGTGCTCAATGTACTTCATATAGAGCTTGTGCCGCAAATGGAACATGAAACTGTTCCATCTGGTTTCCAGCAACACCATATGTACAACAGAATCCTAATTTGCACGGCTGTGGTTCAGATTATATATTTCAATGATAAATCCCTGTTTCAGGAGTGGATTGCTCAGCCTTTTATTTATTTATTTATTTTAAATAAAGTGAAAAAATAGGGAGCTCTTAAAAGTGATAATTTTGTTGGGGGAGGGGAATCTATTGGATGATGATACTTTGTATTCTGATTTCAAAAGAATTGAACAAAACCTACAATTTCTTTCCAACACTTTCTTTTTGGACATATTTTATCTGTCAGGAAAGCTATTAGTTAAAACACTGAAGGCACTAGAAAAAATATTGAAGAAAAATATATTTTATTTAAATGCTGCATTTTTGACATTATTTTCAAATAATATAAACAATCAATAGCTTTGATGAAAATTATCTGAACACAGCACATGTCAAAAACACAGTGAAGAAGCTGTAAAATTGTATGAGAAAAAGACTGATTATATATTAGAAGAGGACAGAGGAATTGGACCAGCACTCCTACACAACATTGCTACAGAAAACTTTTTGAAAGAAAAACCCCAAACTACTGCTGTTCTCTTTATTACATGTAGCCATCAGTCTGAGCAGAAAGAATTTTGCTCTTGTCTCCAGAAAAGGAATTTGCAAGCCATTTCTGATCTCATTATATAATCTGCATAGTTTCTTGTCTTTTGCACAATAAATTCTTTAAAGACCTTGCAGCAACGTTATTCCCTGATAATCTCAGTTTTAAAAAGATTCATGCTCTACTGTGAGGAGAGGAGGGAACTGAATTACAGAGCCGTAATCGCTGAGGCTCTGTGTGACAGATGAGAAGTAGCCACAATTCACTTCGTTGCATTAGGCTCCCAGATCAAGCTTTTTAGTTACTTGGAGCACTCAGAATTGTGTTACACCTCTCAGCTTTTCCTACAGATCAAGCTTCACCAGCCTTAGAAATGTAATTGGGACATAGGTTCCATACATTGGGCAGGCACTCAAACCATTGAGTAGGTTCTTCTGCTGCCCTTCACCTGCTTCTAGTCAAATGCATTTTGGTCAGGCCAGTACCTTGTGTGCTTTCCAAGGCTGGCTTTCCCCTGCTGTGCTGAGGTCCAGAGCTGAGCCCTTTCCCTCTCTTTCCTTGACTCTTCAGACCAGGGTAACACGAGGGACAACTTCTTTCCTAATATTGTTTAGGTGTGGTGTCAAAATTGATTGTGGGCTACCGAGATCTGCTACCCTCCCTATACTTTAATCAGCAGTGAAATATTTAAGTACGTTCCTCTTCAATCTGGACGCTGAACACCATCACCGCAAGGCTCACCCAAACCTCAGCAGGGAGGGGAAGACCTGCAACTTTAAGTCACAGTATTACTGTTTGGGCTACTCGATACAGGAAAGACAAGGGACTACTGGAGAGGGTCCAGACAAGGGTCACAAAGATGATGAGGGATCTGGAGCATTCCTCTTATGAGGAGAGACTGAGAGAACTGGGCCTGTATAGTCTGGAGAAGACTGAGGGGATCTCAGTAATGGCTTTAAATCTCTCAAAGGAGGGTGCCAAGAGGGTGGTTCCAGACTTCTTCCCTCGGAGACATTCTGAACCCAGCTGGACACGTTTCTGTGTCACCAGCTCTGGGTGACCCTGCCTCGGCAGAGGGGTTTGGACATCATGATCTGCAGATGTCCCTTCCCACCTCAACTATTCTGTGATTCTGAGATCCATTAGGTCGCTAAGGTTTGTTGTCGCTACGTGCAGCGACAGCGCCGGAACCTCTCAGAAATTCCCTGAGAATCCCATGGAGAGCGGCGAGTTCCTGCAGCCGAGACGCCAGTCCGAGCCGCTCTCGGCAGCGGGGCAAACTTCGCCTTCCCCG
>VXBA01002885.1:266-53136 GCA_013399895.1 Serilophus lunatus | reverse complement strand
CCTTCCCCGCGCTGCGGCCGCGCCCGGGCCCCGCGGAGCCGCAGCGGGGCCGGCCTGGACCTGGATCAGCCCGGGCTTGGCGCTGCCCTTGGGGTGCGGCGGCGCTCGGCGGGGCCCCGGGCGGGCCTGTTGCGCTCGCAGGGTGCCGGGGGGGAGCGGGCCGGGCAGGGCGGAGCCTCGGGGTCCTGTCCGAGCCCCCCCTGGCCCGCAGGGAGATGCTGCCCGGTCCCGGCGTGACCCTGCAGGGCCGGCACCCGCGCCTGCCAAAGGTGAGCGCTATTTCTAGCGACTGACGCTCTCCTGCTGGAGTGAAAAAGTGCAGCGTTTAGGGACTCGTGTTAGCATGCATCATGGAATGGGGTTAGAGGAATGACGGCGCTCACGAATCCTTTACGGCGCACCAGGACTTGATGGGGAATGTTTCTCTGTCAAAAAAGGAAAAAAAATAAAAAAAGGACACCTTCTAAAGCTCTTTGTTGCTTGAACAGTACTGTTTAGAGAAATACCTGAAATTAAATTGTAGTACTTTTAAAGTGGGGGTTTTTAATGTTTTAAAGGTAACTTGCTGGTTAACACAACTCTTCTGGTTAGTGCTATGTCTGCTGCTTCTTCCCTGATTTTTTTTAATGGTATACGTGCTTTGGTATAGTCTGTGGAAGTTAAATGGCTGCAGTCCTGAGTGGACAGTGGGAATGTGCTTATTAAGGTATATTTGGTTAAAGAGGTACAACTCACGTTCAAGAAGCTCCTTTGGAGGGAGAGGCGTGTCTGGCAAATACTGCTATCATAGTTGGAATTGGTTAGCACTGATTTTGGCTGCTTCAGCAGGAAGGCGAGAGCTGCACAAACTGATTCTGGTCCGCAGTCGGTCGGCGCTTTCTGTTGGGGTGTGCTCACGGGTTAATGCAGCGGATTTAGTGCTACATGTGCCTTCTGTGTTTGAAAACTTTGTTGCTGCTACTCCCCTGGCAACCTTCGTGAGCAAGTTTGTCTTTTACAAAACGTGTTTCTGATGGTGTCCTGAAATATCCCGTAATTACTCCGTCGGATACTCTGTTACGGAGTAGCTCCTGCACGTTCTGGCAATGCCACTGAAGGAGGGATGTCAAAGAAACCTTGTGGTTTTCAGCTAAACTGCTTGGGGGTCAGTAGTTCACGGTTACTTTGTCTTCAAATCAAGGCTAAGCTTCAAGGGTGGTTGAAGATGGGTTGTGGTAGATGCCAGGTAACACATGGTGCAGTAAAAAAATAAAGGTAGCAATAATTCTAAAGTTGTAGTCAGCATCTATGGGTGGTGGTCACCCCTCTAAGTATCTAGAGAAACTGTGTGCAATAATTTTTTTTCTGTCAAATCATCTGAATCTTTTATTATCTGAAATTTCTTGTTACCTGTTTTATCCCTAATTCCATGCTGGGGTGAGGAAAAGGCAAATGTGGAGAGAACTTTTCAAAAACGTCCAAAGTGAGCGTCTCGTTGCTTAGTTAGATAAACGAGTAGCTAATTGGTTTACAATTTTTAACATTGTTCAGGTTATTTGTGTGTAAAGTGAAAAATTGTGAAGTTTTAGTGAGCTGAGGGATGGAGAAAAAGTGGAGAGGCTACAAACTCATCATCTTCCCTCAAAAGAGGAAAATCCCAAGCTCCACAAATAATGAGAGTTTATTCTGGAGACCTCAAAGTTTGTTATGATTATTTTCAGTTAGCATGAAGAAACCACATGCAAGCAGAACTATTTTGGGTTTCCAAGAGATGCCTGAGTCATCAGCGTGCTTTATTCAGGACTATGGTTCCCAAAATTGTTCATCAGATATTTCCTTATTGTCACACAGGAAGTGTGTGTCAAACTTGAGCAGCAATTGGAGATGAACGTTTGTATTAATAAATGCTCTAACTACAAACAGCCTGTTTCCCACTGAAGCTATCTTTAGTGTATTGTGTAGCAAAAGCAGCTGCACATGGTCAAGAGAAGTTCTACTGGTCATCTTGACTCCTTCTTAAAACTTGTGATTTGTCTCCTGAAGCAAATAATTAATTATGTTGTTCTCTTTGCTCATAAATCTTGTGTGCTTCTGACATTGTCAGATGTCTAGAGGTTATAGGCATTGTGAATAAAGATAAGCAGACTATGAAGCTAAAAAAGAAAAAACCTTCTTGTTTTGTCTTCTATGTTTCTGTCCAGTCTAGTCTTTTCTTTTTTGCTGCTGAAGAGCTCAGGTGTGTGTGTTGCAGGACTCCCCACACTCCCATCAGCTCTGCGTTGCTGGTGCTGCTGTACATGGATTTTCCTCCTGGAGGAAAACCCTCCTAGGCTGCCCCTGGTGCTGCTCAGACCTTCCCTCAGCCAGGGTCCCTTGGGCAGGGTCCAGCAACAGGGGCGAGGGGCAGTGATGATTTCCCTGGGGATCAGAAGCAGTCATGCAGGGAGGTCGAACGTGGTTGTCTTGCCTTAGCTCTGATCATTATTGTCATCTTGGAACAACAGGTTGAAGAAGCTGAGTTTTGTAGGGTGAGATTTTTGTGGCCTCTCAGCAACATGTGTTATCGAGTTCTGCTGCTTCTGGAGAGAGCCCGAGTGCTGGTTGAGACACGGGTTCAAAGGCTGTTTTATTTGTCCCTTGGTTATTTCACACCTGTGATTCAGCAGTGTAATCTCAGGAATAGTAGAATAAAGTTATGTGTGTAAGCTCTGCTCGTTTTTTGTTTTCTAAAAGAGGCACAAACTGGTAAGGATATTTACCACTTAAAATAATGCATGGTGTAAAGCAAGGTTTGATACTATTTACGTCCTTTTCTTGCTCTTTTTTGGGGCAAAGAGGAGAAAATTGTGCTATTGGAAGTGCTGTGGAATTATGCTTTTAAATATACATATATGTTCTGTATTAAAAACAAGCAAGTTCATATTTAAAAAGTTTGCATTACTTGCAGTTGCACCTTTGACACAGATTCCTGTTGGTATTTTCTGAAAGCTAGAGCAAGGTGCAAAGGCCAGTGATTCAAAGTAATTTTGAAAACCTTTGTCAGACTGGTTTGCTGAATGCCTCCTGGTTTTGTGACTGTTCTGATGGGTGGATGTGTGTAGTTAGGGGGGTTTTCTGTGGGTTTTTTTTTTGTTTGTTTGGTTTTTTTTACCCAGCACCCATCTGAAACCTTTAAAACCTGTTGCATTCAGAAAACCTTGCACAGAAGTTCAGTAATTGCCTTTGACTGTGGTAACAGGAGTTTACAAGTACAGTACCATCATTAGACTTTGTCTGAAGTAATCTTTAAACACATTTTGGTTCATACTTTGAAAGAAAAATACTGCTTCAGAATATGAAAATATAAGGTTTATACACATTCCTTGTAAATTTTGTGTAATATTCTTTTAAAATATCTTTAGCAATTCCTTAACAAAAACCAGGAATACATTTTTAAGGTAACCCTATATCAACAACTGCTAGAGCAGCAGCTACAAAAGTTGACAAAACCCATCAGCTCCTATGAAAAGTCAAAAAAGCAAATTACCCATGTTTCAAAATAGATCTTTCACATTTTTAAAAGTGCCTTGTAAAGATAAGCGGGAGGATAATTGAACAGTTACTTCTTGTGCCTGAGAAGATATGTTAGGGCTGGAAGTAGCATTTCTTTAATTCTGTGAATTCTGTTGATGTTCATGGAACTGAAGAGGAATAAAAAGTAGAATGAAAGATAGAAATTTTATTCAGTTTCTGGCTAAATTTTCTCTTCTTCTTGGCTGAAGAACTTGCCCGAGTGTTGACAGTCTGACTTTTCAGACCATGGGAAGCTGACTCCATAATGCCAGTGATGTGAATTGTGAGGGATGTCCTGGATGCTGGGGACCAGTGGAGTAGCTGAGTTGTGAACTCAACTTTGAGGCTGCCTCTCCAGACTGGACTGAGATCTTTGCAGACCCATCTGGGAGGTGTCTGACCCTCACACATCGTCTGTGCCAAGGGTTGTCTGGGGAGCTGCTTCAGTCTCCCCCTTACAGCTGCTGCTGGCAGTGACAGGGGATTATTGAGGTGCTGAGATGCTTCCAGGGCTCCCTAATATTTTACTGCTCTTTGCTTTCTGTAGTGAAGATACTGATTTGCAATTCCCAGCTGGTCATCTGGTGAGAGCCAAGAGTCAAACGTGACATTCCTGATATTCCTTAGCATAAAAAGTAAACAAAAAGCTTAAGAGCTGTATCTTCACTGACATGTTTGCGTGTAGGAACAAATTCCTTTAAAGGCCTGATTTTTTGGTTTTGTTTGCTTGACTTTTTTTTATTATTGACTTCCTGTACTTATTATGGAACAGAGTTCTCAAAAATCTGAGGGAGGGGTGTGTGTGTTGCCAGGACCAAGCATGAGAGGGAAAAGTCTTTTCTGCTTTCTCTGAACAGGAGAGCCACAGGTGTTGGGAGCAGCTTTTCTGGGAAATGGAAGTATCCTGAGTGCTTTCACTTTCTACTTCTCCTGTGATAACCAGTGATTATTTTCAAGTGGATGAAGGTTGCATTGAGGCACGGTGAAGGTCTGTGTGTCCGTTGGGTTTATTTTGTACTGTTGGTTTTTTATTTGTTTTTTTGGATGGCTTTGTTAAAATTCCTCATCAAAGCCCAGTGACTGAGTTACCAATGTGATGGTCTCTAGTCAGCAAGTTGACACCTGTAATTTGAATGAACTCAGCTTCTCACCAGGGGCCTCTTGGCTTGAGCCTGGGGGTTGTAGCGCAGCATCGCAGTGCAAATCACACGTTGGAGGTGAGTAATGTAGGAGAGGCTGTTATGAAAATGTGTTTCAAAAGGATTTTATGAATTCAATGTAGAGTTCAGGCTTTCTTCCTGTTAGAAAATAAAGACAGCTTCTGTTAGCTGGTGATTACACTTTATCAGTGGGGATGCGGTTAAAGAAATCCAACATCTGCCAAGAGTAGAAAATATTTGACTGGAGAGAACATGGATTCAGTTTGAATAGTTCAGTCAAACTAATGTAACTTGCCTGTGACTTCTGCCAGAGAGCTGAGAGTGTGGTAGGTGGGATGGAAACTCCCTCCATTCACTTTGGGATTGTGATATGTCCGAAGTTGTGGTTAATGGGTGATCCAGCACAACTAATAGAAAAAAGCCGGAACTGTGAATCACAGGAGTTAGTTGCAAGTAAAACACTCTAAAGTTGAAATTTTTTCATTTTTTCATTATTTTCAAAAGGGAGAAAGTTCTGTGACAAAGCAATATATAGCTGTGAGTCTGAAGAAAAGCTGAGGTGGTGAGATGCTTTCCTGCAAAGCCAGATAGTGAGGGCATACCTTGCATGAAACTTAGGCTTTCTGCCAAGTAAAAAGAAACACTTTTTCCTGTTTCCTGCATCAGGTTGATAAATGGCACCTCTTGCAGCTTTTTGTGAACCTTTTAACTCTTAATTTGGCAACATAGTGTGTTCTGAACAGTAAATGTCAGATTATTCTATGTTGCCTTACATTAATACATTAATAAATGTTATAAGCTGTATTCTGCCAACACACTTTAGGCAAACTTGCAGATAGAATGGAGGGCAGCCATGGTTCAGTACAGTCAACATTTAAAATGTTCCTTTATTCCAGTATTAAAATTTACACTCTGTCATTGTATTACAATGTTTAAAACTCTATCTCTAGGTTTCTGCAGTATTTCAAAGCTCACAATTGCCCAAGGGCTCTACAGACCATTAGGGAAAAATTTTGATGAAACTTTTCCCTTTGAGACATCCTGTCTGTACCATCTTTGTGCTCTATTTTATCACTCCACTTTTTAGAAGTGAATAAAGGAAATGTGAGTCTGTCTCTGCTGCAGTGGATTGCACCTGTACTTGCCTCAGTATTTGAGGAAAGTACACTGGTGTGTGTTCTGGTGTGGCTGTGGGAGAGTGCCCTGCCTTCTGCTGACAACTGCAGGGCCGTGTCTCCTGGTAGAGGGGTGGTTTTAACAAAGTGAACTACACAGCCATTTTCCTGGTGAATGTGATGTAGAATCTGTGGGTTTAGGCTTTAACATGAATGAAATGTTAAGCAATGTTTTGAGCCAGTGTTGAGATTCCTGTGAAATGCTGTGAAGGAAGAACTGGGTCCTGAGATGGTGTAAAAGACAGATTGACACAACGTTATGAACTAGTCACTGGGATAACTTCAGCCATCTGTGGCAGGCTTCATGAGCTCTTGTCTGTTTAATTATGGACTGTTTTTCTCATGCACTTAACATCATTTATTCCAAGCATTTGAAAATCACAATGAAAATATTTAATCTATTTAGACATAGAATCTTGCAATTTAAGAACCCACTGATTGGTTTTTTTCAGTTAGGTTTTGTAGTTTTCATTCTTTTGTGTCTTTAGCTTTTCTTTGCCATAAAGGATGAAATTCAGGAGTGTGTTGACAGCCACCAGCACAAGAGTTTCCCTGAAGTCTGATGTTCCCTGAGGATGGGACTTTAACAGGAACAGCATTGTTGTGAGCGGCAGCACCTCTGAGTACCCACACATTTAAGGTAGCTCTGAAGAAAGGATGTTGGAGAGGTGGAACAGCTTGAAGGCTGCAGTGCAGCTAGGTTAACCTTGGAACCCCTGCCTGACACAGATCTGTCTATATAAACCAGCAGAAATATTGGTATTCAAGTTCCAATGGGTTTATTCTGAGATGCTCAGTTTTTGCTTGATGCTTTTGTTTATAGCTTGTTTCTGAATTATTTTAGCTGAGAAAAATTACACCCTGTACAGCATTTCTTTTAAAATGTTTGTTATGCTAATTGACAACACTCAAGCTTACTGAACTTTAGATGCCAAACAAATGTAAATTGTGCTTAAAATATCCGTGACCAAAGCTTTTTAACCATTAGGTGAAAGCATATTATATCTGTTTAATATCTTTATTGATGACCTTGACTGACTGGATTGAGTCCTTCATTAGTAAGTTTGCAGATGATACCAGGTATCTGTGGGAGGGTAGGAGGCCCCTGCAGAAGGATCTGGACAGACTGGAGAGATGGGCAGATTCCAATGGGATGAGATTCAACAAGTCCAAGTGCCGGGTCTTACACTTTGGTCACAATAACCCCATGCAGAGCTATAGGCTGGAGAGTGGGCAGACAGAGAGAGACTCGGGATTGCTGGCACATAGGAGACTTGACATGAGCCAGCAGTGTGCCCAGGCAGCCAAGAAGGCCAATGGCATCCTTGCCTGCATCAGGAATGGTGTGGCAAGCAGGACTAGGGAAGTTATCCTTCCCCTGTACTCAGCACTGGTGAGGCCACACCTTGAGTACTGTGTGCCCCTCAGTTTAAGAAAGATGTTGAGTTACTGGAACATGTTCAGAGAAGGGCAACAAGGATGGTGAAGGGGCTGGAGCACAAGTCCTATGAGGAGCAGCTGGGGGAGCTGGGGTTGTTCAGCCTGGAGAAGAGGAGGCTCAGGGCTGACCTCATTGCTGTCTATAACTACCTGAAGGGAAGCTGTAGTCAAGTGAGGGTTGGTCTCTTCTTTCAGGTAACTGGCGACAGAACAAGAGGACACAGTGTTAAGCTGCATCAGGGGGGATTTAGACTGGATATTAGGAAGAAATTCTTCACTGAAAGGGTGATCCTCCATTGGAATGGGCTGCCCAGGAGGTGGTGAAGTCACCGACCCTGGAGGTGATCAAGAATAGGCTGGATGAGGCACTTGGTGCCGTGGTTTAGATGATGGGTTGCTGTTAAATTATAGGTTGGACTTGATGATCTCTAAGGTCTCTTTTGACCTTGCTGATACTGTGATACTGTGATATTTTTAAGCTTTACAGGAAGCACATGTAGACAGAATAATGTATTTAATAAAAGCTTATCAGAAAGGCATTAGTGTTTTCAAGATGTTATCAGTACCTATTTAAAATTAATTGACCCTTGTATCTTGCAGTGGTCTAGGCAGAATTTGTGGAAATGAGTGCATGTAATAAAGTGACATTATCCGTGTGTGGCTTCTTCCTACCAATTGTCTTGTTATCATTTGATGGTGGTGTACTCTGAAATCCAGAGGGCTCTCTTTAAAACAGGATGTTTGATTCACATTAGAACCTGAGATGTAAAAGTTTTGGATTGTCAATTGCACAGCTATATTTAATGTCAACTATTACTTTTGGTGAATAGTAAATGATAGGCTTGAGTTCACATATGATTTATGTGATAGCTGTTCCTTCTTACAGCTGTATGACTCCAAGGAAAGCCACATACCTGTGCTGGAAATGTGTATGCTTATTCTCACACCAAAAATTACTCTTTCTGAATTTCAATAAAATTTCAATTAAAACATAATTTTGACAAGTTTAATTTAGCTGTGTTTTTATTGGGATTAAGCCAAAAAACAAGTGCCACATGAAAATTGAAAATAGTATCCATTTATATTCAGGTGCATGCTTTTAGAGTTCTTTAAAGTAAGAAGCTAGAGAAGACTGGGTGTGCATAGGCACGTGGTATTCCTTATTCTTTTCAGAAGAGGAGATGGCAGGAACAGACTCCTACTCCACTTTCATTTTGTGTTTGGTTTGATTATATTTTTCTGAAAATTAGTTACTTTGTAAAAGAAATTTCTCATGGGATCACAGCTGTCAGAATAGTACTTTTTTTTCCCAGTGCTTTCCAAAGTTCACAGGTATAAATGGCCTGCGTATCTTTTTTTGCATTGCAGAAATTTTATGACTGAGAAAGCACTCCTGTGTTTTGCAGATTTTATTTTTTGCTTTGTTTTGGTGCAGAATCATGGGAAAATATACAAGAGAATGTTTTTAAGACTTATAAATATGATTTTTTTTAAAGGCAAATAGGTTCACCTGTTGGAGGACCCTGTTCTTGTCACTACTGTTTTCTTACAGTAGCAACTTTTAATTATTTGGGGTTAGCAATTGCCAATATTTTTTTCATTCAGGCATCGAAGCTTATAACTTTTTTTGTTAAATGTGTTACTTGAAATTAGACTTCTCTGTCTGTATTCTGTTACTTGATTGGAAATTAAGAATTAAGCAACAGCTTACTGGTAACTTTTAAGTCTCCTCTGGTCTTGCACATGTTTTATGGGACTTGGTGGTGGAAGCTGTGGCACATATCTTGTGATAACCTTGGCTGGACCACAAATGTCCCCTCTCCTGAAGCTGGCCAGGCTGCCTTTTTGGGTAAAATCTTGTGGTCTACTGGGTAACCTCTGGGTTTATTAATGGCAAATAGAGATTTTTCCGTCATCTCCAGCTCTTGCTAACTTGGCGTGTTTGAAGCTTTTTCTGGGACTGATTTAAAGGCAACTGGTAAATGCCACCTCCTGACAGTGCTGAGTTGGGGGTGTGTGCAGTGCACAGGGTCTGGAGTGTTGTGAGAGTCCAGGGAAGATGCTGGGGGCTTCATGACCTTACTGAGTAGAAAAGGGTGGAAGATTTTGCTATCAGAGTTTCTAATCTCTTGGTTTTGGATGGGGAGTGTGTTGGCATAATGCTGCTGCCAGGAAGGCAGCACAGAATTGAAATTTTTTATGGTTCACATTATTTTTCAAAAATGTGAACTCTTTAGAGGAGTTTCTTTATACCCCTTTTACTCAAGCCAGGCTGCAAACTTTAAGCTAGGTAAGTGGTGCTGGCAGGAAGTCACTCTTGGTGATATTGCCACAGCAGCACTGAGACAGGGAAGACTGACAGGGCTAAATTATAGCACATAGTGGTTATAAACCACAGTTGTCACGAGTTTCTTGAGACCACGTCTGTATGTATTAGAATACAACATGTTCAGCTTTCTGTGTGAGCTGAGGCAAATATGTTTCAGTGTAAGGTAATTCAAAGTCCAGTAAAAACCCCACAAAGATTCTAAATATTGTCTTTTTTTTTTTTTTTTTCTCTTGAAAAAAATGGCCTAGAAAATTTCATATTTCATTTGCCCTCTGTGGAGTGCAATGCTGAATTTACTTTTTCTGTAATTGCAAGGTAGTAAAATTCTGTGTTGATCCTCAGTACAAATCTGACCATATCTTTAAACACTCCAGTCTCTGTTGTGTTTGAAGTTCAAGTCAATTGTGATGCCATTTGCACTCATGGAGGTTATTGCCTAATGAGAGCCAAAGCTGCTTGCTGACCTTCACGGGCAGTGGCCTTTCCACACGGATGGACCGTGTGCCTGCACCTCCCTGGGGCTTGACCCAGGAGAAGCTGTCTTACCTGAGAAGCTGCAACTGCTGTCAGGAGCCTGTCACCTTGCAGGCAACCTGCTAAACACTGCCCTGGATTTTACGTGTCTTAATGTTATCTGTAGTCTCATCCTTCTGTAAAGTTGTGTCCTGTGTCCATCCCTGCCCATCTCCCCCCCGCTCACGATATGTGTCTCTTCACATGATTTATCTTTAAATAATTAATGGAGAGTGGGATATGATATCCAATGATTTTACTGAATGTTGCAAATAATGGCGCATAACTTTTCTGTTGGAATTTCATCTTATAATGCACTTCAGATGAACAGGCTGCAGGATGAGTTCACCTGTGGAAGAATTTCCTGCAATGGAGTGGAGATTCTCCTTTTCCACTCCTCTTCCTGAGCCCCCCAGGAAAAACTTCCTTTGGCCTGGGGACGAGGCAGCAGCAAAGCAGTGTGGTCAGGGTATGATCAGACTGAGCTGCCAGGAAACCCAGGTGTGCTGCTGGGAGTTTTGGGGATCCCTGGGGTCAGGCCAAGCTTCTGGAAGTGGCTTTGGGCTGTCAGGACTGTTGCTTTTGAGAGACAGGAGGTCAGACATGCCTGGGTATGTGCACACTGTCATCACAAAGCCTGTTTCATTAGTTAATCATGTTCTTAATTTTTTTTAATTGGATTAAATGGAAGAGTCTTTATTGAAAGGCTTTCTGCTTTTTTTTCCCTTTCCTATTAAAAACAGACAGTTGAGCTTTTGACCAAATGTTTCCCTTCTATTGAATACAGTGGACTCTTTGTTATGCAGACCTGTCTATAAGAAGTGCAATTCAATTTTTATTTAAGATTTTCATGCTGTGCTATTCTGATTTTGTGTGGAAAAATGACTTGTTGAATATTCCTAGTATCACTTACCCAGTACACCTAGCAGAGTTGTTTGAGGTGAATTGGGATCTTTGACCCAGTAACATGTTCCATTAACAGGTGCAATAAATGAAATCTTTTTGGATGTGCACAATTAAAACAAGGAATGAAGAACAGTGTATAATATCTGTGTCTGTGCAGGAGCAGGCCTGAGTGTGCACATTGGTTTGTGTGATCTTCAGCCTTGACCCCCAAGGCACACGAGGAGCACCGAATCCCTGTCATTGTGGGAATTTTAAGTTCATCACCCGTTGGAGTAAGTTTTCTGCAGTAGAGCCCAAGTAGAATGAGGGCTGCAGGAGAATTTTCTCCCCCCCGGTTTCTCTCACTGGATAAAAATACAATTAAAATAACAGCAGAGGATCAACTCGTTCTCATAAGGCTGCTGCTCCACAGCAGTTTAATCCAGTGGAAATAGGTGCAGCCTTTGTCTTGTCCTCTCCCTTTTCCTACCCCTGGCTGCCACTAAGGCAGGAGGAAATTAATGAAAACAAAGAGCAACTCTCTGATGGTTTATTGAGATCCTGGGCTGGATTGCTGGAGTTTCAGGCTGTGGTGCTGCCTCCAAGGGAGGAGTGGCTGGTGGGCAGGGGGGTGGCATCTGGCAACACCAGCCTGGTCAAAAGCAGCTTGTGGTCTGATATCCCCTCTAAGCTTTATTGTTTGTTACTATTGCAGAGACTGGGATCCCACTGATCTAAGGACACTTGGAATTTCCAGAGTTGGCTTGTTTGCTCCCGGATTTGTCTTTGTTATCATAACAGCAGAATGAGGAGAAGGAAGGGGCTAGCCTGGTGTTGTTTCCTTGCGAGCTCTTCTGTATTGTGCAGAGCAGTGTGAGGCTGTCATGCTGACTTTTGGGAGAAAACAAGTAAGCTAAGCATTTGAATGGGCTAATGGGCTGCTCTTGTGAGTGGAGAGGTAGACCTTAGTCTCATAGTGACAGGTTATGAGTGATGAAAGTACTCATAAAGAGTGAAGAGCCTAAATGTAAGCCAGAATAGCTTGTGTTTGGTGTGGTGGGTTAAACTGTCATTGGAATGCAGAGGAAAATATCTCCAAGTATAGAGTTAAAATGTGGATCTTACAACAGCATCGTTAAAGACCTCAGAAAGACAACACTGGACATTTAAAATGTTGCCCATCATTGAGCCCATTGGCTTAAATTTGCTGTGCTTATGCAGGTCTTGGTGCTGGGGCCTGACTGCTGAGGTGAGAGTGGGCTGTGAGCCTGTGGGGCTGCCCAGCTGCTGCCCATGGCAGGCTTTCAAGGGGATCCTTCTGAATGTTACATGTAGTTTAGAGATAACATATGCTGCTGCTTTGGAAGACCCCTCTTGCTGCCTCCAGTAACTAATCACCCAACATTTCTGAATCAGAGCTGAAATATTTGTGCTAATTATGGTCAAAATGACTGGAATATGTAAGAAGCAAAAGCAATTTTTTGGAAGCAAATTTTCCCATGGAAGTTCCAGTGAATACAACCTGAAGTTTAGTTTGCATGTAGTTAAAAGAAACTAAAGATCTGTTGGTTATACTATAATTAAATAATTTTTACTATTGGGAAGCTCACTGTTGTGCTGAGCAGGGTGTGAGAAATCATGATAGTGGTTTAAAACACACAGACCTCAAAATTCTCAGTAGTCTTACATTCCTGACACCTTTTTTTGCTATCAGTGAATACTAAGTCTGCTATGATTATCATTCTGTCACTGAAGCTCCTTTAGGAGTAGTTATCAGTAAGGGCTAGAAATGTGGAACTACACGATTTTTCATGTGCTTCTTCCTTCAAGCAAAGGTGTTCATAAGTTTTAAGACTAACCCTTATGAACTGACAGATTTTGCTGCTCATTTCAAGAGTATTCCTCATGCAGGTGATGATTTAGCTCATGTTTAACTTCAGGGTGTTATTTTGTAAATGTGTATAACTGTCTGAGGTGTGTTTACCTTGTATTTAGTGTCAGAGACAAAACTCCTCAAACTTCTCTTAAAATTTTTGAAATGGCATTTTAGTATTACCTTGAATAAAGATAAATTTAAGTGTTATATTTTGAGAATAAATGAGGCTTTTTTGGTGACATGTGGGGCTCAAAATAGTGAATGTTTACAGGAGTGTGTGATCTTGTGTTGTGAAGCATCCTTGATATCAAATACTGAAATTCATTCAAAAGTCACCTGTTAAAGCATTTTCAGTTGAAATAGTACAGCTTTGTTATTATTTATGGACAGCATAAAAATGCGGTAAGGGCATTCCAAGTGCTGTCTCAGGCTCAACGTAGGTTATATAATGCTATGATTAAGTGGAATCCTCCTTTAATTTTTACAGGGGAACTGTGTGCACCTAAGTAACAACTCAAGCCTTTTCCCCTTAAACTTTTATTTGGGTTAGGCTGTGATTGGCTGAAAGTTCCTCCCATACAGTGTGTCCTTTGGCTTCCTTAAGTGCTTGCTCTCAGTCCAGTTGCACTTTGTACCAGCTCCTGCTGTAATAGGCAAGTTTTGGCAGCCTGTGCAGAGCAGTCCAGGACTGAAAACTTGTTGTCTCTGTGCATGTCCTTTGCTCTCCACAGGTGATTTTTGTCCCAAGCCAAACCTGAGATGCATTTTGAAGTTTTGTGTGCATAAAAATGTATCTTTGCCTACTTTCTTGCAGGATGGGATGTCATATAAGAGGTTTCTTTTTTTTTTTTTTTTTACCTGAACAAAAGGAAACACTGCAGATACTGAACAAGTGAACCCGATTCTATTGTGCTTTAGGAGGTACTGGAAAAATTAACATCTTGCAGCCAGTACAGAGAGATTTAACTTGGTCTTGGCACTAGCAAAATACTGCTTTCAAATATATATATATGTATGCACATACTCATTTTTTAATTTATATATTTTATATATATATTTATTCTGCACACACATAGGTCAGAGCTGGTAAGAGCAAAGACATGCAAAACTTTGTGGAGCTGACAGTGTGTTTTCTGTGTGTTTCAACTCAATATCTTCATGAAGGGAGTTAGTTTCTATTTGCCTTTTTGGAACTTGACCAACAGTGTATTTAGAAGATGGTTAATGTATCTGTTTTTGGAAGCCACAATGCACAGCAGTGTGGGCCTTTTAACTGTTCCTGGGGGATATGATTAATGTGGCAGAAAATTATATTCACAGTAGCAATTGAGTCTTTAGTATGCTTTGCCTTTGTGTGTTAAAGATTTTTGTTTATTTGCTTGTAGCAGAAACAAAGCCTTTTTAGAGAGGCTTATATTCCTCTGAGTGTTCTCATTACAACAGCATCATATGAAGAAACCAGCTTATTAGCTTCTTGTCTGCAAAAGGCACCTTTAGCAGGTCTTCTGCAGCTCAGGCTACATCAGATTTGCCTTTAACATTAAATATTTGTGCAATATCATTGGCTTTTTCCTCCTAGTAAAGCAAGCGGATTTTGTGTGGAGGGTCTGAGTCAAGATGCTGCTCTCAGGTTTTGCATTTTCTGCCCTCTTTCTTTTTATCTCTAATACAAGTATTCATCCCTCAAGATTCATAGAATAGCTTGGGCTGGGAAGAGACTTTAAAGATAATTTCATTCCATCCACCCCCCGCCATGGGCAGGGACTCCTTTCAGTAGACCAGGTTGCTCCAAATCGCATCCAACCTGGCCTTGAGCACTTTCAGGGAAGGGGCAGCCACAACTTCTCTGAGCAACCTGTTCCTGTGCCTCACCACCCTCACACTAAAGAATTTTTTCCTAATATCTAGTCTAAATCTGCCCTCTTTCAGTTTGAAGCCATTCCTTCTTGACCTGTCACTACAGGCTCTTTTTAAAAGTCTCTCCATCTTGTAGGCTCCCTTCCAAGTACTGTAAGGCTGCAATTAGGTCTTGAAGTCTTCTCTTCTCCAGACTCAACAATCCCAATTTTCTCAGCCTTTCCTCATGGGAGAGGTGCTCCATCCCTGGCATCAAATAGGTGACTCTACTACCTTTTCATTTTATACTGTTGAAATGTGAACTGCATAGTGAGGCCATAGGTCCTGTTTTCTCCTGGTAATGGTTGGACCATCTCATTCCTTATTAAAGGTACAACTTTTTATGTGCTTGGAAACTGAAGAGGCTTGTTTTATCTTCTAAGTTTGTAAGTGTTTGTGTCGCAAATACAAATATTTGGATGTTGCCATGAATAAAGCCAAAGCTTACATGTGCTTCTTCAGAAGCTACAGAGGTGACAAAATAAACAGATCAAAAGGTGGCTAATTTCCCCACAAATTTATTTGCAGTGTAATTCAGAATTAGTCTATTTGTGATATTTGCCTTGCACAAAAAAGCATCTGCATAATTTAGCTTTTTGATCTGGTTTTGGGAAGTTGTCAGAGTTTACAGTACTGCCGTGGAACTAGTTTGGACACAGTATCTCCCTAAGCAGACAGAATTGTAGATCCTTTTCTGCTTCACTGATGTTGGCACAGCTACTGAATATACTGTTGTGTGAGGTTATAAACCAGATAGTCTTAATGGGGCATTTCCTGAGAGCAAGGGAGGGTGGCTGAAAAAGGAGAGAATTGGAAGTCATGTTATGCATTCCTAATATACAAGTTTGGCTCCCATCCAGGAAAATGGGAGCTGAAAGCCTGAAGATACGTCCTGCAAAGCTTGGGGAGCAGAGGAAGGGGAAAGGCTGGGAATAGCTTGTGCATGAAAGCCCCAGGGAACCGCCTACTGCTGATGTGGTGGAACTGAGGGTGTGAGCAGCTGGATCTTAGGGCAGCCACAGCATCAGCAAACCCTCTCCTTGGTCTGGCCAAAGATCTGGATAACGCTCTAGCAGCTGTACCAGAAGAGTCTGGTGTCATAGATCAAGTCCTGGAAGCTTTTTAGAGTTGCATCAAATGCTATTCAAGCTACATGGAGTAATAACATTGTGGGCGCGTGTGTGTAATCTTGACTCACTAAACTGGAGGATCTCTGCTGTAGAAAAATTATGGAATCTGTCATGCAAATTTGAGGAAAGGTTGGTAAACAGGACTGGGTACAGGCAAATTTGATAGAATTGACATGGATTTTTTAGCAGCAGTAGTTGCACTTGGTTCTGTCGGAATCATCTTTTTGGATCTGCATTTGGAGAGAGAAGTTGTTCATTAAAGTGAATTAAAGTACAGTGAGTTATAATTCAGAATTCAAATCTCTACTGATGTAAGGCTGGAAAAATAGGGAGTTGGGAAAGAGCCATGATGAAAAAACACAGCTACTTATTTATGTTAGAATTGCTGGTTGTTATGAATCTTCTCTCACTGACCTGATTTAATTAGCATACATTACTTCAGACACTTGTAAATACTTGTCTGCTGCCTTCTTCATTTTTTTATCTTTGTTTGAGTGTAGGGTGACCTCTGTTATGTATTTTTGGTAAGTCTTTGAGTGAATTATGATCATAATTGTATAGAATATATGTGTAAATGTTTTTGGACATTTGAGGGTCTATATGCTACAATCAATTCAGCTTAAGTTAGCTCAAGCTCCATAAAAAGTAAAGCTTTTAGGGTAGATGTAATAAGAATAAGCATTTCTTTTTGAATCATCCTATATGCCACAATAACCTGTGCTGAAGGAATATCATTCAAAACAAATAAATTTCACCCATTTTGACTTTTGCATAGTACATATGCACTAAAGTCACATCAAAATTAAGTAATATAAACTCTCTGAATGTGGGTGTAATTATGTCTCATAAAATTCTTAAGTGAAAAGAAAAGCAAAAAGATAATTGAATTTTGTCCCTTGATAGTGGATGAGGAAAGGGTTTGATAGTTGCCTGCTCTGTCATTTGTAGTGAAAAAGTAGTTGCCTATGTTAATAGGGTTTCATGTGTAAGAATATATTGTCAATAAAAAAATGAAGGAGAATAATGGCAAGTTAAACAAAAGTTGCAAGAAAGGTCAGTCCACAGAGAAGATGATGCAGTTATGTGAGATTTGAGAGGATAAGGGGAGATGGTGAATTCATGGGAAGAGAAAGCCACCAGTCAGAAGGTGCATGAAGGAGTTTTTAACTGCCTTATGCAGTTCTCCAATTGTTTCTGAAGGCCTTTTATTCTATTAGGTGTTAAGGCAACATGTTGATTAGGTGGAAATAAATTATACTCCTTCAATGAAGGGTCCTGTATTGTCATTCTTGAACTTCAACATGATTTGAAATAAATCAGTTAAAGATTCATGGCAACTTGTACTCATTTACCTAAAAATCCAGTAATGTCTAAACCAGACAGATGCCTCAAAGCACTTCAGCTCCCTTTGAGGTATTCAGAATAACTGCTAATTTTGCTGTTAATTTCTATCACTTCTATCTAGGGTGCTTACAGATTCTACATGTAGTCCACTTAATTACCAGTTAGAAATCTTGAAGCCAAGTGCCTTAAACTCTTGTCCTTAAAAAATTATATATATATAATAAAATCATCTATTGATGAGAAAGAAGCATCTCTGGTCCTGGTTCTGATCTATTAAATGTGTGTGTCCTTGGGAAGTGGGTTTTGAACCACAGCTTTACAGAAATGTGGATATAAACTACAGATGTCTAAATTTATAAGTCACAGCTGTGCTCATAAATTAACAGCCACTCTTTTGAGCTGCTAAGTGATTGTTGGTAAACTGTCTCTTCTGTCTTTTCCCAATCTCTGTGAACAATGAATATCCTCCAGTCAGCCTTTCCAAGTGTTTTATATATTGCATAAGATACATAAGTTACAACTTGTTGTGATAATTTATAGTGAAACTACTTTCTGTTTTGTTAACCATCATGTTGGTGGAAAATAAATAGCTCCTGCCAATTTTAATGCTGTTGTAATTATTTTTCCCAAATACTCTATTTCTTTTCTTTGCTTCATTCAAGACCCAGGGGCAGGAAAGCAACTTTATAGGGAAAACAAGTCATGGCTTTGTACAGTGCTATGAAATGCACAGAATAAACAAACAAGGGGGTGGGGGTTGGGGATAGAGTGGGAGTTGGTTTTCCTGCATCACTTCACTTTACTTGTGCCAACAGTAGGGGTTTGAAAGGGAAAAGGAAAAAAAAAAAAAGAGAATTGGATTGTTAGCAGTGTCCCTTAGGATCATAAATGAAGGGAAGATTGTGTATGTAATTCATAAATATCCTGAACTATATGCCTTCTATTTCAAATTATTAGGGCGTGAAGTAGTGCCTGACCGGTTAATTTCACACTGGGGGGAATTCAGCATTCATGCAGCTCTTAATTTCCTTCTCTATACAAAGCTGTGATAAAGGGAGAATAAGGGTATTTGAATATTTGTTTCCCAATAATTTGTTTTAAAGAAGTATTTTAGAAGTAGCCTCAAGGCAATTATTGTTGTTACTTAAAATTGAATTTGGAGAGTAGCAGGAGAATGTTTTATTTGTCCTGGTAGGAAATACGCTTTTTGTCTTGCAAATATAAACCCTGTGCTTTACAGAAATCTTTTCTTTAAAAGTTGAAAATATTGTTTTGCATTAAGGATGTGGTGGGCAAAGAATAAAAAAGAAAAACCTCTTGAAAATACCACCAATCTTCTTTCCGTTTCCCATCTGCCAAGGGAACAATTGAATTTGTTAGTACAGCACAATGATCAGCCCTGTGTGTTTTCGTGGTTTTAATGGTTAAGGTGGTTTTAATCGTTAGGAGGAGTTTGAGGATTGTTCCAGCCTAGTTCTTCCTTTTCTCTTCTGTAATGTGATATCAGAGCATGAACAGAGTGAATCATGTCTTGGCTCTAAGCAGGAGTGCGACCAGATTTTTATTTAAATAAGCAAAACAAAACCAAGCCTCAAAATTCTTATGGATTGAGTATTTGAGAGACCCAGAATCTCTTACTCTTTTCTGATTCCAAGTGTTACTGTAAGTTCAGTGCTAGATGCTGACTGATGTGATTTGAGAGAGCTGGATTCAACTGGCCTAGGAAGGCAGTTTAGACTGATCCCTAAAGTCTTGCTTCAGTCTCCAGAAAGTGTTTTGTGTAGACATTTTTATAATATTTCTCTTCAAACACCTCGATGATCAATAAAGATGAGTTTCTTGGTTTAGAGGTTGGAATGGCTGGGAGTTCTATATGTTAAGGAAATAATGGGGCTGAGAATAATTGGGAGTAGAAGAAACTAGTTTTGTTTGGATTTTCTACACCCATTATTGCCTTTGAGGACCAAGCCGTGGAGAAGGCTCAACTGTAGCTTCTTAAGCCTGTGTTTCATAAGCTCACCCATCATCCAGTTTTGTTCCAAAAATCTCTCCAAAACTGAAACCCAACCAAACAAAACCATTACATTTGGGAATCAAAAGTGCCCAAGTTGCAGAAACAAAGACAAACTTGAGTAAGAAAGTCCTAGTCCTTTTTGTTGCATAAACCTCATATGGAGATACTTTTAATGTAGAGGAGTGTACTCTTGTGAGTAATTTGGTTTGCTGTTATTTGGCTCCTACCTTATTTCGATGATCTGTTTTTGTTTTAGCACCAGCAAACATTTTTAAATCAGCTGAGGGAGATCACTGGTATCAATGACATCCAGGTACTGCAACAGGCACTGAAGGTAAGATCACTGTGTCTGACTTGTAGCTGAATGTATCTTAATACTTCTTAACTGCCTGTGAAAGCCATAAATCACACCCTTTCTTACTCCTGTCTTTCCTTTCATCCTCAGCTTGAATTTATTTCAGGGGAAAAAAGCTAGTAATGATGGCTTGTTCACTTTGGTCACTTTCACCTTGGTCTTTTGGTACTGACTTCAAAAAATGAAAAGATAGAGATGTTATGATTTGCCTTTGACCCTTGTCTAAAGTGTTTTGAGATACATTGATTCTGGTTGGCCCCTGAGAAATTAAGTGTTGTCTTCTTGTCCAGTTGTGGTTGTTTTCTGTCATCCACAGACCCTATTATGAAGAATAGACCCTAAAATGAAGAACTCTGAGTTTACCTCTCTTTGCTACTTTGGTATTGTTTCACTATTTTTTCAACCACTGAAGTATTTTTCACAGCACAGAAGAGTTCTTTCAATACAAGTAAAGAATGGCAGGTCTCTGTGTTCTGCTTCCCTTTATATATATATATATATATATATATATATAAAATTTTTAAAATGCCTGATCTCCCTAAAGCAGAACTTTTTAGCCATTTAAACATGGTAAATGAGGACTTATAATTTAAATCACACATATGTAGAGAGAGATAGTTGTTCCTTCAGATTTAGCATAAGTCTTGTGAACAACTGCTCATCAAAAGCCAGGATTTCCAGCTTTTGAAAGAAAATGGCAGATTTTCAGAAGAACTCATCTAATTCCTGTTGAAATCTGTGAATGTGCTGGTAATGTTTGTTGAGAGGTTGACCTACAATATAAGGCCTTAATTTTTATTCTGAAATAAGTAGAACTCTACCAAAGTAAATTTTTTATAAGATGTTTTATCTTAATTTTGTTTAAAAATAGTGAAATATTCAGAATATGTCAAATTTGGAATCTTTCTTTTTTAGTCAGTATTTTACCTGACAGCACAGTGTGTCATTGATTAGAAGTTGCTTACAATGTCCTTTGTTTTAAGAAAAATTGAAAAAGGATGAGAGGACTCTCACTTCTGGTTTCTTTAATGCTTAAAGGACAGCAATGGTAATCTGGAGCTGGCTGTGGCTTTTCTCACTGCGAAGAATGCCAAGGTTCCCCAGCTGGAGGAGGCAACTTACTACCAAACAGCCCTTCCTGGAAATGACAGATATATCAGCGTGGGCAGCCAGGCAGACACCAGTAGGTATTTTTTCTTTTCATAAATTTAGTTTAAAGGCAAGGAAACTAAACCCTTGCCTGTGAAATGACTGTTTATCTGCTGGTAGTTCTTACTTATCAATTTTGTATTCTTTCCTTATTTTAGTGTTTTGTTTTGTTGTGTGTTTGTTGTTTTGGTTTTTTTGAGTTATTCTTATCATTACCTTTACATGTACTGATCAGAGGGCTTTCCATATATTTTTCCCTTTTTTCCCATATATAGAATTTATTTTGGTGTCATGTAATAAACAATTTAAGGCAAAAACTGGTACTCTTCTGTCAAAATAAAACTGGAGAAGGGTCTTCCAGTGTCTGTCTTAATATGCAAAAGCTTAATATGCTTAGGAGTAGCTTGTGCCTGACAGGGATGACTTTTCCAAAGGGAGAAGTGAGAGGCTGAGTGAATTTTATAGTAAAAGAGTAGATATTTTATATGTGAAATGAACTTCAAATATACCTAATTTTAAACAGTTTTGTTTAGTTGATACTGGAAGTCCCACAGCCTTCATTTTTCTGGGCCTTGCAGGTTCTAGTGCTTTGCTTAGGTGCATAGTTATTTTTAAGGGGCGAAAAATTGTTAAATGTGTTCTGCAAATAAATATGGGAAATAACATGGAATAAAAAGTCAAAGGAACTGTTGTAGTGGCATTGATTTTGGTAAAACCCGAGTTTCTTGATTCTGTAGTTATGTGACACAATTCTAAATGTAGATGTAGAATATTTTAATTCTGTATTGATCCTTTGGCCATATATTTAGTATATCTATGTAGATTTTATTTAGTGAGTAGAATTATTTAGCACAGTGAGATTTTTTAACCATTTTTTTTTGCTAATATTTGTCTGGCTATGGTGGCACCATTATAAAGAAGTTTAATTAAATCTCCTTATCAATTGTACAATTGTCTTTTTTCTTCTAATACCTTGACAATTTTTTTAAGCTTTTTATTTTTAAATTATAGGTGAGCTTATTCTCAGACTCTCATATCTGAAAACTGCATTTTAATCTCTGGTATTACTAGCAACCCTGTGTAAAATGCCCTGAATACATTATAGGTAGTTGTATTATTCCTCCACTAAAGTTGCGGGGAGTGGTTTGAATTTTTTTGTATGTTTTTTCTCCTTTGTGAAGAAAACGCACACAACCTCCACGCCATATATTTAATTTTCAATGTCAGAAAATTATTGACAATAGTCTTCATTTCCTCAATGGCAAACTTACCACTGTTTGATAGTCTCTAGTACTGAAGATCTGCTATGGCAAAAGGATAGTAAGCTGGATTCCCTTGGAGTCTGTGTTTAATTAGATTGAATAGCAATCTCATTAATAGGAGTGTTTAGTTTTGCTGTCACTTACTGAAGGTAGAAGGTGACAGGGATATGAGAAGGAAGAGTAAAGCCTACAGAGTCTACATTACCTATGAATGATGGTCAAAGTGAGAACAGTAAGTCTTGAGTTGGGCATTCCAAGCTGAATTTCAAGATTCACTTCTCTTTTCTGAAGGCCTGAAGGCAGACTCAGGTTCCTAGCAGTTATGCAGCATTACAAGTCAGTAATCAAGAAATAACAACTGATGTGGGAAAAGTAGATTTTGTTTGTTTGTTTGTTTGTTTGTTTGCTTTTAACAACTTTAGTGTCTGGTCAGGTCCTCAGTGGCAACATGAGAGCCCTTTGCCAGGCTTTGCTGTTTTGGTTAGACTGAAAACATGAGATCAAGGAATCTTGGCCCACTTTTCTTCACATGGAGGACTTACAGGGCAAGAATGAAACACTTACAGCACGACAAAAATCTGAACCAGAGTGATCATAGAGTCCCCCCAGGTCCCCATAAAGATCTAGTGAACACTTCTGGAAGATACTCATGGTTTTGTTGTAATCTGCTTGCCTGTAATTATTTGGATTATGTTTTTTAAAAATGTAGTACACTTAAAATAGACAAGTTTCAGGGCCCTCTATTAGTACTGTCACACAAGAAAGTATCATGAAAGAGAGCAGGTGACTTGTGGGAAGAGAGCAGAAAGGTGGGCATAGGTGGAGAATATATTCAGCAGTGAGGGCTTCAACCATCGACGCTCCCATCTGCAAAGAACACTTATTAGCAGTTCTAAGTGATTCTGCTGAGTTGCTGACAGTCTTGTCTTTCAAATTTGACTCCCTTTATTATCCCACATAGGTATAATTACATGTATTAATTATAACTTAACTTTACTGTTCATTACTGCTTAACTGCCTCTGTGCACTTGGAACTTACCGTGTTATGAGTCACTGAGCTTTGCGATCCCGCCAAGGTAAAGCATCCAAACTGGGAATGAGAATCACAGATAAATATCAGAAGTATCTTTTATGCCACAGGAAACCTGCAGCCATTTACAAAGCCTGATGAATGTATTCCTTGCATAAAGGTGTATCAGATGTGTTCTGCAAGCTTGACTGACTACATTTTTTTGAAATAGTTTCTTAGTTAAGGAGTAAAATAAAAATATTTATGTATAGCTTAGCAGCCTGGATTGTGCACTGACTCTTCCAAAAGTAACAGTGGCCATAAGCTGTTTGAGAATTATATCCTGTATGCTAGGGACCATAAGGAAATCTGATTTCTCTTATTAGCAAATGCAACATTTCAGCAGCTGCAAAAATATTAATGAGTTTGTATCAATTCTACTCCATCTTTAAAGCAAAGAGGGACTTGCACAATCAGCATTGCTCACGATGCTTGCCTTTTTTGCATGTTCAAAACGGCATGTGCAAGCACCTGCAAGTGCAGGCTTTTTCATATCAAGAGTGGTGCATGCTTTATCTGATGCAAAGGTGGTTTTAATATTTTGGGTGCTTTTTCCTTCCTACAATCTGTTAATGAGCAGAAAGAGCTTAGGCATTAGGCTTGCAATGTACAGATGCACACCTTTCATCTAAGATCATTTTAATGTTCCACTTAGTAGCATTGCACTTAAGGAAAAACAGAGGATGTTTAGTAATACTTTCCAATCTTTTTTCAGTTCTTTATTAATTCTCTAGAAATTTTTTCCCATTTGAAGTAATTTGGTGTATTTTCATCTATGTTTGCACAACAGAATTGTTGCATTGTTAAGAATGTATGCATTTTCTTATTATTTGAAGAACTTGCAGAACCCAGAGTTAAAGGAAGAAGCAGAATGAAGAGAAGATGTGTTTTAAAAGTTGTATTGTCTTCAACTGAAACATCTGTCAAGACAAACATCCTTCCTCCTTTCTTTTGAAAACTCAGTTATTTTTTACTAAAATGGAATTATTAGTCTTTGAAATTGCACATTCTATACCAAAACAAAAGATTTCAAGCCCTTGTATAAGGTCATAGTCCAACGTAATTCTTAAATGTCACACACAGCAATTTGAGGATTGTAGAGTTCATTACTTCTGGCTTTTTGTGTCTTCCTGTTCTTAGAGTTTGAGTCCTTGCATAGGTTGCAAAAGTCATTAAGTCAGTTTTCTTCCAATGAAGCAGATTTTAGACTTAACTTCACCTAAAACCTCTCAAAGTGATGTTTATATAATGTTTCTTACAAACCATTCCATTCTAGAGACTCTGAAATTTTATGGGATAATTTGTTTTGGTGCTTCACTATCCTTACTTTTAGACTGCTAATGTCTTGCCTAAAGCCCTCTTGCTTTAGTTTAAGTCCTTTACTCCTTGTTCTGTTCTTCTGTAGAAATTATAGTACACTTCATTCCTGTTATCTCAAATGAGGTGTTGCATGCTCAAAGAAAGTATATCAAAGACTTTTCACAGGTCTAAACTAAAAAACACAAATTCTTTCCAAATATATGGATGCATTTCCTATATCTATTGTAATTTTTTTCTCTACTCTAGGTCTTCTCTTAGTTCTGCCTTTATTGTGAATTGTGGAACTCAAAAAAAATAACCAAGACATGAGCATAGTTCTCAAGAAAAATGGATGAATCTCTACAAATATCTATATATATATTACTCTAACAGATGTGTAACACTTCATATTTTCTTTAATATTGTGATGATGTGAATTGCAGATTGAAGATGAAGTCTTTGTAGCTTCTAGGTCCTTCTTGGCATTTATTGCTTCTGTCATTTTACAAATTCAGCCATTGCTGTGTGTCTTCATGATATTTCCTTCTATCTCAGGGATTATTTGTGTCATCTCCATCCAGATTCCTGGGAGTTTCTCCATCTAGGTACAGTAGGATCCCTACTTCAAAATGTCAGGAGTCTTGTACCTTGAGGTCCTCTTTTAATCTTAGTTTCACTTGTTTCTTTGTGCCGTGCCAACCTCTCTCCTTGACATCCCTGTCTGTGTTAAGAGTCATCAGTTTAAAGATGATGTCGTTGTAGGATGTTGTAAAGGCAGCTGACGTGAGGAAGCTGTGAGACAGTGATGGCAAACCTCTACTAGCTCTTGCATCTGCACAGTTTGATTTGGCTGAGTAGCTGCTGGGATGCTGTGTATTCTCTCTGTTTCCAATTTTAACCAAAACTGGTATATATAGCCACCTACATTTCTTTAAATCTTCATACAGGAGCCCGAGAACGTCCGGAGTTTAACATCACAGAATAGGTGGCAGAGTACAGGATCTTGTTTATCTCCACTTGCAATAAATAAAGCAGATGTAGCCATTTTTGTTCTTTTTATATTGTTGATGTGTTGAAATTGGAATCTTACCTATCCATTGAGACTATCAGGCTGCTCCTTCATTTTTCTCTCCCTGTTTCAGTTGTTGCATTACTGTGGATGTTTATTGCCCATCCCTGGGTCCAATTGCTACTTCAGAATACTCCCTCATGCTGAATTTCCCAGCCTACTTAAGTCTGAAGTTTCTACTCTCTGCCTCCTCCTCATATAAGTAACAAGTCAATAATATAGTAATTATTTTAATGACCTAGGTAATAACCAAGGAAGAACAATTTATTTAAATGGTGATAGAAACTTCCTAAGTAAACAGATTAATAAGAAGTTACTTTAGAAAAGAAGGAAGATATATGGAGATAAAATATATGCATTTATTATATATGCACTAGTATATTTGCCACAAATTTTAATATACAACTTTGTAAAATTACAATGTCAAACTCTCTGAATCTTAAGTACCAGAAGCACACATTATTATATAATAATGCTCTAAACCAAGAATATATTTCTTAGTAAAACAGATGATTAATTGTGCATGTTAATTTTAGTTGAATAAACATGAACACAGTAAGCCAGACTATTTTGATGAGCAGTTTCTTAGTTCATAGAGAATTTTTTCATAAGCAGCCTTTTTTTCTTTATTTGATAGTCATGGCATCGTTAAGAATGTTTGCATTTTCTAAGGCTGTGTGACATACACTAAGAAGTACTCTTATGAAGATGAGCCAGTGAGAACTGGCCACTGTTCTGTGGCCTAAATGAGAGAAGTATTACAAAATTATCGTATGTAAATTAAAGCCAGGTAACTAAAATTGGACAAGTGACAGTAGTTTTATACCTTTATGAAGTACACCCTTCTATTTATCACAGAGAACTTGTGGGTTTGATGAATACTTTGGATAAAAGTAATCTTTTTTTCTTCAAAGCCACACCTAGAACACAGAAATCATCAAATGGCAAACTTCAGTAGCTCTGTTTCATGAACGAATTCTACTAATTGCTATAAAATAAACATTTTCATGTAAGAAATACAAAATGAGAAGATATTTTAAAACAAAAGCAAGAAAAAGACCCCTGCATGAATTTCATGTAGTATATATGCACTTACATAGTCTATAACCGTCTGACAGAAATGCAGACTGCAGACAAGGTAATATATTTGCTTTTGTTTGGTTTTTTTTAGAAAAACGACTTGAGTGTGACTGTTACCCTTCTGTTATGACTCCTATTGGGATCTCTTCTTTATAATCCTATAATTTAGGATTCAAGTCATATTTGAGCTGTTTCAATTTAATGAGTTACTGTGTCAGCTGAGATACTGAAAGAGAACTTGAACCTGCTCCAAGTACAGCAAATGTGAGCTAAAATTTATTAGTTTAAGTCTCTAAAACATTTTTATTTTGGATTTGCTATGAAGTAGTTACTACTTGCATGGAGTAAGTTACCATGGATTAGCTGATACTTAAAAATGTATTTTTCTGACATAAGTTATGGTTGTTAAACCCTCCATGACATAAATTGATTACACCTCCCACATGTAGTGGTAGTATCTGGCAGCAGGTCTTCACCGTATTGTCCTTTTTTCATGCAGATCAGGAGCTATATATATATATATATATATATGTGAAAAGAATATTTTTAAAGATAATCCTGTATTACCTGCTCCAAACCCCTTGCATACTTAAAAAACTGTCATGTTCATCTGCTTTCTGAAAGCAAGTGGAAGTCAAGGATTTGAGGTTTTAATGTTAAAATTATGTGTTTGCTGGTAATATGAATGGTAATAAACTTCTCAATGCATTTAATAAAGACAGAAGCTAGGGAGGTGCAAAGAAATTGAATATTTTAATAGAAGTGTGAGTTGGAGTTGAGCTGGATAGATTTTTGTATAAGAGTGGGAGGTTTTGTTAAACGTAAAATTTTCAGCTATGCTGTGAGTTCTTTTCTAGAAAATACTCTCCCTGCAAAGGATCTTAGTTGTTAATCTAACTTTCCCTATTGTTGTACAAAAATTTCATCACTCTTACTTCACTAGAGACTAGCTAAAAGAATATTCTTCTCTGTAAGGAAGTAATTGGAGTAATCCCATATTCTCCATCAGCATATGTGGCTGCTGGGTTGAGACTTTACTCCGTTGTCAGTTGTGACCACTACGACTACTTTCAGAAAAACAGCTCATCTCCAGTGGAGAGGAGGTGCTGTGTATGTACACTTCTTGGAAATGTGTACAAAATACAACACAAACACTACATTTTAGAGCATAATGGGTAGTGTGTGTAGTGACAGGATCTTCTCTTTGCTGTTGACCTTTCTAGTTTTCTCCTGCACTCACACTGTAGAACAGAGCCATGCTTGTGACCCAGATTGAGGTGACATTTTAGCTGAAATTACATTGTTCTCAACCTGGTAGCTTATATATTAAAACTTCTCTGCTTGAGACTTCTGCTGCTGGTGGTTGTAATTGTTTTAATACTTCTGAAGGAGTATTTCAGGCATCTGATTTGAAGTATCCTTCTGTTGTGCTGGAAGATCTGAGCTGACTATAGAAAACCTAAGAAGAAAATTGTGAAGTCTTACTTTTATGATCATAGTGGTTTTCCATACTTGCAGATCATAACAGATTGCCCAGTGCACTCTACAGGTAAGAGTGCTCCCTTTAAAGATCCGCTAAATAAAATAGAAATTCAACCATCTTTATCTGGGGGAAACAGGGCTGATTTCAAACCTAGGTTGTGAAGATGCTGATCTTTACAGAAAAGTTTCTTTTACAAATTCTTTTCGATTTCAGCTTTCTGTGCAGGCAAGCATCCCATTTTTAGTTCATACACAACTATGGCAATGATTTTTTTATACAGTTTGGGGTTTTGTTTTGAGCCAATGAGAACTATCACAAAAAAGAAAGCCCAGGGAAATAGGGGAAGCTATAGTCTGTACAGCAAGTCAGCCCATCCAGGAGAAAAGTCAGAAGCTCGACGGAGAAGCTCTTTGGGTATGAGTAATTCAGTTCGCCTGTGGAAGGAGAAATGCAGACAAGTCTCTCGTCCCTCTTTATGAGTAGCTGACAGTTTCAAATCTGTATCTCTTTCTCCCCGAGTCTTTTAGCTTCTAATGGCCAAACTCAAGACTGGAGAGTAGCCCCTTTCATAACAATTTGGGTAAACTTTGGTCTTAAAAGAGGGAGATTAGACAGACACACACATGGAGTGTTGGCTGGTTTCAATGTCACACTTTAAGTCTCTTTTGCACTTCCCCTCTCTTTCTCTCAGGTTGACTTGCAATATGAGACTTTTGACCCTTGAAATCATGATCACAGAATTAACAAGGTTGGAAAAGACCATTGAGATCAAGTCCAACCTGTTACCTATTACCTAACCTATCATCAACCTTTTACCCAATACCATCCCATCACCTAAATCATGTCACTAAGTTTATCATCCAACCTCTTCTTAAATGCATCCAGGGACGGCAACTCCACTGCCTCCCTGGGCAGCCTATTCCAGTGTGAAATCACTCTCTCTGTAAAACAGTTTTTCCTAATATCCAGTCTAAATCTCCCTTGATGCAGCTTAAGACTGTGTGCTCTTGTTCAGTCACTGGCAGCCTGAGAGAAGAGACTGACACCTGCTTGACTAGAATCTCCTTTCAGGTAGTTGTAGAGAGCAATAAGGTCACCCCTGAGCCTCCTCTTCTCCAGGCTGAACAACCCCAGCTCCCTCAGCCGCTCCTCATAGGGCCTGTGCTCCAGCCCCTTCACCATCCTCGTTGCTCTTCTCTGAATACGTTCCAGCAGCTCGACATCTTTCTTATACTGAGGGGTCCAGAACTGGACACAATGCTCAAGACTTAACCAGTGCCGAGTACAGGGGAAGAGTAACTTCCCTGGTCCTGCTGGCCACACTATTCTTAATACAGGCCAGGATGCCGTTGGTCTTCTTGGCTGCCTGGGCACAGTGCTGGCTCATAACAGGACTCCCAAATCCCTTTCTACCTGATCACTTTCCAGCCATTCTGTACTCTATACACCCCAACGTATATCTTTGCACGGGGTTGTTATGACCAAAGCGTAGAACTTGGCACTTGTTACGTCTTATCTTATTAGAATCAACCCATCTTTGTAGTCTGGCAAGGTCCCTCTGAAGGGCCCTTCGACCTTCCAACAAATCAACACTTGCTCCCAGCTTGGTATCATTCACAAACTTGTAATGGTGGGCTCAGTTCCCACATCCAGCTCATCAATAAAGATATTGAACAGGACTGAGCCCAACACTGGTCCCTGGGGGACACCGTTAGTGACCAGCCGCAAACTGTGATATGATAACCGATGACCTTGGCTTTTCTGAAGGGCTTGTGCAGCTGGTGGACATTCCTGTTGGCTCCAGCTTCTCTGAAACCTTGACTGTGCCCACAGGGGGGTGATTTGTGTTGGTGTTGGGTTGTGGAATCCCACCTTACCTTGGGAGTGGGAGGTGCTGTGGCTGCCCTCAAGAAACAAGAAAGTTTATGCTGAGTCTTATTATTTGAGTCTTTAAATAACAGGAGCTGGAGAAGAAGGCAGAAGTAGGATTGTTTTCATCTTCATTACCCAGTCAGTAGCCTGTCCTAATGTGCTCCTCCATGTTATGAAACCATGTGAAACTATGTGAAAGTATCTGGCTCGCCATGGCACAGAAATTTGGAAGAATTTAGAGCAGTGTTGGGAAAACCGTGTTCCTTCCTGAGGAGGGAAAATCAACTCTGCTCAGTTAAGGCGTTCTTTCTAAGGAAGATTCTCTTCATCACATGTTCCCTGAAACAACTGATCACAGTGGAAATAATGCATTTTAGTGTATTGCTTTAAGAGGGCTTTTGGAAAACATGGATTCCTAAATTTGTCCCGTAGCTTTGTGAAACTTAAGAAAGGAAGGCAGACTTTTGCCCATCATATCTTAGCAAGAGCAAGCTGGTGAGGTTTTTATCTGACTTGGAGGCAGAAGGAAGCTGTTAGCAGGGTTAGTGCTTAGAAGAGTGTAGGACATAGGAGGGATGGACTGGAATGGTGCTCAGCAATCCACGTGGGCTGTCTCCTCTACAGTAAGACGTACCTTTCATTCTGTTTCACTTTTAATTTTGAGAAAGATAGTTTTGCTTTTCAGATGTGATTGATCTCACTGGAGATGATAAAGATGATCTTCAGAGGGCAATTGCCTTGAGTTTGGAGGAATCAAACAGGGCATTCAGGGAGACTGGAATAACAGATGAGGAACAAGCCATTAGCAGGTAAACAACCAATTTATATAAAGCAGAAATTAAATTAAAGACTTGAAGATTGGCCTATATTACTTTTATAACTTCTAATTTAACAAAGAATAACTTTTTTTACTTTCACTTGTGCTACTGATATGCCTGGCTTCAGGATGTTGCTTTAATGTATTGTATGTTCTACACTGGATAATAGTCTATTATGTGTGGACTAGGATTTGATAATGTTTCATATTAATGCATTTGTTTAACTATTGAGGAAGTGTCTAGAGATAGAGAATATATGGTCATATTTAAATAGGACCTAAACCCAGAAATTTCTCTTGTGTATCAGGTAAAAAGCAAAATTTAATTAAGAAGCTAATAAGTACTTTGTCCTGGTTTTTGCAGTGTTCATTTTACAATAACATTTTCTTACCTCTGTGCTTTGGCTGAGATTAAGGGAGAGGGTATTAATACTGTGACATGAGTGAATATCTTCATTTAAAGTTTTATAAAGTTTCTCAATTTTGGTGTAAAATTCTGTTACTTAACTTTTGATCAGATTTTATGATAACTCTTTGTACAATGTATGTTTGTTGGGAATTTTGATACAATGATGAAATATGTGAGACTCGAACTAAACCTGGATTAGGATTGTATGGGAGGGATGTTGTTTCTTTGTTTTTTCCATCTGTGGCTGGTCTTGGGAGGGATGTTGGATTTTTCATTTGTGGCTGGCCTTGTTCTTGGGAAAATGAGTAGTGATTTGATTCTTGTTAGAAGGTAAACTACTGCTTCCTTGTAAAAAAAGAATTTTATAAAAAGTAATTTAGATAGGGGTGATTAACCACAATAATTCTTTTTCTCAATTCACAGTATTTGACAGACTAAATGACTTACTGGAACATTCCAAATCTATGAATATATATATTTTTTACTCTAGTTTACCCATAGTAATGTTCTTTTTCCTTTTGAAAAATAAATATACTAATTGTGAGAGCAAACATACCCTTCCTCTCCCCATCCATGATAAAAGCCATCCTGTTATATGAATTTAAGAGGGAAAGGTAGGAGGAGAGGGGATTTATATTCTCATTAATAACTGGGAGAAGCTTTTAAGGGGTTATTTTTTTCTAAGACCTCAGTATGTTCATGTATACAAGATGATGGTAGAATCTCTGTCCAGCTCTACTTCAGAAGTTCGGTTCTTACATGTTCCTTTTTGGAGGACTGAATTGCCATAATTACAGAGTTGTGATTTAGGCAGGCACTCAGAAAGATGGACCTATTTCTGGATATGGACAATTTTCTCCCTTTTTTAATTTCCCCAGGCTTTGCTTGTTGTATGCTCACTTGTTGGGAGTCTTAAAGCTTTAGGTTTTTTTCCTATAGACTGTTTTTCACTTTTCAAACTAGAAGGCCTTTTTTCATCTTATCTGCTTAAGCCATAACTTAGTATTCTAAGTATTCTACTTAAATGACAGCATATAATTTCTGGCTGCAGAAAGTAACGTAGTATGCCTTTTTCTTATCTGTGTACAAAGTCATAAACAATCTGTTCAGTTATATGCAGAGATAATGTTGGTCATTTGATGAAATAGAGATGCGTATTTAATGGCAAAATTGCACACAGTAATGTGCCAAATCAAGAGCTTGTTGCAAGCCATATCCCCCTTGGTATACTGTACTACATTATCTGTGCTTAATGTTGTGTTTTTTGGACCGTTTGTTGGACAAATTCATTTCCCAAAGCAGTACAAAAATATTCACTAGAAGATCCATAGTATATCGTGACACAAAGAATGAGATTTTTCATGTGAAGGGAGGCAGAGAAGTGTGAGAATACTGGAGGTTTTGGCAGCATTGAGACATTAGATCAATTCAGTAACATTGTGAGAAGTACCCTGGGTTGATGGTAAATTACACCAGTGTCAAACAAATACAGGAAGTTCAGAATTCTTGATGTGAACTGTTCAATCAGTTTCCTTAAGGACAGAACTTCAGAATGTTTTATTAAAAAAAAAAAGACTTTGTAGTTAACACCCTACAGAAGAATGCTGACATTCTAATAGAAAGCACAGAATCTTTGCAGGACTTCTCAAAACAAAAAGTAGAACAGTGTGGTTGTAAGCAAGTCAATATGCAGGCATTTACTTGAGATTTTCAAGATGAAACAAGAAGCAGAAGTCAAATAGAAAGTCAATAATAAGCAAATTAAACTGTAGAAATCTTAGATTTTTAAAGATGTAGGCTGTGTGCATATTTAAATAGTCTTTAATGTGGAGGATGTTTTTTTCCAAAGGTATACATAGTGGTTTGGAACCTATTTTGTGGAGATTTTGTTAGGATTTCCAAGAGAGAATTAGTGGAATTTCTTCCCTTGTGTAATTAATGTTGTAATACATGTAGAATTTATCATCCTGATAGTAATTGCCTTGTGCTACTTAATGAGGACAGATCTGATTACTGTATAGGTATTGAGAGGGGTGCAGCTGAAATGTCCAAGCTGAACATCTTGTACATGGCACGTTTAAAGTCTTTTTCTGTTTCATCTTTAAATCTCCCAAGGAAATGAGCATGATCAGTGTATTGCCTAATACTAAAAAGTTTCTCCTGTTTATAGTATTTTTCACGGATTGAAGGAGTCTGAGGCTGGCATGCTAAGGCTTCACTGGGCAAGCAAGTGAGGTATGGCTGAAAGGAGAAATTTGCTGGCCTGTGCTGTGCCTGGGGTAATACCCATATAAAAATGAGAGCCCATGTCTGTCAGCACATAAGGATGTGCACAGCCCCTAGGTCTTTTTTTTTATTTTAATGGTTGTTGAAACTGCTTAGGACTCTGTGTTGTGGTTAAGCATTGTGTGTTTAGATCCAAGGTATGACTGGGGAGTGTTTGGAGTCAGGGATATGTTCCTGGATGTCCAGGAACATGAATATGGACATGGACATGCTGCTGTCATGCAGCTCCTGGAATCGTGTGCCTGGCAAATGCTGTGGTTGGACAGTAGCTCAGACAGTCACAGTGCCAAGACCTTTCCTTGTTCTTTTAACTGAGTAACCTGACAGGGTTGGGTTTTCTGCAGCATGTTGAGTGGGCTTCCTCAACGTGGCTTGACTGCACCTTTGTGCTGTGGACTTGCTTAGCCCGAGGGTTTTTGCTTTGTCTGGCAAGCCCTGTGCAGTTCTGCAAAGCTGCTTGGCTATGCCCAGCTTGTTACAGAGAGAAATAAAACACTGCTTTCAGGTCTCATGCTAAGCCTGGCATTATCTAAGCCCTTGCTACAGCATTGCCCTCCAAACAAGATTCCAGCAGTTGGAGGTGGGGGAGCCACAAGTCCTGTGAGGCTGGAGAGAGTAACCCTGCATGTTACTTATGGCCATGTGCTGGTGGCTGCTGCTGTCATCCCTGAGGGTCCCAAAGCGGGGGTTCAGCTCTGTCATCAGAATGGCTAAATCCTTTTGTTAACTCTGTGAAAGAAGGTTCATTTTGTTCAGAGCAATGTGTGAGTAAGAGTCTTTATCCAGGTAGTATCCCAAATCAGGACTGTATAAATGTAATACAGTGAACATTATAGTCTGAGGTATACTTGCTATGCTGGTAAATACATTTATTTATGTAGCTTTTTAGGTGATCATTAGGTTCCTATTTACTGTGCTTACTACACTTTATTTCAGTTTTTATTTATTATTTTATTTCATCACAGCTATCATGTCTGAAAACAATTTTGGCACATAGAATATTTAGCTATTGCATACGCTATCTGAGGACTGACAATGTTATGAGTAAAATTAAGGAAAAAATATCATGAAACTTTGAGAATCAGATACTTTATAATAAACACATGGGAGCAGACTTGAGGTGGAGCTAGAGATGAGGAAATCCTGTAGCTGCTAAAGAAATACAAAATCAAATACAAGGAAGAAATTTTTGTAGGTAATTAAGATGATGAATGGTAGTACCCTTGGGGTCAGGGAACTGTTGCAGTTTGAGAATATTTATTTTTTATGAAAGTCTTGAAATATTCTTGAGTGTGGGAGGTGGGGTGGGGGGAAGTTGGATTGTTTCCCTGAAACACTGGTGATGAGTAGGTATTGTAGTCCCGTTACAACATCATTCTAAATTTATTCCAGTCTGTTAATCTTCCTGTCAGTTTTAAAGGTCCCTTCAATTTGGTTTAAACAAGATTTTAAGTAAATCTACCTTCATGAGAAGTTATTTGAACTATGTATGACTTTTTTAAAAAGTTGATTCTTTATGTTCTCATTGAATAATTTTTGCTCTCAAAGCAGAGATACACTGGTCATGTAACACTTTTGCAGGATTGTATCAGTGAGAAGGGAAATGATTTTGACTGTCTCTTTACATTTTGTGGTTTTCTTGGGAGTTAACATTAGTGTAAAAGACTTTTAGAACCCAACTACTCAAGAGTCAGGTACTGTCTTTATGCATTTTTTTGAAGAGATGTCAGAGCAGAGTCTTAGAGTATTAAAAGCCTGTCCTTTCAGTGCTATTTACAAGGTTGTGAGTCAAAATCTAAATGTCAGAAATTGATCCTTAGGAAATTACCACTTTTAAGTTCTTCTTGAGGTACATTGATACAAAAGTGGTATTTGTACCAAGTGGTCTTTCAGATTCAGAATACTGCTCTTTTAAGGTTTTGGTTTTTTTTTAATTTTTCAAAATAAATAGAAATAGCAAATTAGTATGTCTCCCAGAGCACTTACCTGCAGTAAATTCGTATGATGTTTCACAGTTCTTGGTAAGATCTCTTTTCTTTCTTTCATGGGAACATAGCTTGAAATAAAAATGTAGATAGGAAATTGAAAGATTAGGTTGTGTGTGTGTGTGTGTATCCCTGTTTCTTTGTTTTTTCTACTATGTTCAAACTTTCTACTATGTCCTTTAGGAGCTCCATTTACTGACCAGCCTAAACCTGCCTTTCTTTGGTGTTTAATGAGTCTAGAACTGAAGGGGGCAATGCTTTATGCTGCTCAGACAACTTAGGTGTTGGTCATGCAGCTCCTGGAGTCCTGTGCCTGGCAAATGCTGTGGTTGGACAGTAGCTCAGACTTTTTTTGAGAGTTGGACTGGATGCTTGGGGACAGTCACTACTGTGTCAGTAATGCATGTGCCAGGAACTTTGCTTACAAGTTAGTGCCACTGTTATATGACTTGAATGTATCTGTATCTGTTTCTATTTGCTATATGGCTACCACAAGTTACCCTTAAGGTGTTCTTTGAGACGAGGATAAGGATATGTGCTGATACAGAAATAGTGTTTTGTGAAGCTTGCGTTTGAGAGCTTCACACCCATCAGATCCCACTGTCATACGAAATATGGATATTCAGCATAAATCACATAGGAATGGTTTTCTGAAAAGAGTGTGGTCATTGAAGCATGCAATTAACTTGTTGGGTGGCATTTGAAAAATTGGGATTTTTTCCGTGGCTCATAAAGTAATTGCTTGCTATGTAAAGTGATTAATACAGTTGCATAAGTTGCAAAAAGGAAAACTGCTTTGATTTTGTAAGTTGCCTAGCCAGCTTTGGCTTCCTGTTAGTAAAAGAAAGATCGGTGACTTTATGCTTGGCATAGCAATAAAAGCATTTATAGATGAAAGCACTACACCATTAGTGCTGCCTAAAATTTGTCCATCCTGTTTGAATCTGGTTCTTAAATAATTGATGACTTGCAGACATGGCCCTTGTATCTAGAGCTCTCACGGCGTATTCATGCATTCACTGATAGCATTTTCTAAAAGGTAATGGAATTATTGTAGCATAGCTAAAAGTAAAATAGCATCTTGCTTATGAAGATAGATATATTATTGTACATAAGCAACAATAGTTGAATTGTGTAATTAAGATGCCTCTATTAGTAGTTGAAGGTATTTTACTACATAGTAGGTCTTTTTGGTGTGTTTTGGGGTTTTTTTGCTTTTTTCTCACATTTTTCCCTCCCTTCTGTTCCAAAGAGTTCTAGAAGCCAGTATTGCAGAAAATAAAGCAAGTTTAAAGAGGACACACCCGGAGGTATGGAGTGATTCTCCAAACCCTTATGATCGAAAGCGGCAAGACAACTGTCCAGTAGGATTAAAGAATGTTGGCAACACGTGCTGGTTTAGTGCTGTCATTCAGGTAAGCACCCTCTTCAGTTAGCTGTGTATACTCTTCATTGTATCTATTATGAGGTGAGTTAGCTTGTTTTAAGTGTATAATTTATCTGTTTTTTGTGGAAGTTTAGGCCACTGCATGAGATGTTTTTGAACATTACTTTTTTTTTTTTTTTTGCATCTTTTAACATTGTTCATCCATAAGTCTGATTGAAGTGTAGAAAGTACTGGTAGCATAATGAAGTGAAGCTTCAAAATGTTTCTTATTAAGGAGTTGTGGAAGACAAGGAGTTGAGTCCCTGAAGATCCTGGATGTCTGCAGCTCATGCTGACATCAATGATGATAGTGGATGCCTAAAAACATGTGAAAATTGGATTACAGATGGGGAGCCAACTTTTCGTATTAAAAGGAGCACATGCAGATAGCTGGATAGGGTAAAGAAAGAAATAACTGATAAAGAAGGAAACCTGATAAAGTGGAAAGGGAAGGTATACGTAGTAATTTCAATTTTTTTTAAAGATAGGGTAAATACTACAACTTGTCTGGTGAAAGCTAATGTTCTAATATCAATAATTCATGTACATAAACTTCATGAACCTATATTTTAGGAGATTTTTTTAAGAAGTAAAGGCAATTTACGGCTAAATCTACTGTTCCTTAAAATGGGAGAACTAGAGATGTTAGGTCTCTTGACTGCAGTGACCATGAGATAGCAGGAGCAAGCAAGGAGTAGCAGGACCCAGACCCTAGAGTTCAGGAGAGCAGACTTTGTCTTCTTTAGGAAGTTGGTATTGGGGATTCCACAGGAGGCAGTGCAGAAAGGCAGATTTGCTCAGGAAGTCTGAGAGCAGCCTCTGATTACCAGAAGAGTCCATTCTGCTCTCAGGGAACCTACGGTCAAGTTTCAGTGCAAGTAGGCAGTGTGCAGGATCTGAAAGCAGAGATGGGCTACTGAGGAAGAGATTGAAAGTGTTGTCCAGGCATGAAGGAATTGGTATTAGGAAAGTGAAAGCTGTCTTAAAATTAATGCCTCAAAGGATGTCTATGGTAACAAGAAAAGGTTTTGATGCTATGCTAGTGATAGAAGTCTGAGCAAGGAAAATGTTGTTCTGTTGCTGAATAGAGCAGATGAGGTACTCAGTGCCTTCCTGATGCAAGGAAACTTCACCTGTATTAGGCCAGAACCCGCTAAGATGTGTCTAGTGGTGCTGAAAAAGTGCGGAAAACTCTTAACAAGGCAATTCTCTCTTATCTTTGAAAGGCCATGGAGAATCAAAGAAGTTTCTAATTAACTGGAGCCAAGCTTTTTTTTACAGCAATGCAAATTGGGAGGATAAGAGGCAATGGGAGTCATACAGATAAAAATTCAGCCTGGATATTAGAATCATTTTTTCAATGAGGGCAGGCAGGCAGTGGAGGTTGCCTAGAGAGGCCGTTGCAAGGTCTGTCAAACCTAGAAGGTTTTTAAAATGTCTGAAAAAAGCCCTGAGTAGCCTGGTCTGATCTCACAGGTGATCTCAAACAGGAGGCTTGATGAGAGACTTCCATTGTTTTCTTCTGACCTGAATTACCCTATGATTCTATAATGAGGTTTCTAGTTTTATTCTTTCTTCCTTTCTTAATTATTTTATTCTGCTTTTAACCATGATTTTATTTCATGTGTGTAACTGATAATTTATGGAACTATCTGACATAATTTCAAGGTTTTGAATAATACTATTTTGGTGTCTGTTGTTTTCTGTAAATTCCAGAGTTGCTTTTCACCATGTACCTCACTAAACTTAGCAGTGTTGAATTTGGCTTTCTTGTTATATGGATACTCAGTCTCATACCATCCTTCTGTCAGTTCATCTTTACCAGCTCTTGTTTTTACAACATTGTGTATCTCTGTATTGAGCAAACATGGTCAAAACTTGCTCTCCTTTCTAGATTACTTCTGAATTTTGCTAACCAGCTCAGAGTAGGTGAATGTGCACAAAACTCTCTTCAGGCTGGAACAGATGCCCTCTTTTTCTTTTGGAGACTATATAAATTGGATTATTGTTATCTGTGTACTGTTTGACTCCTTGGAAGAGGAGTTTTGCTTGTGGTAGCTCTTTTTGGTTGGTTACTTTTGTTTTTTTAATGGGAACGATTTACTTCCCTGCAAGTTATCTGTAGGTTATGCTGTAGAAAATGAAATGGAAACACTTCTTTATTTGTTCTATGACCTCCCTTTCCCAATGAGGTTTTTATGTTCTTGGGCCTCTTTCCTGTTAGTGTCTAGGAATCTAACAGGTGTTTGAATTTTCTGTTTTTCTGGAGATCTTCTCATGTTTTCCTTGTTCATCTCTCCTCCTTTCTTTATTCTGTCACATGCATAGCTCTTTTTTGCCATTGCAGAAACATTGCCTTAGCAATATTTTATTACCATAAAGATCATGAAGCTAATACGACCTGATGTTTTACTTTCTCTGTAATAAGACTTTACATTTCACAGTAGTCCCAAATCTCAAGATAACTGATTTTGTGTATGTGTGTTTCTGTAAAAGACATTTATACACAGGAAACTGTAAATGTTTAAGTAAATGTTTTCAAGGAAACTTGAAGTTTTAATTCCCTAACCACAAAGATAAGAACAGATGCCAGAGAATGTTAAACCCTATGTTAGACCTATGATCTCATGTTATTTATACTCAGCCTGCAACTTTATACCTTGAAAACAGATCATAAGGAGACCTAGCTAGTGCTTATGATCACCAGCTATATTACGTGAAAGTCTGTAGCCACTGAAATTATAAAGATTTGATCCTAAAAGATAGTGAAATTTTTAGAGTTAGGTCTATAGAATGTAATTCCAGTAAGCCATTTATAACTTCAGTTGGTTGAAAATTTAGGTTGTTAATATTGTCTATCAGCCAGGAAGACTTATATTTGATACAACCATACCAGGAAATTTAATGCAAGTTAATTTAGAACATTAGCTAATACCATATTTATTTATCCACAGGGAAGATTGACTACTTGGGTTGCATTGACTATGTAGAAGATTTTTCTTGCTTTCTTTGGGAGTCTTTTGAAACCTGACACATCACATAGGTCAACAATATCTAAATGTTAACTGCTGTCAGTCACAATGATATATTGTGTAATATAACCTAAAGCTAAATTGCAAAGAAAGTAAAATCTTCCTTCTATTTAAGGGTTGCTTATTAAGGGAAAAAAAATGACTTTTTGACAGTTTCCTTACACAGTGAATGTATTTTTATAGGCAGCAACTAACTGACTTAGTCAAATGAAATCATAAATGGTTTGTTGTATTTGCTTTCAGAGCATGGAATTGCTTAGAAGATGTTTGCAGTGAGTGACAGCTAACTCTAACGAGATTTAAACATTGCTGGAAATACTGCTTTTTAACCTGTATTTATTTGTCCCATAGAGAAATTTGCACATGTGGAAGTCATCCTCTTCTGTAGGGGAAGAGGGAAATCTTGCTTCAGAGAGCTCCAAAACAAAGTTTTGCATTTAACAGTCATTCAGTTAGAATAAGCAGTAATATTTTTTCTACAGTGTAACTTCTAAAAATCTGGCCTGCTGTTAAAGACTAGTGACTTGACAATAACTTGAATTTAAAAATGAGTCCCCAAGACAATGCTAAAGCAAAACTGTATTAAGGCATGTTTGTTTTTAACTTGTCTGCCAAGAAATTAAACAAGTTCCTCCATGATTTTCCTACCTCCTCTTGAAATTAGCAGGAGTTCACCCGTGCATGCTTTTGTTACTGTTTATTTAGATTAACTTATAGAAGGATCCCTAAATCTTAAGGCTCTTGAATATTTCTAGAAGGTTGTTCGCGTGTTTTTGTTTGTTTGCACTTTTTAATTCTCATATTGTAACTGTATGTCTACTTTTGAAATAGAACTTAAGATATCAAGTTCTTTAAAGAAAAAAACCCATGAGCATACCACTCTGTTTTTACTTTTTTGCAGTAGTTTTTAGTGGCTCTCTTGTGAAAAGGTAACTTCACAGTTTTCCTTGGCTGTAAGAGTTTATAGTCTGAAAATGGCTTATAAATTATGCCTTTATGGAGCCTGTGAAGGGGTTCCTTTGTATCATGCTGAGCATGAGTTAAATGTTTGCAGGACATGGGATGCAGAAGGCGGGTAAGTCACAGGACGTGAATGTGCTGTTGGAATCATGTCTTGGGCTTGCTGCCTGTGCAAGCTGTCTCCCAGATGTTTTACTTGAAGACATTGCACAAGACTTCCTTTTTTGCAGTCCTAGAATAGGGTTTTGGTTGTGTCTGAGAAGTAATGCCATGGCAGGGTGTATTGGGTTTTCTGTGGCCAGGTTTTGGTAGCAGCAGGGGGGCTGAGGGGGAGGCTTCTTCAAGAAGCTGCTGGAAGTCTTCTCCATGTCCAGCAGAGCCAGTGCCAGCCAGCTCCAGGCCGGGCCCACTGCTGACCAAGGCCAGGCCCATCAGCAGTTGAAGGAACACCTCTGTGATAACATATTTAAGAAGGAAGGGGAAAAAACAAATTAGTTTAAGAGAAGACAGCTGCTGGAGAGGAGCAGAGTAAGAACTTGTGAACAACAACGCAGACACCAAGGTCAGTGCAGAAGGAGGGGGAGGACATGCTCTAGGTGCCGCAGCTGAGATCCAGCTGCAGCCCACGGTGAAGCAGCTGTGCCCTTGCAGCCCATGAAGGACCACAGGAGTGCAGAGATCCACCTGCAGCCCATGGAGGAGCCCACTCTGGAACAGGTGGATGTTGGGGGAAGGCTGTGGCCTGTGGGAGGCCCATGTTGGAGGGAGGTCCTGGCAGGGGACTGTAGCCCGTAGGGGAGAGGAGCCCATGATGGAACAGGATTTCCTGTTAGGACTTGTGGCCTGTGGGGCCCACGCTGGAGCAGCTGCACCTGAAGGACTGCACTCTGCGGATTGTGACCCATGTGGCAGCAGTGTCTGAAGGGCTGCTGCCCATGGGATGGACTCTCACTGGAGCAGTTTGTGAGAGGAACTGTCTCCTGTTACAGAGACTTATGCTGGAGCAGTTCATGAAGAGCCGTCTCCCATGGGACGGACCCCATGGGAATGCACTGGAAAGACTCTTCTCCCCAAGTCGCGGTTGAAAACAACATCTGACTGTAACCTCCTTCCCTGTCTCCTTGCACCACTGGAGGAGAGGACATTGAATGTGGAGGAGGAGGGAGTGGGAGGAAAGGTGTCTTTTATTGTTTCTCACTCTTTAGCTCTGATCTTTTTAGTAATAAATTTAACTATTTTCCCCACATGGAGTCTGTTTTGCCTGTGACTGTGATTAGCAAGGAATCTTTTATGGTCCTTATCTCATAACTTGGTCCTAACTTGTGAAACCCTTTGTTATATTTTCTCTCCTCTGCTGTCCTGCAGGAAGGAGTGAGAGAGTGGCTTTATTTGGGCTTCTGGCACCCAGCTCGGGTTAAACCACTACATGTGGCTTGCTCCTTGAAAAATATGTCATGGGAGATGCTGGATAGTTGGTTGTTATAGTGAATGTTGTCCACTCAACCTTCTAGGACAAATTTTTGCTGGAAAGAAAAAGGTACATGAGGAACCAATGAAAATTGTCCTGTAAGTGCTACTATGTTTCCCGTTCCTTCAATCCCATGCCTAAAGTACTAAGGTGCAGTATTTTCTTGAGTCTCATGACTTTCAGAAGGCCTGTCAGGATTGTAGTAATTTCTGCTATCAAATGAGACATCCCAACAGGACAGCTGGGGTTTGGAATCTCCACCCCCTTTTCTCTGGAAGTCTGTCACTATCTGGTTAATGATTCAAAAATGAGACTTTTTTTTTTTTTTCTTTCCCAAAAGTGCATAGTTTGCAGAGCAAAAAATTAACAAGCTACTGTCTTACAAGCATAAATCTCTGCCTGCTCTTTAACTTTGATTTTTAGGGTCCCTAACAGCACTTCTGGCATTTTAGTCTGTTGTATTGTGTTTGGGAGCAGCCTTCCTTCTTTCTTGATGCCAGTATATATGGGGTTAGGATCTCCTTCAATCCTAAACTTCTAGTTCTGGGAAGAAGTGAGGCAGCTGGATGGGTGAGAAGTAAGTACTTCCTTCCTTGCTAGTGTGTCAGCTGTTATTTCTTGAAATCTCTGAAGCAGCTTACCATCAGTATCTAATTTGACGTTAATTTATGTTTTTTATTTGTCATGATGAATAGAAAGGATTGTGATCAATTATATGGTACAGAATTAATATCAAAAAGTTTAGGATTATATAATGAAAAGTTGCATGGATATATATATATATATATATATATACACACACATACACATATATATATCTGCTGTAGCCAAGCTGGCGGACTTAGAAAACGAGCGAGCCAGGGGTTCGTCCAGGAAGCCATTTTAATGAGAAAACTTACAGCTTTTTATACTTTTTAGAAACTAGCGCATTACAATTTCATTGGCAGATACGCTTGGTTTTAACTATTCCATTGGCTAAGGTTACACATGAAATCATTTCTCCTTGTTATGGGAACTTTCGCTATTATTTTGATACTGGTCAGAGCTGTTGTTCAGAAAAGCATGAGAAACATCTCTGCAAAAACAGCACCTGTTTGATAAAGGAAAATCGCTGTTGTTATACAAGAGATCCAAACCATCTTGAAAGGTCCTAAGCTGCTTACAGATGTATTTTGAGAAAGTTCTACCAATGTTTTGAGAAAACTAGGATATTGTTTGCTTTTTGCTTTGCTGTTTCTCAGACAGAAATTTTCCAGGCTAACTTCATGTTTTGGTAGAGAGACAGAGTTACTTAAGCGGACTTTAAAAACTCTCAAAAATTAGGCTCAAAAGCCCCAGGCTTTCAAAAACGTACCACAACATATATATATATACACACACATATACGTACATTTTACATGACTCTCTTGTTTCTCTGGGCATGCAGTGGAAGATTTCATACTGAAGAACATCCAGTGCACAATCTGTTCGATTTTGAAGAATATCCAGTGCACAAACTATTTAAGTTAAACTGGCCATTGGTGGAATGCCTTTTTCCATTATTTTTACTGTAAAACAGTCTCGGCCAGGTGTTGGTGATAGGGTATATATGATATAAACTGTTCTGTAGAGTTTCATGGGCAGAACAATAATGATGCTGGAGGTATAGTTGCTGGCTTTCCATCCCTCCATTGCTCCCTCTGTTCCCCTGTAAAGATTGACCTGTCACGTCAGTCATTCTAATATATTTGCTAACAGGATATTCCCTTTCCTGCATTTTAGTCTTCTGTGGTCTCCAGTTCCCTCAGGTTCCTTGTGTGATTTCTTTACCTTCTATTTATTTTCTTACCTTATATTTGTTGCTATGCAATATTGAAAAAATTGTGTTGTGAAGGTTTGGAAAGCTTTAATGGATGGTGGCTTTCACTTTTACTCATAAATAGTTGCTCATTTAATGAAAATAAGGGATACAGAATGAGTATAGGGTTGCAATCCTATGTGTTGTTCCTAGGTATAGAAGGACATTGCATTGTTTAGCTGTGTGAAGTTATATCACGTATTTCATTTATGCGAGAAGTTGAAAACTCTAACCATGTAAGGAAATGTTGGCTGTTATTTTATGTCCCAACAGATTGTTTTTTTTGTTACTTTGACCATGTAATAGAGGAGTGGCTGAATGGCATTTTTTACAATGTGCCAAGACACAAGCATAAAGTGAATTCTTCTGGACACATGTCATACTTAGCTGTCTTCTGAATTGCAGTAATGTACTGAGTTTGTTGCTATAAACAAATAAATGTTCTCTAAATGCATCCTAGTAATAGCATGGTGAGCTGTTTGTTTAAAATGTTGTCTTAACCCAAGTCTGCTAGAGGTCTGAAGTTAGTTTGACTTTCTAGATCAAACAGTATGCAAGCTGTTTTCCATCTTCTTCCATGTTGCACTTTAGCCTTTTGGAAATATAAAACATGACTGTTTAAAATTGCGTTTTATGTCTTGGCTTTCAGCATTTTTGAATCCTTATTGGTTGACAGTTTATAAATAAAAATATCATTTTAGAGGTACTTGAGATCTGGGATTGAATCTCTCTGTGACTTTGAAATTACTTTGAAATGTTTCCCCGATAGCTACCACTCTAGGGTTGTACTGCCGAAGTTCGGCCATCAGGCAGTGTCATATCTGTCTTGTTTCAGATATGCAGAGAGAAAAAACTCTTCTTTTTATACTTTCACAGTGAACTTGAACAGGAACCTGCTCAAGTCCCAGCTTTGAATCTGCTTTCCTCCCTTCTCTTTTGTCTTCCTTGTACGCTGTTTTCTAAAGAATATGGGGAAGGCTTTGGACTGTGCCCAGTCCTCAGTATACATAAAGAACCACTATCAGGAATATGTTTTGGGTGACTTCCTAATTTTCTTAGTGCCTATCGTTAATCTCTATTCTGGAAACAGGATCTACCACTTAACATAAATAAAACATTCACAAGTGGAATAGGAAGCAGCCCTGGTGTGAGTTATAATGAGGGGCAGGTTGAAAAGGAACATAGAGCCAAGCAGAGCAGACAGCAGTGGCAACAAACAGCCACTTCATGGACTTTCTTGTGAGAAAAGTAGGTTCAAGCATATGAACTGTGTATTGGTTTCTCTGTGGCCAGGTTTTGGTAGCAGCGGGGGGGCTGAAGGCGAGGCTTCTTCGAGAAGCTGCTGGAAGTTTCCCCATGTCCAGCAGAGCCAATGCCAGCCTGCTTGTTAATCTGTTTGGTTTTCTTTTTCCCCTTTTGTTTGAATTCTTATGCATTTGTTATGAGTTGTGACAGACGTCCAAAGCTGGGAGCCACCTTGTTGTCATGGTAACGGACTGATGGACCGCCCCCCAGCATTCCCTGTGCTTACTCGTGCTGGAAGACCACCCCCCATCATTCCCTGCACCTACCCATGAGGGCCTAGGGGACCGCATGGCTAAGCTGGGGGGCTGCCATGACAGGAGTGACGCAAGCAAAGGGGAGGAATAAACAGCTCAAGACTGTTTGCTGACTGGACAAACTGGCTGTGCTGGGTGGGGATAAGCAAGGCTTTTAAAGCTCAACGCGGGAAGGTTCTCTCTCTCTCTCTCTCCTGCCTCCGACCTGGCCTGGGAAGATGTCTCCAGCCTTTTCTTTTGGGAGCCTCATCTAAGCCTTCTTCCCCCTCTGAGCTCGCTTCAGCATCGGCGAAGAACTACCCTGGCAGCCACAAGCCTTTTCCAGTTGGCGGTTTGGGCCTCATCTTCATAACCTTTCCCAGCAATTTTTGTTTTGTTTCCCCTTTTCCTTTGTTTGTGGGTTTTCCTCGGGTGGGTTTTCAGGGCAGTGGGGTGGTTTTTGAACACAATTTCTTTCTCATGGAGTGGGTGTGAATGTGTATGTGTGTTTTTATCTTTTGGGAATCCCGTGTGTGTGTGAGATATATATATATATATTTGTTTATATGTTTTTTCTCTTTTCCCTTTCCTTGTAATAAACCTTGTTGTTTTTTTTTTTTTTTATTTAACGAGCTTCTGTTCTAAGTGATAAAATTCTCTATTTTCTCAAACCGGGACACTGCTCCAGGCTTGGCCCGGTGCTGACCAAGGCCAGGCCCATCAGCAGCTGATGGAATGCCTTTGTGATAACACATTTAAGAAGGAAGGGTGAAAAAAATTAGGGGAGATGAAGATGGCTGCCAGGGAGGAGCAGGGTGAGAGCCTGTGAACAACAATGCAGACACCAAGGTCAAGAAGAAGAGAAGGAGGAGAAGGAGGGGCAGGAGGTGCTCCAGGCTCCAGAGCTGAGATCCAGCTGCAGCCCACGATGAAGAGCATGGTGAAGCAGGCTGTTCCCCTGCAGCTCATGGAGGACCACAGGAGTGTAGAGCCCTTGGCTCTAGGATGTTCACCTGCAGCCCTTGGAGAAGCCCACGCTGGAACAGGTGGATGTTGGGGGAAGGCTGTAGCCCATGGGAGACCCATGTTGGAGTGAGGTCCTGGCAAGGAACTGTGGCCCATGTCTTATCACTACAGGCTCTTATAAATAATCCTTCTCCATCTTTCTTTTTGGTTCCCTTCATATTCTGGAAGGCTGGAATTAGGTCACACTGAAACCTTCTTTCTTCCAGGTTGAACAAACCCAGTTCTCTCAGAATATAGGGATATACAGTCTAAAAGACTTGAAAGTTGGAGAGAACGGAACTTAGTTGTCAGTGAAGCTGCTTATGTTTTTGTATTATGGAGCTTTGGACATGAATATTCAACTTAGGCATGCATGTTAAATCACTAATAAGCCCAAGTGCAGTATTTAGGAATACTTTTACTTTGAACCTTAGGACTTCAAATATTGATAACTAGTAAATTTCAAGTCTTGAAATGCTATTGGAAGAAACATATGGCAATGCATGCACGTGGGACCATATGTTCCGTAGTTTTGTGTTTTAATTTGGTTTGGATTAGTACATGAATAAAAAGTTAACCATAATAATGGCCGATCTTCCCCACTAAAATTAGCTCTATATACCATAAAAACCCAGAATTGTTTATAAACTGGGATGAGAACATAAGTCTAGCTTGTCATGTTGCAGGAGCAAATTATTCCAAATAACTTATTTTGACATAGACCTCTGTTTTTGCTTTTTATTTTTAGGACAGTAAAAATCTATTTGTTATTTAAGATGGCTCTCTGCTTGCTATACAAAATGAAGGTAGATATTGTCTCTGCTTTGTGGCTTTAAAATCTGAAGAAATGTAATATTGGAAATGCCTAAGTGGTCCCACATGTCTAAACAAGGAAAACGGATGTTGTGAGGTGTTTTCATATGTTTTTAACTTACACAAGATCATGTTTTAGCTAAATGTTGGTACCTGAAGGAATTTGTTTGAGAGCTCTGTAGGAACGCATACTTTTCTTTTGCCCTGTCAAAATGTTGCTTTTCAAGCTCTCATAGTAAGACATATTTAGTTTTTGGTGTTCTCCCTTCTGTCCTTTCTTCCTTATGTCCTAGTTTAACCATTGTGAATTAGATGGGAAGGTATCTGTGTTTATGGTATTATGAACTTAAAAGTTTTCATGTAAACTTGTATAGAGCTGATCCGTATGAAAAATTCCCTGGTTTTTGTGCAAATTTTTTTTGCCTTCCCCCCCCCCCCCAATGCTGGAAACAAATACAAAATTTCTGCTCAAAGAAAACAGAAACTTTTCATCAATCTCTTAGTGAAAGAGCTGGTTTTAGTACCCTGTACTTATGGAATGTGCAAGAATCTACCAGAGTGCCTGTCTAAAGCTTTCTGCTGCAGCTTGGTAGCTCATCTTTTATCTAGACTCAGAAGTAATATTCTCCTACTCTCTAAGTATTGTTGGTGTCAGTAACTAATAGTTTCGGACTCTGCTAGTGGCTTTTATTGACCTGTATTGCATGCTAAGCTTTTATCGGTTTAATATGCTGACTAATTTATATTCTTGTAGAATTGCAGCTCTCTGATGTTAAGAGTTAATCTTCTACTTGGGCAATTGAAACTCTACCAAGATCCTTATGTTTGATAATCCTAGATTTTAGTGGGGGGAAGGGGATAAGCAGAGTGTTTTAGGTGAAATCAAGGCAACTTATGCTCAGAAATTGATTTGGTATTCTATGTAGGTGTAAACATTACTCAGAAAAGTGTTGTAGTAGCTTACCTCTTGCAGCTACAACTGTACCTAATTCTCTCTGTCATGACAGAAAATATGCCTACATCATCATCTCCTATAGCATGGGAACGTCACAGTATATCTGCTGTCCTTCAGCATTGTTATTGTGAATACCTTAAACAGTGAACTTCCATGGTGGTTTATTCTCATTTTTCTTTTACTACCTTGTTCACTTACCCTGAACTGACAACAATAGGAGGCAGATATTCTAAAAATCTGTTCATTTTTCATAGCAATTAGAATTGGCATAACTTATCTCAGTTTTAGCTTGGTCACGTTTCCAGATGACAGCTTTTAAATAGGTTTAAGTACACTGGAGAAAAAGAACCTCACAAATCCACTGTTTAGAGAGTTTTCTTTGTAGGCCTAAGTTTTACATGCTTTGGTAAATTGTAAACATATGGGATCAAGGCCAATAGATAGGAAGTATCCATCTTGTAGATCCAGCCTGTTTTCTTGCACTGGGACTTCTGGCACCTCCTGACTGAAGTCGAGTGGGTAAGTAAGAGGTGAAGTGCTGTTCTGTGTAAAGTTTTGCGAAGGCTGAAGCTTTAAGCTGGGGCCAGTGAGTGGCACTCAGGCCAGGGTCTGCTGTGTCTCTCTTGGTAGCTGCAGAGGAGGTGCCGCTTATCCTGGGTGCAGGGACAAAAGACGGCTCAGCAAATCTGAAATTGTTTTGCCTTTCCGGTTTCTGAAGCGCTGAAACCATGGGAGGTGTCTGTTGGGCTTAGCTGAACTCATATCTCCTTTCCTCAGGAAGAACTGTAGTTCCTCATTGAGGTACTTTGGGCACAAAAATCGGTTAGTATCAGGCACTTGGTTACACATACACTGGGAAATTATTTGTTTAAAAATGTAAAAGTTTCCTGATGTTGATTTAGCTCACTATAGAAGAGTTACAAAATTACATTTGTCCATAGCATTAGTGGTGTTGGTAGCAGATGAGCTAAGAGGGTTCTGCTGCATCTCAGTAACAACCATGCACAGAATAAGCTGTTCTGGAGAGAAGCTTAATAACGAAGAAATTTTGAGTAGAACAAAGCTGAACAAGAAAAGAAAACAAGAAAAGAGTGTATTGAACAATTCTTTTAATTAATCTCAGCAGATTGCACAAATCAGTTTGTTCAGGTAAATATAAAAGCACAGAGTTATGTATTCTGTATAGAGCTCTGCATTAAAGAAATAGTCTTTGTTAAAAACTTAAGGATTGAATACCAGGCAAAAGTGCTAAACTTGAGTACAGCTTTCTTGTATGTAAGTTGTCTTATGAAACTGGCCTGCTCAGCTGCTTGGCATTTTGATGGCACTTGGATTAGTCATGGAGTTAATTCAGCCTTTGGACATTGTATTTCAGCAGCTGGTTTATTTTGTACATGAGACATTGCTATGTTTTGCTTGATGGAGGGCCCACCAGTGGAATGCTGTTACATCATAAGACATAACTTCAATTAGTATCTGCTTCTACAGGGACATTTGAATTAAATATTAACATTTTTTGTGCTTTGAGTAGGTAAACAAAGGACTCTGTTTTAACAATCTCCCTTCTCTGCAAGGATGGATAAAAAGGGAACATGTATTTGGAGCAGCAAAACAGAAAAAATAGTTTGACTACTCAATTTTCTGCTTTGATTTAGAGAGCTGAAAAAGATATTTTTGGTTGATGTTTATGACTTTCTGAAAATTATATTTAAATCTAAAAAAGTTAGGAAAGATGACTTTTAACCTTTTCATTTTGCTGGGGATGCTGTATACTGTGGGATATGGAAAAAGGTTAAACTGTACAGATTCTTTCACACAGAGAGTCATGGCAGTTTTTCACAAACTTGGTGTCTAGTTGTGTTTGTTTTTTCTTTTCAACGGGTTCTACATTATGAGAATAAATGCAGAGCCTCTTCACAGTTTGAGTTTCACTTTCTTGGGACCAAGGGGTTGAAATCCTATTAAACCTCTTTTGGTCTGTGACTTCAGTCTTTGCTTTTGTAGGACAAGCTATGGGATCAAAGTCTATTGCTGGGGTAGTAAAACACTGCTTTTCCAAAATAGATAGCTAATATGTGATGGGGTGGGGGGAGAGTTAATTATAGATTGTAATACATAAAGGCAAATTTTTCCTGTGATTCTCTGATAAGCATGTTTAAAATGCATCAGACCTTTTCTGTTACCCTGTCTTCATCAAAGTGCTATTTTGTGGTAATTAAGTAAATTTTACTCAAGATGCCTTCTGTCTGTACAGTAAAGCAGCAATGCCGTTACACAGGTGCTGAGGAGTCCAGTTCCCAGCCACTGCTTTGGACTTTTACTTTTTACAACCCGGAGTTATCTCGTTCTTGCAGTCTCTTCGCTCCAGGCTCTGTGTTACACTGCGGAATGCTTCATGGCTATGCCTGTAGACAAATGTTTTCATGTCTTAGTGTCTATGAAATGGGAATATTATCAGTTCTTTACCTGCAGAGGTCCATAACCTTGTTTCCTTACTCAATTATATATCACTTAGACCTGGTAATAAGGATGGGGTGGACAGAATGCAAAAAGTACAGCTAATTGCAGGTGGAATTAAGTTGCATACATAGAGATGTATTCTCTCTGCACTAAGAATGTAGATGATAGAAGGCCTATGAGATGAATATTAGATGGCTAAAGAAGCTTTCATTTCAATTTGAAAAGTGGCAGTTATATCAATAATAAAATTCTTGTCTTAAAATTTGCCTATCATCGAAAATTATTGTTCCATCTATGTGATTAAGTGCAAAGAATTTTTTATTATGCTGTTTTCTTGGCAAAAATAATTGTCTTTTAATGAAAATATGTCTAACAATGTTAAGTGAAATAATCAACCTTCTAAAATTAGACCTTAGTATTGCATAAGTTTAGCACTTCATTTCTTTTGTTTATTTGGAAGGATTTTGTATGGTTTGTAGAATTACTTAAAGTTTATCTTAATTGTTTCTTTTCAGTCATTATTTAACCTACTGGAATTTCGAAGACTGGTTTTGAATTTCAATCCTCCTGCAAATGCTCAAGACTTGCCCCGAAACCAAAAGGTAAAATGAGAAGCTTACTTCCCCTTGAGGCTAAGAGCATTTCTGTCTTGTACTTGAATTTTGCATTCTAACTCACTTTAGCATGGATTTTAGAGGTGCCAATTAGCAGTGCTCTGAGTTTCCTGTTGTGGGTCTTGTGTAAATGACAGCAGTCTCACAGTAGAGTGTGGGCCAGGGTGTTGGGAGTCGCAGAGCATTTCTCATGTGAATGTAACTTGTCTAGCAAATATATTTTATTCCAGTTCCCTTGCACTTATGATCTGAGATTAGGCTTTTAGTTATTGGATAGTGTCTTCTGGCCTTTTCATTAATTTTCTCATATGTATCTCCTAAGTCTGAGGACAGGAGGGCCTTGGCTCAGGTTTCTTCTGACTTCAGACTAGCAAGGGAATGGTCATGGATTGAAGGACAAACAGATCAATTTTTCTTCCTTCATGGACATCCTCTGAGGAGAAATACATGGAGGGCCCTTGCTTTCTATGATTTGGAAAGGTAGACGTGGGAAAAGGAAGTGGCTGTATGAAGCATGAAGACACTTGGTGCAGTTATTTTTAACAATGGCTTAAAAAGCAGCAAATTTTTGCATATCCTGAAATTAGTCATAGAATGGTTTAGATTGAAAGAAACCATAAAGATGATTATGGTGGTTTAAACCACCTTTTATTGTCTAGAGGCAGGTTCAGCAAAGGTGATGGAAAACTGAACAGAGTTGGCAGCAGGTGAACAGTTTATTACAGGGGATTTAAAATAGGGACAAAGGGATAACCCAAAGGGACCCCAAAATTACACATGCAGGAAAAAAAACCCCACAAAAGGGAAAAAACAAGAAAACAGAAAGGGAATTACTCTTTCAGCTAGATGAAAAACGGGGGAAGGGTAGGAAAAGCCATCTTTCTCCCTCCCTCTCTGCTGGAAGCACTCCCCGGCCCCTCAGGTTCTCTGAAAAACACAAAAAGTGAAAACGACTCCCTCCTACCACCTCCCTGAAGGGTTACTTACTTGCCGAGAGAAATGGGTGGAATCACGCTGTGGGGCCTATGAGCTGAGGAGGAGAGCTGTGTGTTTCCCCTCGGAGTACCAGCTGAAGAAGAGCGAGGGGAGGACTGTTGCCTCGGCTTTTAAGCTCTCCAGCTCATGTGTAGATCTCGCCGCCTTCTTCTGGGCCAAACTGTCTGTCCATTGGTCAGTGGGGCCGAGCCCTGCCTTGTTTTTCTGTGTTTTCCCACTGAAAAACCACACGGTTTAGGTCCTGCACGCCATCTTTGTTTTCACGGCTGCAGCATCTTGGGGACCGTGTTGGTGCCAGGGCCGGCCCCCCGCGCGGTCCAACAGCAACCACCGCGCTT
>VXBA01002883.1:15912-37605 GCA_013399895.1 Serilophus lunatus | reverse complement strand
CCCCCCCCTCCCCTTGGCTGTAGGGTCGCAGCAGCAGCTTCCCTGGGCGGAGGCGCCCCCGAGGTGGGTCCCATGGAGGCCGTGGCCGTGGCCGTGCACGCCTGAAGTCAACCACCTCGTCTGTTGACACTTCAGCAGTAAGGCTGGGCTGGGGCAGAGGTGGGGGACAGGGGGGATCCAAAGCTGTAGGTGGTAGGGCTGAGAGCCAAGAGTCTTCCCCCACCGCCTTCCCTGCCGTCCCAGTCCCTCAGAAAGGCTTGGGAGCCCTTGGGGTGGATGGTGGTCTTCTGGGAGGTGTGACTGCCTGGGGTTTGGCTGACTCTGGGGCTTTTACTCCACAAGCACAGGCCAGGCATGGAGCTTCCACCTGGGGAGGGGGTGGTCTGCTGCCCCTGGGTGTTCCTGTGTCCCCTGGTCAAGCACTAGATTGGTGCCCCCCAAAATGCACAGAGAGGGGGTCCTCGGTGCTGACCCCCCACTCTGTCCCCAGCTGGCTGATGTGGAGAGCTCGCCCAGCAAGGAGGAGGACGAGGATGATGATGACACAATGCAGAACACGGTTGTCCTCTTCTCCAACACCGACAAGTTCGTGCTCATGCAGGTAACTGGGGCATGGCAGGATGGACAGGTGGACAGAGTGGGACAGATTCTGTGACACCCCCCCCTCCCTGCCAGCTGCTGTCCTCTTGCTCACGGCTTCTTCCCACCCCAGGACATGTGTGTGGTGTGTGGCAGCTTCGGACGCGGGGCAGAGGGGCACCTCCTCGCCTGCTCCCAGTGCTCCCAGTGCTACCACCCCTACTGTGTCAACAGCAAGGTGAGGAATAGTGACTGGGACCTCTGGCCCTGCAGGACTGTGCTGTGCCCCTTGGGGACCAGCCACGTCCTGTGGGACACACACACACACACACACACACACACACACACACGAGGTCATGCTGGGTGTGTCCACATGTTGTGCTCTGGTGTGTCCACCGAGCCCGGGGACCCCCATGGCTGTGCCCAGGGCTCACATGGCTGCCCCACACACCTCTCCAGATCACCAAGGTGATGCTGCTGAAGGGCTGGCGCTGCGTGGAGTGCATCGTGTGCGAGGTGTGCGGCAAAGCCTCGGACCCCTCGCGCCTGCTGCTCTGCGACGACTGCGACATCAGCTACCACACCTACTGCCTGGACCCCCCGCTGCAGACCGTGCCCAAGGGCGGCTGGAAGTGCAAGTGGTGCGTGGTGGGGGGGGGCATGAGAGGAGCCCCTGTTTAGGGGTTGAGGGCTGGTGGCTCTGACTCCCCTCCCTGGCTACTCTCCCCAGGTGTGTGTGCTGTGTGCAGTGTGGGGCTGCGTCCCCTGGGTTCCACTGCGAGTGGCAAAACAACTACACCCACTGTGCGCCCTGTGCCAGCCTTGTCGTGTGCCCCTTCTGCCGGGAGAAGTATGTGGAGGACGACCTGCTCATCCAGTGCCGGCACTGCGATCGGTGAGCACCCCAGAACTTGGTCTGTTCAGCTGGAGGAAAGGAGACTTGAGCAGTCTTTGTTGCAGTTGCAACTTCCTCGGGAGGGGAAGAGGAGGGGCAGGCCTTGGTCTCTGCGCTGTGGGGACAGGACACCAAGGAATGGCTGGAGTTGTGTCAGGGGAGGTTTAGGTTGAGTATTAGGAAGTGATCCCTTACACAGAGGGTGATTGGGCACTGAACAGACTCCCCAGGGCAGTGGGCACAGCACCAAGGCTACGAGAGCTTAAGGAGCATTTGGACAACGCTCTCGGGCCCATGATGTGACTCTTGGGGGTAGTCCTGTGTAGGGCCAGGAGTTGGACTCTGGGCCTTTGGAGTTCCTCCCAACTCAGCATATCCTATGATTCTGTAAAATTTGGGGTCCCTAGGGAGGGTGGCCATGGTGTGTGATAGATCCCCTCTGCCTGCAGGTGGCTGCACGCGGCGTGCGACAGCCTCTTCACCGAGGAGGAGGTGGAACAAGCTGCGGATGAAGGCTTCGACTGCAGTGCCTGCCAGCCCTATGTGATCAAACCCGGTGAGCTCACGGGCTGGGGGAACCCCAGCAGGGATTTGGGGGACATTCAGGGGGCATGGGGACTCACCTGCCAATCTGCTTTCCCGCCGCAGTGCCCGTGCCTCCCGCAGAGATGGTCAAGGCCAAGGATCCAGGTACGTGCGGTTCCGTGACGGTGCTGTGGCAGTGCCACAGTGTCCCCAGGGCTGTGCCTTGTTCTGGCTGTGCACCCCAACGTGGTGTTTGTCCCCCTCAGAGCCCCAGTATTTCCGCTTCGAGGGCGTGTGGCTGACGGAGACGGGCATGGCCGTGCTGCGCAACCTGACCCTGTCACCCCTGCACAAGCGGCGGCAGCGCAAGGGCCGCCCCGGTGCCCTCAATGGGGACGGGGGGCTCGAGGTGGGGGACCCTCTGGGACCTGAGGACAAGAAGGAAGGTGACCTGGACACCGACGAGCTGCTCAAGGCTGAGGGTGGGTGTTCCTGGCAGGATTCGGAGCGGGAGGGGGGTGCAGTGTTGGGGACCCCGCTGAAGTGTCTTTCCCCATGCCCTGGCAGTGGGTGTGGAGCACATGGAGTGTGAGATCAAGCTGGAGGCTCCGGCCAGCCCCGACCGCGACATCGGCGCCGACGGCGACTCGGGGAAGGGGCTGGAGGACCCCGAGGAGTGCAAGAAGAGGAAGCGCAAGCCGTACCGGCCAGGTGAGTGCCCCTCAAGGACCTGACCACACCCCTCAGGCCCTGCTGTGACCCCCTCCCCCCAGGCCCTGCTGTAACCCCCCTCTGTGCCCCACAGGCATTGGTGGGTTCATGGTGCGGCAGCGCAAGTCCCACACGCGGCTCAAGAAGGTCCCGGCGGTGCTGGCGGACGTGGGGCGTGAGGGGCTGAGCACTGAGGGGCACCCCGAGGATGGTAGGGCCCCTGGCACCCCTTCTTCCCTTTTCCCATTCCCCTTCCTTCCTTTTCTCTTGCCCCTTCCTTTTCTCTTGCCCCTTCCTTTTCTCTTTGCCCCTTTCCTTCCTTCATTCCCTTTGCTCCTTTTCCCATTCCTCCTCTTTTTACCTTCCCTTCTTTTCCTTTTTTCCCCTTTCCTCTTCTCTTTCCCATTCCTTTCTTTCTCTTTTCAACCCCTTCCCTTTTCCTTTCCCCTTCCTTCTCCCCTCTCATTCCCATCCTCTCTCCACTTTTCCCTTCCCCTTTTCCCCTCTTTTTTTTCCCTTTCCCTTCTCATCTCCTGGGATGTGGAGGACCCATGACACTGCGATGGCCCAGGAACAGCCCCAGGCCCTTTTGAGGAGTGGCTGTTCATTCCCGAGGGGGTCATTGCAGGGGCTCCAGGTGATGTCCCAGCCGAGGCCGGCCTGGATCCAGGTTCGGGAGAGGGGGATGAGAAGAAGAAGCGGCGGGGACGGAAGAAGAGCAAGTTGGAGGACATGTTCCCCCCATACCTACAGGTGAGATGGATGGAGGGCCAGAGATGGGTGGGGGGGGGAATAGACAGGGGGGATTCCTCCTGATGCTTACTGAACCCCTCCCTGTTCCAGGAGGCGTTTTTTGGGAAGGCTCTGATGGACCTGAGCCGGAAGGCGCTGCTGGCAGCGGGCGGGGTGGGGGATGGGGCCGCCCGTCCCTCCCTGGGCCAGGGTGCCCCAAGGCCCAAAGGGGACCCCAACCTTGCTGGAGCATTGCAGGGAGCCCCCACGGACAGGAGGGAGACCCCAACCCACCCCCGAGGTGAGTGTGGCTGGGACCCCAAACTGTGGCCACTGTCCCCGAGAGGGGTCACAAGGGAGTTGTTGGGGTGGTTGAAGGACTCTGGGTGTTGTTGGGAGTCATTAGGGGTCCTGGGGTGTTCAGGGTATTTTTGGTGGTTCCCAGGGTTGTTGGGGGGTCTTTGGTTGTTCCTGGCATTGCTGAGGGTGCCTGGGGTTTTTGGAGGTTCCAAGGGTTGTTGTGGGACCCCTGTTTGTGAGGAGCTGCTGTGGACACTGGGGCTTGTTGGAGAATGACAGGGGTTGTTGGGGATTGACATCGAGGTGTGTAGGAGGTCGCTGGGATTCAGGGTAACCCCGAGGGGAGTTGAGGGATGATACTGAGGAGGTTGGAGGGGGGTCCTGACACCCCCCCCTCCACTGAATCCTGGTGCCCTACAGGGGACGACAGCACGGATGGCAGTGCCGCCGCTCCAGATGACGACGGCAAGGATGACGCCAAGGCCGAGGACCTGGGTGAGCCCCCGGGACCCCCATGGGACCCCCCCGGGACCCCCTCCGACAGCCGAGTCCTCCACAGGACTCTATGGTTGAGGGGTCCACTCTAGGCAGGGCTGAACTCTATGGTTCCCCCGGTGACTCTCATGGCGTTGATGACCATAGATTAGCGCCTGGAGCGCCCCCTTGTGGTTTGGAGGACCTTTGGGGGGGCTCCTGTGCCTCTGGGGGCAATGGGGACACTTGGGGGTCCCCCAGTCCTGAGCATGGGGTTCAGGGGGCTGAGGGCACCTCCTGACTCCTCCTTGCAGGGGCTGATGAGCCAAAGGATTCCCCAGACCCAGGGGATGCTGAAAAACCGGCCACCCCAGGGGAGGGAGCACTGAGCTCTGACCTTGACAAGATCTCCACGGAAGGTGAGACCCCTCTCATCGACTGAAGTGAGGGTGGTCCCGGGGCCAGGACCTTCCAGGTTTCTCTTCCACTTCCCGTCAATGTGGGATTTGCACCCTGCGATGGCTCAGCCCTTCCTTTTGCCCCTGCAGAGCTGCCCAAGATGGAGAGCAAAGACGTGCAACAGCTCTTCAAGGATGTGCTGGGCTCAACAGAGAGGGGGGAGCAGCCCCTCAACTGCGTGGCTGCGGGGATGGAGGCCGGGCAGGACCCTGGCCGGGCACAGCGGCCCTTCCTGCAAGGAGACCTACAGCTCTCGGGGCAGGGTGGGTGGAACTGGCAGAGCCCCCACGGTCCAGGGGGTCCCTGGAGAGTGGGGAGAAGGACAGGACTTGCTGCCAACCCTGGGAAAGCCAAAGCGTTGAGGCTGAGCTGCTTGGAGAGCAGCAGTGCCTGTAGTACTGGAGAGCCTAGAGGGGTCCCTATTGTGCTGGGGGTCAATGTGGAGAGTGTTTTGGGGGCTGTTGTATTGTCTGGGGGCTGCTGGGACCCTGGGGACAGGCACAGGCTTGAGCCTCAGCCCTGCCCTCCCTGAAACCTATCTCTTTTCTTTCACAGGGAGCGTTTCCCTGGGCTCACTCTCCGGATCTGTCTCCTTGGACTCGTATTCAGGGGTCTGCCAGTCCCCATTCCTTGATAACAGGTACATGGGGGACCTGGGCTTGGTCTCCTTGGAGTGATCAAACCTCAGGGTATGCTACAGGAACCCCCTCTTCCCTTACATCCATGACACCCTGCCCTCACTCTTAATGCAGGGAACGGAGTGGCTTCTTCAGCCCAGACCACTGTGAGCCTGAGAGCCCCTGGGCCAGCAGCTCAGCTGCCACCACCCCCTCGACCCCCACAACACCCACCACCGAGGGGGAGGGCGATGGTCTGTCCTACAACCAGCGCAGCCTCCAGCGCTGGGAGAAGGATGAGGAGCTGGGCGAGCTCTCCACCATCTCCCCCGTCCTCTACGCCAACATGAACTTCCCCAACCTCAAGCAGGATTATCCAGGTAGGGCTCTGGGGGGGCTGTGGCCTCCCCTTTGGGGTGAGGGTGGGGGGGTCTGGGTGCAGCGTGACACCCTGGTCTCTGTTTGGAGAGGATATCCCAGCTGCTCTGGCACTGAAATGCTCCCTGCAGCAATTGGAGGGGTCTTGTCGTTGGTTTCTGGGGACAGGGCTGTCCCCACACGTGAAGAAGGGACAGTCACCTGCTCAGGGTGTGGGTGGGCTCATCAGGTCCGGGCTAACGTCGCTTTTCTCCCCTTCATCTGCCCGTACTGGACTCCCAGACTGGTCGAGCCGCTGCAAGCAGATCATGAAGCTCTGGAGGAAGGTCCCTGCCACAGACAAAGCTNCGCCGGGGGCTGTGAGTCAGCTGGCTTCGTGTCTTTGTTAGCAAAAGGCCAAAGATAACCGGGCGGCTCATCGCATCAACAAGGTGCAGAAGGTACGTGAGGTTGCAGGGAAGGTGCCCGGCGGCCCCGGCCCAGCCCTGGGGGACGTGATGTGCCCACCCCAACCCCGTGGCCAGAGGGCACGAGGGTTCCCACAGCCCTGATGGGCCGGCTCTCTCCGCAGCAGGCTGAGAGCCAGATCAACAAGCAGACCAAAGGGGAGGGACTGCGCAAGCCGGAGAGGCCCTCGCTGCACCTGCGGATCCCAGTGCCACCGGGGGCACAGCCCGTCTACATCAGCAGCCCCCCCGCCGCCGGCGAGGGCTTCCTGAAGCCCCCGGCGGGTTCTGGAGGGGGGCCAGAGTCTCCCAGCGAGCTCTTCCTCAAGCTCCCGCCCCAATCCCCTGCCCAAGTGCCTTCGCACGATCCCTACGGCGCCTACGCGCTGGAGCCCCGCTTCCCCTCGCCCCTTGGCCAGAGCCCCACGGCGGGCGCTGCCTTCCAGCCCTTCCCTGGCCAACCCCAGCCCCTCACTGCCCCTCGTGTGCCCCCCGACTTCCACCCCACGCCTCCCGGAACCCCTCGGCACCAGCCCGGCACCCCCGACCCTTTCCTGAAGCCCCGTTGCCCTTCCTTGGACAACCTCTCGGTGCCAGGGAGTCCTGGGGCACGGCCCCCCGAGGCCCTGCTCTCTCCCTTGCCATTTGGGGAGCAGAAGAAGGGTCTGGAGGTGAAGAAGGAGGAAGGGGGGAGCCTGGGGGTCTGCTCACCTGGCTACACTTCTGCCATGGGCTATGGGGACTCTCCGGGCGGCCCCCACCTCTCAGCTGCCGAGCTGAAGGCGGCCGATGTCTTCAAAGCCCCCATGACCCCACGGGTCTCTCAGGTAGAGCCGCAGAGCCCAGGGCTGGGGCACCGGCCCCCTGACCCTCATCCTTTGGCCCCCTCACCCCCTGGTCACCCTGATCTCTACCGCCAGTCTCCTTACCTGGACCCCTACTCACAGCCCCCGCTGACGCCCCGGCTGCAGCCACCTGAAACTTCCTGTGTCCCATCCCGCTCCCTGCCCTCCGAGCCCTTCTCCCGCGTCCCTGCCAGCCCCCAGTCCCAATCCAGCTCCCAGTCCCCCCTCACTCCCCGCCCGCTCTCCAACGAAGCCTTCTGCCAGTCCCCTGTCACCCCACGCTTCCAATCCCCAGATCCCTACTCCCAGCCGCCCTCCCGGCCTCAGTCCCGCGACCCCTTCACCCCCCTGCACAAACCGCCCCGGCCACAGATGCCAGAGCCAGGGTTCAAGTCTGGTGGGGCTTTTGGGGGCACCCCGGCGGGTGAGCCCCACGCCAAGGCACCGGTGGGGCCACAGCCACCCTTTGCCCGCTCCCCTGGCGCCAGCGTCTTCCCGGGCAGCCAGACCCCCATGCGCTTCACCTTCCCCCCGGCCGTCTCGGAGCCGCTCAAGGGCTCCCCGTCCCACCAGCCCCACGGGATCAACAGCCATTACGGCTCCGGGAAGCCCCAGAGCTCAGCCTACACCTCGTCCCCCGGCTTCCACCAGGCTGGCAGCCCTCTGGGCCCAGGCACTGCTGCCCCCGACACCTACAGCCTGTCGCCCCTGCGGCCCCCGTCGGTGCTGCCGCCGCAGCCCCCAGTCCCCTCGCAGCAGCAGGACCCTTCTGGAGCCTTCCTGCCTCGTGCTGCGCTGGGAGCGACAGCTGACAAGAGGGAGGAAGCGGCCGTGGGGCTCTCGGCACCTCCAAACCGGGATCTGGCGGAGCTGCCCGGTGGCCAGGATGGGGCCCTTGGCACCATGAGCCAGTCGGAGCTGGAGAAACAGCGACAGGTGAGGGCTTGCCGGTGATCCTGCCATGTCCATCTGGGTTTGGGAGGGGGTGTGAAGGAAGAACTGGGACATGTGGGGTTGGTGGTGGCGTCGGTGGCCACTCCATATGTGACTTGTCTCTGGGTCTTGCTGGTTTTGCTCCCAACTTCACTCTCTGCTCTAACACTTGGTTCTCACAGCGCCAGCGGCTTCGGGAGCTGCTTATCCGGCAGCAGATCCAGCGGAACAGCCTTCGGCAGGAGAAGGAGAGCGCGGCCGCTGCTGCCACCTCCTCATCCGCTGGCTGGGCCCCCGAGGCTGCTGGGCAGGGCTTCGAGCTGAGCCGGGGCATGGCCCCCTACCAGGCAGCACAGGTGGGACAGCTGCAGCACAACAAGCACCAGGGGGGTGACACAGCTGACAGAGGGATGAGACTTATCTCCTCCCTTCCTTCTTCCAGGACAAGGGACTCCTTGGAACACTGGCCACGGCGGCCGGTGCCGGGAAGCTGCCTGGCTCTGTCATGGTGCAGGCAGCATTTCCCCAGGAAGAGCGGCTCTCCCGCCCTCCACCAGCGGCCACTCCGGCCACGCTGGACATCAACGGGCGGTGGGTGCCCCCTGAGCGGGTAGTGGGCTCAGCATGGTGGGGTGGGAGCCAGCAGGGACTGCCCTGGTGGGGTGTGTGCCCCCAGCTCGTGGGGATTGCCCCAGAGGGCTGTGGATTTTTGGGTGGCTGGTGTGGTCCGAGGGTGGTGGGATGCAGTGCGTTGGGACTGTGGCAGTGCCGAGCCGGTGCCAACATCGTGGTGTCTTCCAGGGCGGCAGTGGGGCCCCCCCAGGCCTTCTACCCCCGTGGAGTGTTCCCGGCGCCATCCCCGCAGCAGCAGCAGCAGCACCTCTGGCAGCAGCAGCAGCAACAAGCGGCCGTGGCGGCCCTGCGGCTCCCCGTCACCTCCCGCTTCGCCCCCCCGGCCGCTGGGACCCCCATGGGCAGCCTGGGCACCCGCCTGCCCACCCCTGCTGAGGCCGTGCCCCCTTTGCCCACCACCCTGGGCGCTCCCTTCATCGAGCTCCGACACAACGTGCAGAAGGGACCCGGGGGGGTCATGGGCTNCCCCGCAGCAGCAGCAGCAGCACCTCTGGCAGCAGCAGCAGCAACAAGCGGCCGTGGCGGCCCTGCGGCTCCCCGTCACCTCCCGCTTCGCCCCCCCGGCCGCTGGGACCCCCATGGGCAGCCTGGGCACCCGCCTGCCCACCCCTGCTGAGGCCGTGCCCCCTTTGCCCACCACCCTGGGCGCTCCCTTCATCGAGCTCCGACACAACGTGCAGAAGGGACCCGGGGGGGTCATGGGCTCTCCCTTTGCCCCCCAGGCACCCCGGCCTCGCTTCTTCCTGCCTGGAGAGGAAGGCACCCCCCAGGCCCTTTGCACCCCTGTCATGCCCATGCAGGCGCTGCCACCCCAAAAGGTTCCGGTGCCGCTCCCACCCGTGTCCCCACAGGGAGCAGAGATGGGCAACAGCCACCAGCAGCCCCATGCAAAGGCAGCCCCACCATCACTGCCAGCCCCAACCCTGGAGCTGCAGCATGTCCCCCCACGCCCACTGTCCTCTGGCGCTGCCCTGCGCCCCGAGGGTCCCAAGGATGGCCCCGCTCCAGACCCAACGCCAGCCCCAGGGAAAAGTCACCTGAGCCTGGAGGGGGGGAGGCTGCCCTGCGAGGTGCCCGTGGAGCCTGATTTGGATGACGACTTTGGCTCCCACAAGGACTTGGAAGATGACGATGATTTGGCCAACCTGAGCCTGGATCCGGATGTGGCTAAAGGGGATGATGACTTGGACAACCTGGACAGCCTGGAGACAGCAGACCCCCACCTTGATGACCTGCTGAATGGTGACGAGTTCGACCTTCTGGCCTACACCGACCCCGAGCTGGACACTGGTGACAAGAAGGACATCTTCAACGAGCACCTGCGCCTGGTCGAGTCGGCCAATGAGAAAGCCGAGCGCGAGGCCCAGCTCAAAACGGAGCCACCGGCGCCCACCTTGAAGCTTCCTGACCCTGGGGACAGCAAAGATGTGACCCCATCTGTAGAAGATCAGGAGGTGCCCAAAGAAGGACTGGTACCCGTGGTGGGCTTGGGAACCTCTGCTTGTCCCACGGGTGCTGCGTTGGCCCCTGACCCAGCTTTCAAGGCACAGGGTGCAGAGGCAAAGCCTGGCTCAGTGCCCTCTGAGGTGAAGCCCAAGCTGGAGGATGGCTGCCTGAAGACCTCACCCTGCCAGTTCACCGCCACTGGCTCCGAGCGGCTCCCGGTACCCGTCAAGTCCGAGGGGCTGCAGGGCACAGATAAAATCTCTGCTTCACTAGGGCTGAGCCTCAAACCTGGCCAGACCCTCCTGAACCCCGGCACCGGCCCCACTCGCCTCGGCCTGACTCAGTTCCCCAACAGCAGCCATGCCAGTGTCCCTGTGCCAGACAAGGACCCCTATGCTGCCCCCAGTCGCGGACTGGCCCCTGCCCAGCTGGGAAGCCAGAGCAACCCCTTGCTGGAGAAGTTTGAGCTGGACAGCGGAGCACTGGGGCTGGGCAGCACCCGGCACTCGCCGGCGGATGACCTGGACAAGATGGAGAGTTCGCTGGTGGCCAGCGAGCTGCCACTGCTCATCGAGGACCTGCTGGAGCATGAGAAGAAGGAGCTGCAGAAGAAGCAGCAGATGTCAGCCCACCTACCTCGTGGGACCCCCCACCTCCCGGCCTCGGGGCACCCCATGCTGCACACAGGGGCAGCTGGGCAGCCCCCTGAGGGGCAGCCACCCCGCTTGGGTGCCCCTCAGACCCCCCTCCAGCTGGGGCTGGTGGCCCGGCCGCCGCTGATGCCACCGCAGCCCCCCCGGCTCGGTGCACCCCAGCAGGGCCCGGCACTTGCCCCTCACATGGGCATGGCCTCTGGGCAGTCCCACGTGCTGCCATCCCCCCACGGGGTGCAGGTGGCACTGGGGCAGCCACAGCAGAGCCAGCAGCAGGTGCTGGTGCAGAAGCCGATGGCCGGAGTGCAGCCCCCTGCCCTGGGCCTGAAGCCCCCCCAGCTCGTTATGCAGCAGCAACTGGCCAACAGCTTCTTCCCAGACACAGGTAGGGGCTATGGGTGGTTGTTCTTGGGGGGGGGGGCCATTTTGGATGGGTGGCTTAGGGCTGAGCATACTGTGGCCTCTCTCCTGGCAGACCTGGACAAGTTTGCTGCTGAGGACATCATGGACCCCATTGCCAAGGCCAAGATGGTGGCACTGAAGGGCATCAAAAAGGTGATGGCTCAGGGCAGCATTGGAGTGGCCCCAGGCATGAACAGGTAAGGGGTGTGGGGGTCTGTGGGGCACAGATGGGGGTCCTTGGCTCCAGCTCATCCCCATCTCTATGTATGTCCCCCAAAGGCAACAGGTTTCCTTGCTAGCCCAGCGGCTCTCAGGGGGCCCAGCTGTCTCTGAAATGCAGAACCACTTGCTGGCAGGGAGTGGGCAGGTGAGTGAGGTGTCTGGGATGGGACAGGGGTCCCTTAGAGCTGTCTGGCCTGGTGCTTGGGACCCTGCCAGGCCAGAGCCGCTCTGGCTGGTGTGTTTTTTGTCTCCCTGAGGAGGTGAGGGCTGTAGGGAGGGGACAATAGGGCACATGTCCCCAACACTTCTCTCTCTGCCAGGAGCGAAGTGGCACAGACCCAACCCAGGCTCGTCCCAACCCACCCACCTTCGCACAGGGCGTCATCAGTGAGTAGCAGGGGAGATCGGGGTGGCTGGACTGGGGCTCACCCTGCCCTCAGGAACCAGGTCCCCACTGACCTGAGCCCTCTGCCCATCCTGCAGACGAGGCCGACCAGCGTCAGTACGAGGAGTGGCTGTTCCACACGCAGCAGCTGTTGCAGATGCAGCTGAAGGTGCTGGAGGAGCAGATCGGGGCACACCGCAAGTCCCGCAAGGCGCTCTGTGCCAAGCAGCGCACGGCCAAAAAGGCCGGCCGGGAGTTCCCCGAGGCTGACGCCGAGAAGCTGAAGCTGGTGACAGAGCAGCAGAGCAAGATCCAGAAGCAGCTGGACCAGGTAAAGCCCAGCACGTGGGTGGGAGCCTTGTTCTTGGTGCAAACGTGATGTCCCCAGTGCTAACGCCGTGCTGACCCTGGTGCAAGTGTGATGTCCCTGGCACCAACACTGTGCCGTCTCTGGTGCTAATGCCCTCTGTTTCCGGCTTTATTGCGGTGCCATCCCTGGTGGCATCCCTGACGTTAATGCAGATGGGATGTGCCCAGTGAAAACATGCTTTTTCTGGCTCAGGTGGCATGCCATTCCTGCCTCTACTGCACTAATTCTATGCCAGTCCTGGTGCTGACATCACACTGTCCCAGCACTGCTGCCACGCCATTTCTGGTGCTGATGCTGTGCCATTTCTGGCAGTAACACCCCTCCATCCCCGGCACTAACGCCCTGCCATTCCGGTGCCCCTCTGCCCCTGTCAGGTGCGGAAGCAGCAGAAGGAACACACCAACCTCATGGCCGAGTACCGCAACAAGCAGCAGCAGCACCAGCACCAGGCCTCGGCTGTGATGGCCCTGAGCCCCTCGCAGAGCCCCCGCCTCATGTCCAAGCTCCCAGGGCAGCTCCTCTCAGCACATGGGGTGCAGCAGCCTGGAGCACAGGGTCTGGGACAGCAGCCAGGGCAGCCCGGGGGGCTGCGCCTGCCCCAGGGCGGTGTGTCCATGGCTGTGCAGCAGGGCCTGTCCTTCATGGGGCAGCAGGCTGTGGGGAACGCCCCAGGACCCGGCTCCTCTGGCACCTTCTTTGCCGGGAACCCCGCGCTGCGTGGGCTGGCCACTGACAGCCGCCTGATGCAGGAGCGGCAGCTCCAGAGGATGCAGCTGGCACAGAAACTGCAGCAGCAGAACATGCTGGGACAGGTGTCGCTGCAGCAGCAGCAGCAGCAGCAGCCAGGTGTGATGGGACAGACGTCCATGCAGCAACCGGGTGTGATGGGACAGGTGTCGCTGCAGCAACAGGGCGTGATGGGACAAGCGTCAATGCAGCAGCCAGGTGTGATGGGACAGGCAGCAATGCAGCAATCAGGTGTGATGGGACAGGCAGCAATGCAGCAATCAGGTGTGATGGGACAGACGTCACTGCAGCAATCAGGTGTCATGGCACAAGCGTCGATGCAGCAACAGGGCGTGATGGGTCAAACGTCCATGCAGCAGCCAGGTGTGATGGGACAGGCATCCATGCAGCAGCAGGGGGTGATGGCACAGGCATCCATGCAGCAGCCAGGTGTGATGGGACAGACCTCGATGCAGCAACAGGGAGTGATGGGTCAGGCGTCCATGCAGCAGCCGGGTGTGATGGGACAGAGCTCGTTGCAGCCACAGAACATCATGGCCCAGACATCCATGCAGCAACCAGGTGTGATGGGACAAGCTTCAATGCAACAGGCAGGTGTGATGGCTCAGACATCGATGCAGCAGCCAGGCATGATGGGCCAGGCGTCCATGCAGCAGCCGGGGGTGCTAGGCCAGGCCTCGATGCAGCCGACAGCCGTGATGGGGCAGCCCGGCCTGCTTGGGCAGCAGCAGCCCCCAGCCACTCAGCCCGGCTCGGGGGCTCAGCCCATGGTGCCGAAGCCACCAGGGCTGCTGGGCAGCCAGCAGAGCCTGCTGGTGCAGCAGCTCTCCCCCCAGCAGCAGCCAGGTGTGCTGGGCCACGCGCCGACGCCGGGACTGCAGCACCAGCCCGTGCTGGGCCACCCCCAACCCCAGCGCCAGGTGCTCCTGGCCCCCCACCAGCAGCGGGTGCTGGGCTCACCCCAGCTGGCGCCGCAGACTCCGGGGATGCTGAGCCACCGGCTCGTGCTGTCCCAGCAGCTGGGGCAGTCACGGGCACTGCTGACCCCGCAGCAGCAGCAGCAGCAGCAGAACTCGGCGGCCGCCCAGCCGGGCCTCCTGGGGCTGGGCCAGGGGCAGCCCTCGATCCAGCACTTTCCGCAGCACGGGGTGGGGGGCCAGGCCCCCTCTGTGCTGCACCTGAGTCAGGGAATGCAGCCGGCCCCAGCAGTCCTGGCTGCCAAGGAACAGCCCACTGGGGTGGACGCCAGCGCCCTGCCCGCCGAGGGCAGTGAGAGTGGGGGGCAGCTGCATGGGGAGCAGCAGGGAGCCCTCAACCCTCCAGGGTTGGGGGGCCCGGAGCCCCCCAAGCACCAGGCTGAGCTGGGGCAGGGCCAGCAGCTCCTCTTGGCCTCCCCACAGCCGGGTGTCCTGCGGCCAGCCCCCGGGCAGCCAGGTGCCCTGCTCGCCCCACCACTGCAGAGCCCTGGGGCTGCCCACCCTGAGCTGGCCCAGCAGCATGGGGATGCAGCCGGGGTGGTGGAGCCACCGCTGGGCTGCGGGACTGGCCCAGTGCAGGGCATGGTGCCGGTGGCACGGCCCCCAGAGCAGCCGGGCAAGGGGCCGGTGGGGGCCCTGCAGGGCCAGCCACAGCCCCCACGGCTCCAGAGCCCCGGGCAGCACAAAGCAGGGCCAGCACCGGGCACTGCCACGCTCCCCCCTGGGCTCCTGGGGCAGGTGCCGGGACCGGTGATGGGCCAGATCCGGGCACAGCTCCAGGGTGTCCTGGCCAAGAACCCACAGCTGCGGCACCTGACGCCACAGCAGCAGCAGCAGCTCCAGGCCCTCCTAGTGCAGCGACACCAGCAGAGCCTCCTGCAGCAGAGCCAGGCGCTCCGGACCCCCAGCCCCTTCCCCGGGCAGGCCTCGGACTATGGCTCACCTGCCACCCGCCAGCCCCCTCGCCCCATGGGGTCCCTCTTCCAGCCCCGGCCAGGCACCCCAGCAGAGGCACAGACTAGCTTTGCCACCGAGCAGGGACGGGCACTGCCAGGGCAGCCCCCACAGCAGCCCCTGGCAGAGCTGGTGCAGGCAGCCCTGGCTGCCCGTGGCCCCCAACCCAGCCTCATCCGTCTCCCCACTCCACCAGCCCCCTCACCCCTGGGCTGTGCTCCCCAGCACCTGGCCAGCCCCGAGCAGAGTCCCCAAGAGCCAAAGAAGATGTCACCAGGGGTCCCGGCCTCAGCCCCCAGCCCTGCGATGCCCACAGAGCCAGGGCTGACACCCACACCAAGCGCTGCCCTCCCTGACCCAGCACATGGCCCCTGGGACCCTGAGGTGCCCGGGGTGGACCCATCTGACCCTGGTGAGACCCACATCAATGGGGCTGTGCCAGAGGGAGCCCCTGCAGCAGGTGAAGCCCCCCAGGTGTTGGTGAAGCAGGAGCCGAAGGAAGAGGTGGCAGCAGCGGCACAGTGCGAGGCGGACAGAGACGAGGCAGCAAAACCGGAGGCCAATGGGGACCCCGGGGCCAGCCAGACCAACAGCCTGCTAGCTCCGGGAGGGCGCTCCGAGGCTGGGCACCTGCTGCTGCAGAAGCTGCTGCGGGCCAAGAACGTGCAGCTCTCAGCACAGAGCCCGGGTGAGCTCAACGGACACACGGAGAGCCGGAGCACCGGGACTGAGCCACGGCCGCAGCCGCTGCTGCTGGGCCGAGAGGTGAGTGGGCTGGGCTGGGCTGGGCCGGGGGGGTGATGGATGCAGGGTTGTGCTGGCATGGCTTACACCTCCCTGTCCCTCCCCAGGACCCCTCCATCGCCAGGAAGCCAGCGCCCACCAAGCCCAAGCGGGTGCAGAAAGGCAACGAGCGGATCCCAGCTTCCCGCAAGAAACTGCGGAAGGATGAGGGGTTGCGCCCCAGCGAGGCCCTCATGAGGCAGCTGAAGCAGGTACAGCCATGAGCTGGGGGATGGTGGGAGACTGCCCTCTCTGCCCTGGCCCCCCACCTCACCACTCTTCCCCCAGGAGCTGTCCCTGCTGCCACTGACGGAACCAACCATCACGGCCAACTTCAGCCTCTTCGCACCCTTCGGCAGCAGCCCCATCAACGGGAAGAGCCAATTGCGGGGCGCCTTTGGCAGCGCCGTGCTCGACAGCGTCCCTGACTACTATTCCCAGCTGCTCACCAAGGTGAGGGAAAGGGTTCTCCACCTGTTGTCTCCCTAGTTTGGGGTTCCTGGACTGCCTCGCCTCGCTCACCCCACTGTCTTCCCGCCAGAACAACCTCAGCAACCCACCCACGCCGCCCTCCTCGCTTCCCCCCACGCCCCCACCCTCTGTGCAGCAGAAGATGGTGAACGGTGTCACAGCCCCCGAGGAGCTGGGTGAGCAGCCCAAGGATGCTGACCCAGCCCGGGAGCCCCACGGCCAGAAAGGTGAGCCTGGCTGGCACCTGGGTGGCACAGAGTCCCTGCTGCCACCTATCACCCCCTTGTGACATCTGTCCCTTTCACACAGACACACCAGCCGTGGAGGTGAAGAGCCTGGACCTGTTGGCAGCTCTCCCCACCCCTCCGCACAACCAGACCGAGGACGTCAGGTGAGACCCTGGCCATGATGACCCCCTCCCTGAGTGACACCAGCCCCTCTCTGAGTGACACCAGCCCCTGACACCACCTTCCCCACAGGATGGAGAGCGATGATGAGAGCGACTCCCCCGACAGCATCGTCCCTGCCTCTTCCCCTGAGAGTGTCCTGGGTGAGGAGCTGCTCCGGTTCCCGCTGCTCAGCGAGTCCAAGCCAGAGCTGGAGGAACGTGTTCTGTCCCCCATCATCCCCATCATCCCACGGGCCAGTATTCCAGGTGAGATGGGCTGGTGGGGAGGCGTATGGACCACTTGAACTTAGGCAGGAGTGTGCTGTGGTCCTTGTAGAGCAGGGCAAGAGGGAGTCAATGGGAGGTACAGCGCAGGAAAGGGATCTGGAGGGCTTGTGTTGTGTTGGAAGGGATGTGGATGGGGCAGGAGGGGGTTCCCAGGGTTTTGGGAGAGCAGGGGAAGGGTCCTTGGGGAGTGTGGGCTGAGGGAAAGGAGTCTGGAGTGTGATGGAGGCACACCATGTGTCTGGGGCAGTTGGGTGGGTTCATGGGTGGTTGTTGGCATGGCTGTGTCTGCTTGGCTCTGACCCCCCCACCTCCCCATGGCTCTAACCCCTCTCTCCCCACACCAGTGTTCCCCGACACAAAACCATACGAGGCCACAGAGCCCTTTGGGGGTGCCCCAGGGAAGGTGGGGGCAGCTGGCCCGGGAGCCCCGTGGGAGAAGGGGAAGAGCAGCGAGGTTTCTGTCATGCTGACGGTGTCTGCAGCAGCTGCCAAGGTGAGTGAGAGGACAGGGGGATGTGAGACCCTCGGGGTCTTGGCAGTGACCCCACATTGTGGCATCTGGGACACTCCGGACCCATCCCATCCTCCTCTATCCCAGAACCTCAATGGGGTGATGGTGGCCATGGCTGAGCTGCTAAGTGTGAAGATCCCCAGCTCCTACGAGGTGCTGTTCCCTGACGGCCCAGTGCGAGCGGCCGTGGTCGAGGCCAAGAAGGTGGAAACTGATATGGCTGGTGAGTATCCACCTTGTCCCCATGGACCCCCTGCGTCCCCAGGATGGGACCCTCGTGATGGGTTGTCCTTCACTCTTCCAGGGATACTTGGAGGGAAGGAGAAGGTGCTGGCTGGGAAGGTGCCGGACAGCAGCTCCGAGTGGCTGAAGCAGTTTGATGCGGTGCTGCCTGGGTACAGCCTCAAGGGCGAGCTGGACCTCCTGACACTGCTCAGACAGGTCAGTGGGTCCCCCAGGGTGGTGACTCTTGGGAGAGGCATGTTGAGGTGCCAGGTGTTACTGTGTAGAGGTGTGTGGTTGTCCCTATATGTCCCCCCCATGATTGCAGGGAGTTTCCTGGGTGGCCATGTCTCCTGACAGAGAGGTACGGAGTCTCCCAGGAAGGGGTCGAGGTGGTCTTTGCAGGGCTGGGAGCATGGGGAGGTGCTGTGGGTCCCTGCAGGTCCAAGGACCCCTCACTGTGATACACAGGGAGGTTGAAGAGCCCCATCCCTGCAACCCTCTGACCTGAGCCCCCATTCCTGTGCCACAGGAGAGCCCCGCGCCTGAGAAGACCCTTCACCACTATGTCAACAACGTCTCCAACCTGGACGTGCGGCAGCTCTCTGTCATGCCCCAGGAGCCCTCGCCCCCGCTGTCCCCCTCTGTCCCCTCCCCATCCAGCCCCGCCGAGCCCACCAGAGTCCCCGACTCCGAGGTGGCCCACGAGGCCACCCCGGCCCCCCAGTCGCCACTGCTGCCAGCCCCCTCGCCGGCCCCCCAAGAAGAAGGGGCCACAGCCCCCCACTCGCCACCCCGTTTCAAGCCGCGCTCGCGGCCACCCGAGGACGGGGACGAGGCACGGCCGAGGCTGAAGAAGTGGAAGGGGGTGCGCTGGAAACGGCTGCGCTTCCTCGTCACCATCCAGAAAGGGGGCGCCAAGCGCGACGGCGACAAGGAGATCGCCGAGTTCATCGACAAGCTGGGCACCACCCTGCGCCCCGAAAAGGTGCCGCGGGACCTGCGCAAGTGCTGCTTCTGCCACGAGGAGGGCGACGGGGCCACGGACGGGCCGGCCCGGCTGCTCAACCTTGACCTCGATCTCTGGGTCCACCTGAACTGCGCCCTGTGGTCCACGGAGGTGTACGAGACGCAGGGCGGGGCCCTGATCAACGTGGAGGTGGCCCTGCACCGCGGGCTGCTCACCAAGTGCTCCCTGTGCCAGAAAACCGGCGCCACCAACAGCTGCAACCGCATCCGCTGCCCTAGCGTTTACCACTTCGCCTGCGCCATCCGCGCCAAGTGCATGTTCTTCAAGGACAAGACCATGCTGTGCCCCCTGCACAAGCTGAAGGGGCCCTGCGAGCAGGAGCTCAGCAGCTTCACCGTGTTCCGCCGCGTGTACATCGAGCGGGACGAGGTGAAGCAGATCGCCAGCATCATCCAGCGCGGGGAGCGGCTCCACATGTTCCGCGTGGGCGGGTTGGTCTTCCACGCCATCGGGCAGCTGCTGCCCCACCAGATGGCCGATTTCCACAGCGTCACCGCGCTCTACCCCGTGGGCTACGAGGCCACGCGGATCTACTGGAGCCTGCGGACCAACAACCGCCGCTGCTGCTACCGCTGCACCATCTGCGAGAACAACGGGCGCCCCGAGTTCGTCGTGCAGGTCATCGAGCAGGGCCTGGAGGATCTTGTCTTCTCCGACTCCTCGCCACAGGGTAAGGAGTTGGGAGGTGCTGGTGCTGGACCACTGCTGGCATCCAGCCCCTGTCACCAGTGGCTGAGCTGCACCACAGTGCACCAGGGTGATGGGAGGTGACTCGACCCCACTGGGTCCCCATCTCCATCTCGGAGCTCTGGTCTGGTTAACAAGGCAAGCATCAATGAAAGGTTGGATGCAGAGACCTCAGAGATCTTTTCCAACCCGATTAACGCTGTGATTCTCTGATTCTCCTTTCCCTCGGCAGCTGTCTGGAACCGGATCATCGAGCCAGTGGCGATGATGAGGAAGGAGGCCGACATGCTTCGACTCTTCCCAGAGTACCTGAAGGGCGAGGAGCTCTTCGGCCTCACGGTGCACGCGGTGCTGCGCATCGCCGAGTCGGTAGGTCCTGGGGAGGGTGGGGGTCTCTCCTCCATACTTGGGGTCAGCCCTGCTGGGGAAGGGCCTGGTGGCTGCACTGGTGCTGCCACTCAACCCCCGACCTTCCGTGCCCCCCTCGGCAGCTGCCGGGCGTTGAGAGCTGCCAGAACTACCTGTTCCGCTATGGGCGTCATCCCCTGATGGAGCTGCCACTGATGATCAACCCCACTGGCTGCGCCCGCTCCGAGCCCAAGATCCTCACCCACTACAAGAGGTAAATGGGGCTGGGATTCTTCAGGAGAGCTGAGATCCACCAGGAGAGCCAAGATCCCTGGGGATCTCTCAATTCTGACTCTTTCATCCCTACCCTGGCAGGCCCCACACCCTGAACAGCACAAGCATGTCCAAGGCCTACCAGAGCACATTCACGGGCGAGACCAACACGCCCTACAGCAAACAGTTTGTGCACTCCAAGTCCTCCCAGTACCGTCGCCTGAAGACGGAGTGGAAGAACAACGTGTACCTGGCGCGGTCTCGAATCCAGGGCCTGGGGCTCTACGCGGCCAAGGACATCGAGAAGCACACGATGGTCATCGAGTACATCGGCACCATCATCCGCAACGAGGTGGCCAACAGGCGGGAGAAGATCTACGAGGAGCAGGTGGGGCTCAGGAGGGACAGGGAGGGGCTTGGGTGGCGTGTTGAAGGCTTCCGCGGGATGTTGGGGGGTGGGAACTGGAGTGGGATGTGGAGGGATTTGGTCAGAATGTAGGGGGACTCAAGTGGGATGTTGGGAGCTCTGGTGGGATGTGGAGGAACTCAGGTGAAGGGACTCAGGTGGAAGTTGGAGGCTCAGGTGGGACAAGGATTCAGGTGGGATGTTGGGAGCTCTGGTGGGATATGAAGGGTCTCAGGTGGGATGTTGGTGGCTCTGATGAGACATGAGGGTCTCAGGTGGGACACTGGGGGTTGTAGTGGGATGTGAGAGTCTCAGGTGAGACATGGGGACCTTGGTGCTCCCCCAACACCCCCTTGTTCCCCGTGGCAGAACCGTGGCATCTACATGTTCCGCATCAACAATGAGCACGTCATTGACGCCACACTGACGGGGGGCCCGGCCAGGTGAGCATGGAGGGGTCTTCGTGGTGGTGACACCCCCACCCGGAGGGAGCCCTGGCATCCCTCTGTCTTGCCTCTGGGTCGGTGCTGACCGTCCCCACCTCCTCCAGGTACATCAACCACTCGTGTGCCCCGAACTGTGTGGCCGAAGTCGTGACCTTCGACAAGGAGGACAAGATCATCATCATCTCCAGCCGGCGCATCCCCAAGGGGGAGGAGGTCAGTGAGGGGCCTGGGGGATGCTGAGAGGGTCTGTGGGGGCTGGAGGAGGAACTGGAGGTGGCAGGGCCGAGCTCTGTGCCCGTGGGTGACTCCTTGCTCCCCCCCATCTCCCCAGCTCACCTACGACTACCAGTTCGACTTCGAGGACGATCAGCACAAGATCCCCTGCCACTGTGGAGCCTGGAACTGCAGGAAGTGGATGAACTAGCTGGGAAAAAGGGGGCTGGGGGCCGCCACCCCCACCTCAGAGACCTCGCCGAGCCCCTCCCTTCCGGGGCCACGGGAGGTGCCAGGGGCAGCCGGGCACAGAGTGGGAGCGGCCGCGGTGCCACCAGCCCTGCCCCGAGCGGGACGGACGGACGGACGGACGAACTGGCAACTCAGGGTTTTCTTTGCTTCGTCCTGCGAGGAAAAAAAAACAAAACAAACAAGAAAAAGGAGTGTGGAGGGGGAGGCTCGAAAAAAACCACCCCCCCCCTCATCTTCAGCACCCCTCTGCCCACCTCCCTTCGTGGGGGAGCCACAGGGGAGCAGCGCCGGGCCCAGAGCGCGGAGCCGGCCCGGATATAACGATTATTTTATTTTATTTTTATTTTTTATTTTATTTTAAAAAAAATTTTTTTGTTGGGGTTTTTTTTTTGTTTTTTTGGTTTTTTTTTTTTTTAGAAACTAATAATATTTGCTCGCTAATTACCAAGGTAACACAGACTCCTTGAGCTCGACAATCCGGGCTCTGCCCCGCCCCCGACAGGGCGGCCAGAGCTCGCTCGGTTCCTTTGATCTCTTTTTGTTTGTGCGTGTGGACGAGACCCCGGAGCAGCGGCGGGATGAGGCCAAGACCCCGACAGACACAAGGAGCTTCTGCACCCAAACCTACCTCATTTTAAGTGTTAGATTTGTTTCTTTTATTTGTTGTTGTTTTTAAATGTGAGCCCCCCTCC
>VXBA01002882.1:103720-120286 GCA_013399895.1 Serilophus lunatus | reverse complement strand
AATTCTGTGTGTATTCTGTGTGTCCCAGCAGGATGTCCACATGTTAAAGCTTAGCCTGTAAATTCTACATAACTACAGTAGCTGATAAGTAATTGCTCAGTTCTTTTAAGCTATGTATATCCTTCCTGCAAAGAGTTTTTTATGGGTGGCAAAAGTTGCTTGAACAAAATAACCAAGAGGGAGGGTTTCAACCATAGCTCTGGCACATCTTTCTTAACTGAAGTAATTTCTGAGAGCCATGGGAGAGCTCTGAAATACAAGGACTGTTGAAATGAATGGAAAAGCTGGGTGTTGCTATCTCTTGCCAACAAAGGTGAAAAACAGATAAGAAAGGAATTGCTATGTGCTCCTCAAAGACTGTCTGTGAGGAGTCTTCTTTTTGGGTGTGACCTGTACTTACGTAAGATGCTGAGTCATCTCAAAATAAACATTTTGGACTGAGTCACATTGGTGGCTGTCATAGATTATGTATCACTGGTAACAGGCAAAGACCAAACAGCAGTGCAGGAGTATCTAAACAATGTTTTTCTGCTGTTTATAAAGCACCTCTGACGGGTTTCAACTGTGAAATATTTTCATTCTAAATAATAGCTTTTTTAATTAACAGATGCAATTAATTTATTAAAGAAATAATTTTATCTGCTTTCCGAAATAACTTGATCAAAATTCCCAAATGTCTTGTTGCTTGTCTAAGTAAATACTGGAGAAGCTAAAACTGTAGTGAAAGAAAATGATTTAACTCCAAAGAGAATCAGAACAGTCTGAGAAAGCACACTGTTATTAAAGACAAATTACCTTCAAATCCAAGTTAATGTGTGATTTGAAGACTGCTGGAGAACTAACTAGTGAATAGTCTACTTGTGCAAAGGCGTCAATCTGGCTTAAGACTGGAAGAATGATGGACAAAACCAAAACAAGAGTTATTACAAAAACACATCACAAACAGTTATTGCTTAGTTAAAGGCAAAGGCATTATAGAAATGATGAATCTGAAGCAGAGGAATGGTTGGAGAAGGAAGAAGAAAATAAAAAATGAAATAGTTGTAAGGGAAACATTGAGAGTATTCTCTCTGGAAAAGTCACTGATCCTCCTGTTCTAGGCCTTGTTATCCCGTTGTTCACAACTGAATACACTTTCCAAAGTGCAGTGAAAAATTTAGGGCAGAGTCCTCTGTTTTATTGTGTGTTTGCACAAGAGAACTAAAGCCTCCTATATGATTAGAGGAATACTGGTAAATACTAAATACTTTGGAAGATGACACTAGTACATTTTTCAGCCAATCAGCATTGAAGGAAAGGGATGTTCTTTCACAACACTTTATTGACAATAAATTGAAGACATTTTCTGAAAGGTACTGGGATGCAGCCTCAGTCTGATGGTTATTGTTGATTGGACTGTATGGTCCGTTCAAACCATATAAAAATGAGATGGGTTTGAAGAGAAATGGGGAATTCACACAGAGATTATCAACTCCTCAATATGACAGCACAGCTTGGAGTGCCCTTGAACCTTAAGTATTTCATTATGTGCCTCACTAGAACATGTTCTTGATGACCATGATTTTCAGTAATATTTCCCACTGTTTTGCACATGGCACATACAGGTCATTTTAGGAAAAATAAATGTCTCCTTACTCTGCTTCTGAATAGAGGAGCAGATAATAGAAATATCCTCAATGAAAAATGAAGAGTAGGAACAAACTGTATGACCTGAATTATATTATTTACGGGAACTAAATTAATTTGAATTGAGAATAATAACAAATATTCTTAACCTTGGGGGAAAAAAACCTAACAACAATTTAAAAAAAAAAGCTGTGGCATTGATTATAGTAGTGAAAATCCTCTATGCTTTTTGTATTCTTGTCTCTGCAAGAGTGACACAGAAAAAGAAACACATTCAGGGTGACATTGTCTTCCTGCAGCACCTTGTTACCTCACTGAACACAAGTCTTATGTCCACAGTACTAAGAGCATAAAAGATCGGCATGAAAATGCTCATCTTGAAAATCAATGGAAATAACATAGGCCAGCTACAACAGACTGAAAGATTACAGGTGACTTGCTATGGGCACAGAAAAAATATGAATATTATATAGAAGAGATTTCTAGGGTGGAGAATGGAGTAGGTTAAGGTACAGAAAAGTGGCTGTAGATTTCTTCCTTCACTTTTTTTGGTTCCTCGAACACAGCAATAATTTGTCATCTAATAAGAAAAGCTACAATTTGAGCATTATGAAAATTACTTAACAAAAAGCTGTTATGAATAACTCACCCTTATGCTTTCTAAGTTGCTCATCCACCATTTGGATTTTGTATTTGATATTTAGGCATAGCTATATGAAAACAGAGACAAGTCAGTAATGTAAGGCATATGTTTTAACTCCTTCCCTCACTAGCTGAAACTATCTTTGCCAACTTACATTTTTATCCAATATGGTGTGAATGGGCTTCTCAAGATAACCAGATAAAAAGCCATAGATCCAACTGGAGGAAAGGAAATAACACAGTGGCTTTTTTACCATGGCTTGAAATTTTTGAAATCTAAAGTCTGTCAGATTGGGACATCAATGTAATTTATATTGACCAGAAGCAATTACAGCAGTATGGTAGACTGAACAGTTGACTGTTTTCATTAATTCGGGAGTCTTAGACAAATGGTGGGGGGTCTCAGTCTCAGAAGGCCTATATAGAAGGCAATCTGCAAAGTTGTGAATGTTCATGTAAATGTGTTGCTAAATGATGCTCAATTTCCCGCACTTTGTCTATGAGTAAAAAATAAAATCTAGAAAATCAAAATAAGAATTATAAGCAGTTTCACATTCTCTTCTGAAAACTTCATTCTTAAATTGTAGTCAGTTTATCAAAAGGCTTAATCAGTCTAGAACATCTCCATATCTGCAAACCCCCGTTTGCAATCTGGTACTCTTTAATATGGCCAAATGTCAGTTCTTTCATATGCAGTATGTCTGGTCAGCCCATTAGCTAGCACATGAGAAAGAAATGTAGATTAACTGCGCTTCACACATTCAACAAAGGAGTCTGGTTTTGAAAACAGATCATTAAAAATCTGTTTTCAGAGCCTTCAATAGTTAATCATATCCTGTAACTCGAACCCTAGAGATCGAAATTTGAAAGGCGTCCTGTATGAAAGAAACCCTGCCACTTCCCACAGAGTAATTAAAAATATTGCTGTACATACCTAGATCCTCCACTTAACTTGACTTTTACACTATCAATGTTCAGCTGGCAACTGTGTACCAATGTGGACAAGCGGCCTGTGCTGTCCCGTGACACTTTGAAGATAACTGTAATGAACAGTCCTGAGATGGACACAGTAATTTTTCCTTGGTCTTTGCTGTTTGGACAAAAAAGCCAAACTCAGTCAAGAAAACATCTGTTATAAGGGAACAATTTAAGAAACTGCCTGTAAATCAAGTTTGAAAGGACTTCTTGCTTCTATTATCTAAAATGAAGAATGGATTTTCTAGGGATTAAAGTAGATTAGGGACATGTCTGGTATTCAAAAACAGATTATATACATATGGTTCCAGGACATGAATTTTCCAGTGTTGTGCAGGATTTGACAAGCTTACAAAAATGCCACAATTTCACAGCAACAAAAGACATTCTAGTCCTTCATGACAGATCACCCTGAAGGTCTCTTGGACTGTAAAAGTCCCTGCTGAGACCCCAACAAAAATATCTTTATACCTAAACTTCAGCAAATTTAGGTATCACGACTATGGTTAGGAGTTGTAGGAGCTGAAGATCAACCAAGCTGAATAGAGAGTTGAATGTATGTTAAAACAGTCTTACAAAAAAACCTCATTTACTGTAACAGAACTGACGCTGAAAGCATCACTTTTCACTATTTCATCTTGATTACTTTGGGTTTTCTTTTCCCAGGCATTGCTACAGTGGCAGCACCATACTACGGAGAAAGAGTTGTGTCCAATATGAAATTCAAATCAGTCTCTCCACTTTCCTCATAATTTTTTAGTCAAATTAAAATCCCTGGAAAAATAAACTGTAATCCCAAAAGAAAAATTTTTTACCCAAACCACAGACTGCCCCTGACCAAACCAATGTCTAGTACTGCCAGTTACAAAGTCCCTCCTACCACCACTGCCATTCTAAACCTCCTCTTTCAGTTCATATATGTTCATTAAGTGGCTATGCAGAGGAAACACCACTCTTCAGATCCTCATTTTGCAGTCCCTAACCAAACCAACATTCCAGAAACCATTAGGAAAAACATTTTCCTAAGGAGGGTTGTGCCTGGGACAAGTTACTTGGAAAGGTTGCATGACCATCCTTGGCTAAAACCCATCACTAGTCAGCTGGTGATTTAAGCTGGTGACTGCTGTTTTGAGCAGGAAGCTGGACAAAATTACTTCTAGAGATCTTTCCAAACTAGATTTATTCATCTTTCAGTGACAGGGATCATTGCAAAAGGATCTCAGCCCTCCTCCCTTTTTGGGCTACATGGGAAGTAGGGAGCAGCCCAGCTACTTAGGTCTTTTGTTCCTGCATCCTTGTATGTGATCTTCTTCAGAAGCTCCAGGCCTTCAGGAGCAATGGGCCTGCCAGGAGGTTCTGTGACTGGCAGAGTGCTCTGGGCTGTAGTGAAGGACTACAGAGAGAGCTAGAAATACACTAGAGCTGAAATGAATAACATATTACAGTTAAAAAGCTGTGATAAGATCCATCTTATTGATCCTGGAAGAAGCCCAGGAGGGGTAGTTTGTCAATGGTCTCACTTGGAAAGCTCATTTGCAGATAACCCTTCTTAGTCTGCTATGCTAAAAGCAACATGTAGAACTAGAAAATGGACGAGATGAAGAGTAGGGGATACTCTGGATCTATCTAAACCTACAGTCATACACAAAACTCTAAACTGAACAAAGCAGCACAGATTAATCCTTCAAAAAGGCAAGAAACCCCCTGCAATCACTAAACTCCACCAAAGCTGGCTTTGACAACCTCCACCACAATCTGCTCTGTCAAATCCTCCTGCATAACAGCTCCCTGACTACCTTGCTGTCTGTGAAGTCTTTGGCGTTCTATACATGTGGAATCTTTCCAGATTATGCCCAGGTCCATATCCTTCAGTAAGAAGGGGAGGGGGCTTCAGTGTTTGGGAACAGCTGATTTGCCCTGCTGAACAGTCAGTCTCCTTTTCCTCATGATACTGGTTTGACAGAAGAAACAACAGAGAGGTTGGGGGCACAATGACAGCAGTTTCCAGCTATCAGTCTCACTGAAACTGAATACAGAACTGCATGTCCATGCTTCTTTGAAATCAGGATGTGCTGTGAAATTTTGTAGCCTGGTTATCCATCTTACTGTGCTATCTGTCTCACAATAGAGCAACACCTCCTGCTGTTACCAGTTGCTCTATTAAACCAAATCGTAGACTAGCACTTGGCAAACTTTTCTGATATCCCAGAAATTTTAGCCCTCCCCTACTCGCAGGAAAATCTAGACTACTGTATTGAAATTCTACTGCAAAAATGCTGAAAGTATAAAAAGTGGGAAAAGCTAGTACGCGATCATCTCATTGAAGACAATTTTATACTGCACTGGCTTATGAAGATAAGACAGTTTTCCACAGTGACCCAAATTCTGGAGTTTTTGAAGTTCTGAATGTTTGGTATTGTGACAGTGTCCTTCCTTTAATAGGAGCTCTTTGGAAGGCAAAGTATCTGACCTGATACTTCCCAGGGAGACAACCTGCGGGGTAGAATAATTTAGAAAAAATTAAAAAGCATTAGTTGTCAGGGAATGTTTCCTTCTCAAGAAGTTTATTCAAATAGATTGTTGTTAAATGATATAGCATATAATTTATCAATAATTACCCAGTATATTTTTTAATTTCATTTGCAATTCTTCTCCCCAAACTGCCCCCTCCCACCTGCACCTCTCTGCACAATACTTACAGCAGCCATGCGTTCATTCTCCAGTCTGCACTGATTGTAGCAGAAGCGTGTGCCACTGACAGACAAATGCCAGTGCCAGGAATAAAAGAAGCAGAAGTTTCTGGGAAATCTACAGCATTAATTCTGAGCCTACAGAATACAGAAAAGGGGATTATTACACTGGATGCCAAAAGAGTAAGAAGGACTCCTGATCACTGAAGACCTTTCTGCTATAAAAGAACTAATCAGAAATTAATTACTGAATGACTCTTGTATATTTTAGGAAAGAAAGACATTTGTACCATTACACCTTGTCTTGTAGCATATTTGGAAAAAGAATCCTTGGTATCTGACCAGGATAATTTTATTTTTTTTCAAAACAACAACCTTCCCTCAGGAGAAAAACAAACTCCTTGAAGTGAAATCTTGCCGGGAAAAAATAAATCTGTGCTTAATCCCAGATGCTACATCTATAAATAAATCCAGGTTGTCTGAATGCTGCATTTGCTGAAAAGCATCGAAGATTTTGTTTTCAAATTCTGCTTCCTTGCCTAAGCAAAAGGCTCTGGAAAGAATCTATTTTTCTAAACAAAATCTTACTTGAATATTTCCCTCACAAAACAAATGCTTCTGTTAATCAAGGATATTGTCTCGCAAATGACTGTGTTGAAATGAGCTGAACATTGTAAAGATATCAGCTGGAATCTTATCAGGTAGTATACATTTGGCATTGTTTCCTGCTATCTGTCAGAGATCTCTGAAACAATTGCCTTTAATCTGCTTTCCCTTCGGCAGAAGCCCCCAACAACCCTTAGTTAAAATAACCATGATTTCCCAGCAACATCTTGGGCTGTAATGCTGTCTTTATCTTTTTGCAGAACACTAAAATCAGATTATGCACTGGGAAGATGGCCAATTCCAAGAACTATGGCTGGGGAAATTAACTGAAGTTTTGAAGATCATATAATAATTTATTTATCATATAATAATTTATAATAATTTATTATACCTCAGATTTTTCTGGTTCAACCTCCTACTTAAAGGTGGGACAACTCAGGGCTGTGGCCCACTTGCGTCTTGGACACATCCAAGGATGCGGATTCCCAGACATTTTGGCTGTTGCTCTGGTGCTCCGTAGCATCTTTTCTTAACTCAGGCACTTTTCTTGATGTAGCGTATTTTTTGCCCAACATCCTTTCCCTGTGTACTCCTGGGAAAATCTAGCTTCATATTCTCTGTAATTAACACCCAGCAGACTGTAGAAGACATGCAATAAGATTCATGCACCTCCATCCCCACGGTCTCTTCTTCAGCCTGTCCAAACACAGCTCTCTCAGAAGTCCAGGGATTAAGGCACAAGGACAATTAAGCAAGGATGGTATAATAATTGCCAGAAAGTAAGATGTTAGGAAAAGGATGCAGGCCCTATACAGCTGAAGGTACACAAAGTCTGCCAGATTGGTATTTCTCACTCTGGGTAACTTGCAAAGAAGTAAAATGCTACCGGACAGCATAGTTCAGCTTGATTATAATATTAAAAGACCAAAAGCTCCTGTCTTTGTGGGTTTTGTTGTTGTTGTTTATAGCCCATTGGAAGATGGTACTGAAAACTGTGAAAAAACTCCTTTCATATTAGTTTCCATATTTGGAGAACTTGTAGGAAACTATAAAACTGTTTTTCTGACCACTCCTGATACAAAGATTTCCCTTTGCAGTAAATAGGTATCACACATTCACAGAATCAGTTGGGTTGGAAAAGACCTCTGAGATCATCGAGTCCAACCTTTGACCTAACACCACTTGGTCAACTAGACCATGGCACTCAGTGCCACACCCAGTCTCTTCTTAAATACCTCCAGGGATGGTGACTCCACCAAAACCAATCCAGTCAAAATGGTAATTTATCATAATAAATTTACCCAAAACACTCAGTAAAAGTAATGTTTCTGCCATATCAGCCCAGATACACCATCCCCTGCACACATCTTATCCCATTGTTGGCTTTTCCCCATCAAACACAAACAAATTATTTTCACTGCTACAGTCATAGTAGCAGAGTGTTACTAACACCAATTCTGCCTTCTTTCCCATCTATTTCTCCTGCTGTATCATCACCTTCTTGAACCTGTCTTGCCCCAAACTCCAGTACAAACCAACTGAAAAAAAACCAGCCAAGGCACTCCTTCAAGAGATTTATAAACCTGATCTCCAAGTGTAGTAGAACAAGTACTTTTAAAACAAATCAGTGGAAGCAGAGTTAGATAAACCAGTAAAATTTTATGAGGAACGAAACAGTGGCTGTGCAATTATTACTATGTGGTATTAATAACCTGTTTCTTCCTAAAACTTTGAAATTTATTTCCTTTACTTACCTTGAAATGACATAGTTGACCTTAACAACTGACACGCTCTCTTGCCCACTCCAGCTTGGAAAGGTCTCTTTCAATACTGCTTGCTTCATGAGCTCCATCCCAATCCTTTTGCCTACAAGGAGACACAGGAAAGCACATGCCCTGCAGATTGGATTCTGGCACCCAAAGGCCCAGATGTACTGCAAAATAATTTAATCATCACTTTTAACATAGTTCCTGAAACACTCTGATTCCATGATCCTTACCTAGATCTCTTTCCAACTACATCTATAGCCATTTATAACTTCTCTTAACCTCACACACAAACCAGTTAACCCACGATCAAGATAATCTGCTAGGATGATTTTGTCCCTGAGCTGTATTTCGTCTTCTGGAATGCCTGACAGATTTCTGAAACTGTTATACTTCCTTCACTTCATTCACAATGTGAATAGTCTTGGGCAACACTTGGTCATCGCCTTTAGATTGTTTCATATCTGTTGGATGAAAAAGCCAGTTATAAAGTAGCAAAGTGACTCCTATATGTGGTGTTTACTTATGGAAAAAGTGTGATCTATACATGTGAAGTGCTGGTATGTCGAATGTGGAACTATCTGGATTGCGGCTTGTGTATAGGAAGTTGTTTGAGGTTTAAAGACAATCCTTTTAAATGTTTTATTCTCACTTCTTTCACAGTAAACATTTTGCCACTGCTGAAACCATTACAGGCTGCTACAGATCTTTGATTTATTTCCTTACCTTCTTTCCTTAAGAAATTCTTACTTTCCTGAATGTTTCAATGCTACTTGTGCATTGATAATACACACAGATCCTATTATGAACAAGCAGAGCATCTTTAAATTCTAGATTCCTCATGTCTTCCTTCTTTTTGCTCATTTTTCATTAAGATACAACTGAAACCTTAATACTGGGTGATATCCTGCTTTCAGATGTTTTTAACATGAGTTTCTTTAGCTTTTGGTCTCACCATTGCTGCACTGGGCTCCCCAGTATTAAAGAGGCAAAGAAGTGAAATTCATGAAAACTCAACACTGGAATATCATTTCATAAAATGCATCTTTTATGAAGCAGAAGTAAGTTATGATTCCCTGGGAATTCCCGTCTCCAAAGCAAAATACGGCCCCTCACTGAAATAACTTAAAGCTCTTTTAGGACTGTCAGTGAAGGCAGCTAGTAAACCCAGGTGGAATTCCTCTCAAGGTTCTTGCAGCAGGCAAGAAGCACGCAGGCAGGATCTATTGCCTCAGCCTTCAATTCATGTCAGGCACCAAGTTCTTTAAGTATGAGCAGTATCTTTGGGAGGAGCACTGTTAATGTCGGTTCTTACTGTTAACGCAGCGGGGTGCCAACTTAGTCTGTTCATTCAGCCCTTGGAATGCTGATGCTAATTGTCACAAAAACTGCTGGGCTCACACTAAGAAACACCAGGCTGAATTCTCATTTCTAAAGGTATAAGAGATCCCGAGGAACCAAGGGAGAGCAATACTGGTTTGGGTGACTGATGTTTGCCCTGCACTTTTCAACTCCTCAAGTCTTTAAAACAATGCTCATACAGTGACCTGATCATTGCTTTCATCTCAAAGGCATAAACTCTGGGCTTCTACTTTTCATCTCACAAGTCCATTGTTTGCCTGTCAGCATGTTCAGTACATAAATGACAATTAATCCTTAGCATGACCCAGCATTTGTGGAATTTGTGCCTTGTTAACCTTTATTGTTAAAATTAATTCTGTAAATAATTGAAATTGCACTACATGCCCTCCACACCCACGGAGTAAGTCTTAGGTAAGAGACAGTGAAAGTTAGCGTGAATAGAAAGAATAAAGAAAATATATTGTGGAAATTGCCAATATTCTGTTAAGGGGCAGAATTATGGAAGTCACTTCTTTCTTTTTTTTTTTTTAATGGCATGTGCAGGTGCTATCCCATGCCAAATGAAAGAAAGAGTGGTAAAGGTGTGCACCTACGTGTCTGTTCCAAGCTTGTAAACTTTTTTTCCCAATTGTGTCTTACTATTTTTGATTAAATATTGCACTTTTCCAAGTTTTTGACGCTTTAAATAAAGAAGCAATTATATGACCATCTGATTCTTATTCTTAGAAAATATATTAACATGAGGAATGTAGTAGAAACACAGCTGGACTGTAGGAGAATGCAGTCACCAATAAAGGATAAATTCACACCTGGAATGCACCAAAAAAAAAAGGAAATAAGTGAGAGAAGAGACAAAGGATGTTCCTGGTGTGAGGTGACAAAAGAAATTTACTTCAGTATTTATGGAGCTTGTTCCTACACTGCACCTTTATTAAGAAGCTATATTCTGCACCTTGAGTATTTATGATAAATTAACTTCTGGCAATGTTAGACATACCATAGTCCAGCCCCTTCTGAGTAATCCTCACTTTCAGACCAGGATGAGCCTCAAGCCACCAGGACAGCCAACAGAGCAGGAAAAAATACCAGGTCCTTATCATCTTCTCACCTTTGTCACAGGGATCTGTTAACAACATTTAACATACAAATGTTTTCATAAATGATGCTTACCATGAATTGCAAAAAAATCTGTATCCATGACTTCCCTCAAGGAAACTGGGACAACGGTGGATAGGCAAGAGAGATTTAGCCTATGGTTTTATTGCATGGAGCAGCGAGTGTGGGAGCAGGCACAGATTTCTGATTCCTTGGATATCACGTTGGCAGGCATTAGCTGTTGGTGTGACTGAATGGTTCTGCCCCACTACTCTATCCTTTCCTCACACCCATGTTTCGGCTGTTTACTTTTACCATCTGTCCAACCTCCCGCAGAGAGAACATCACACAGGAGTGGAGAAGGGTGTCCTTGCACGAACCTGCAGCAGCGTGGTTGAGTGCAAAGCAAGACTGTGAGCCACTGTGTGGTTAACAGAACTACACAACACAGATTTCAAAACGCTGACATCTATTGTATCTTTTTGTGACAAGCTCCTAGTACAAAAGGAAGGCTTCTTTGTTCAAAATTCTTGTATTCGTTCCGATTTTCACTACCAATGGCAGCCACTGCTCAATTTCCTAAGAATAACAATCCTGTTTCTTAAGACAACGTCAAGTCCTCTCGGTGCTGAATTAGAAAAATGGTTATTAGGGACCTATGGTAACTTTACTCTGGCCTTACCACAGAGAGGCGTGGCACATCCTTTTTTGGATGTGCATGTCAGATTGGGACTGGGGTGCCTGCCTATGTACAAAACCATGATAATTCATAAGCAGGAAAAGGTCTTGCTAATTTCTCAGGTATTCCAGTCTACCAAGTCATTCCTGGATTTATATTTAGTATCATATTGTCTTGGAAAATCTATTCTATTATCTCCTGGAAAAGGTTAAAACAAGCATAAACCCTCCTCTCCACCAAAAAAAACACAAACCCCACCAATTCTTTGGTAGTCTCACTTCTACCTTCTCCTTATGTCTCACTTCTTTCTGATAATTAATATTATCAGGTCAGACTCTAAATGGTTGCAAACCTATGTTCTGTTATGCACAACAGCCTGCTGAAATGACATACCTTGAACTTTTTCCAAAAAGTGTTCCAGCTTTTCCTGCAAACATGTCACTTTTCATCCTGATTAATAGCAATCGTTTAAAAATCAATATAAAACCAGAAAGACAGATTTTTTTCTATCACTAAAGGACATAGGTATTACTAGGTTATTTATCCAGCAGGATTGCTGGAAGCATTGATGCAGACGAGATACCTCATTCTCATTGCATTTCATTCACATTGAGGAACAGAAAACAGCAATCTTGGTCACTACCGTGCTTTCTAGTTGATATATTCTTGTTTGGATCTTATATGTATGTTGAGTGAGAAGCCGCAAGAGCAAACAGCTGACCTGCCAAGGAATAAAAGGCGGTATCATTTCAAGCTGCTTACTCACACCAACAACCTTTACTGTTGCACTCCAAGGCTGATGTTGTTGGCTTCATCCAAGCCTCGAGCTTCTCTCAGGCGCAAGGATCGATTGTACAAGGTCAGCCAGATGACCGAGGCAGACAGAGCTAAGGACGAGAACTTGTCAGCTGCCCGATAGACTAAACGAGAGCTGCCAATTGCATTGCCCAGGACAATGGATGTCAGACAAATTGCTCTGATTTTTATCTTCAGTAATTGAGGAGGCATGGGCCAATTTCTGTATGTAAACAACTATCTTAATTCTTTTGTCTTCTCAGAGATAATGTGTTCAAGTACTTGAAGTAGAGAAAAAAGATGAAAAACTCCTTTGTTTCAGTCTGTGTACCTGTCTCACCCTAATGAAGTACTCTACTTACTAGTCTGTAGATATAGTTTGTTTCCCCTTTGTGAACAGTCTGCAAAAACTTTAAATAGAAGTTGCAATAAAGATTACAGCTGAAGTCTGCCCGAAAATTTAAACACGCTCCCGATGTAAAAAAAACCCAACCAAAAAACCAAAAACCACACAAACAAAAAACCCCAGTATAATTGTCTTGTACAGGTTTAACACAGCCATAAACATATACTATCTTAAACTGCCCATCCTCTGAAATAAAAGAACATCTCTGAAAAACAATTTTCCCTTGTCTTGCCTTGGTCCTGCACAAAACTCCAGTCTGCAGCCCACAGAAGAATTTCTTTCACTTCCAAAAATGCAGTAGCCCCAGTAGTTAACAAAACCAACACAGTCCTCAAACACAATAGCAAATATAGTGTCTACAGAACCTGAGTCCAGAAAGAGCACTTTAGTTTCCAAAATATCTCTGCTGTTATCCCAGAACTAGGACTGGATTTTTCAGTTTCTCCCTTGCTCCATTGTTTCTGGTGACTCTGCAGCACGTTCAAGAACAGGTAGGGTTTCTGCAGCTCACTCAACAATGTCAAATCAAAAAGGACTCAATAACCTCAGGATTTTAACCCTTCCTACACATCCACATTCCATATGGAAAATCACCTCTTGAGGGGAAAAGGAGTACAAAATTTATATGGTGGGTAGGAGAGAAGGAATGCTTAAAGAAAACAGCAATTGACACAGGCAGCAGTTTGCTCAATGACATAAAAGCAGATGATCTCTCTCCACAACTACTAGAAATGCCCATGGAATGAGAAAAACTCCAGCAAGTTCCTGTTCATGGTTTCCTCCATTCCGTGTGGGAAGCAATGCTATCAACTTCTCAGCTGATGAGACAACCCATGATCTAGCTCAATGAAATCTTCCAACGGAATCCACGGGAGGCAATGTCCTCCCCTGCCCCCACCAGTTGTATCTCTGAGTGTGTCTGGGACACCCCCTGATTTATCAGAGGCTTTGCAAAAGCTTTGTGCTACCACAGCTTTTCCTGAGCGTGGCTTGACTATTGATGTCCTTCATAAAGGCTTTCAAAGCCTTGGAGCAGGGCTGCCAGAGAACTATTAATCTGTGCCAGGCCGCAAAATAAATAGCGTTGCTGCAATGCCTACACAGAATTCATTGACAATGGATAACAATGTTGGGAGGCAGTTGTCCGATGATCTGATGGAAAAAACCATCGTCACTGTTTGGATCCACTGAGTTGATGTTGCTGATGTCTGGAACTGCCCTGTCCTTGCACCTGAGCCAGGACTATGAGGTTCATTTTTACCCAAGTCCATCAAGTAAAGCAAGAATGAGTGTCCCTGTTCCAGCTCTGCCCTGCATGCTGCCCCTCCCAGCTAAGAACTGTAAACTGCTTCCCAAGAGACAGGGCAAGAGCAAGATGGACTGAAATCTTGAGTGGGAATGCAGCAGGAATTATTTGCCTGTAATTGAAGTGTCCAGGTTCAGATCCAAGTCCGTCATTAGCATAGGTCTGTTCTAAGCTTCCTTCTCTGCCTTTCTGCCAGTTGTTTGGCTCCGTCCTTAGTGCCTTGTACAAGCATTCCATTACTTTCATGGAGCTGAAAGTAGCACGAGGCACTCTCAGCCTCCTGGTTCCGCACAAGTCGCAGTCCTGTAAGATTTCCGGAAGGTGGATGCAGTAACATCCCCAAGAAAACAACCTGAGCCTCTTTTTATTACCCAGAGAAATGTGATTTTAGTCTGTTAATGCAAAGATCTCAAACTCTGATCTTGGTGTGCCACTTCAAAGGCTTTTGCTCTGCACACAGTTCCCACAATTTGACACCGCAAAAAATATGTAACTTCAAGAAAACACGGTGGAAGCTAAAAGGGTCTGGAACAATCTGGAAAACTCCAGGAAACCCCTTAAAGGGTCTTTTACACTCGAAAGGTCCTTTGCTCCATGTGCAATACGAGTATCAGAAATTAATGCATACACATATATTTATTTATACGTATGATAAATTACATTCTGTGTAGTGACAAATAAATCAAGAAAAATACTGGAAAAGATCCACTGGCTCACAGTTTTATTACCACACTCATATTTCAGGAGAAAAAAGAATTCTATGAGGTATGCAACTGAACCAAAGAGACCTTTACTTTTTCTAGTTCTCCACTGCCATTGGGCTTGGCTAACAGGACTCCAGCTTTACATTTCACATTTCTCAAGAGAGCCCACTGGGGCCATCAGCCCAGAGGTTGAAACCCAGAGGTTTCACTGCTTTGCTTTGGTGGAACGCGTTCTATTGATTGTGTTTCACACTGAGGATGTGAGGAAGAAAAATCCTCAATAAAGTAGTTTGAGTTGAGAAACCACACCGTCTTTAACATCTATTCTAAGCTACTGACAAAGAGCTTTCCTTTGTCACCACACTGTGTATCATCTTAATGAGTTAAAAATAATTCACTATTTCTGATGAGTGAACTATGCTGAAAATCAAAATTCCCCTCTACACAACCACTTTTTTTCCAAGCTTCTAAGCACATGGGTTTCCTGTACTGTTTTGGTGAGTGCCCTTCCGAGCCTGAGGTCAACTTCATGTATGGCCATGGAAAGTCTTCTGCATGCAGAGACAAAACTAAAACGGTGGAGAAAAACTGTAACTCGTCAAGTAATGGCCCTTCTTCTAGAACGATGTGTGAGGGAATGAATAATGGTGCTGTTGAGTCATCTGAAATTTGCCAGACTTCAAAGCTGAGGCAAATGTGTCTTCTAGGTTCTCCTGTTTAATGTCGCTGCGTGACAACGTGTCTCAACCTCACATTGTGCCATGACTCATAAAATTCAGAGCAAAAACTGCAGAACAGCAGCAAAAGTGCTCACTGGTAACTGGTGTGGCTGGTTACCTGACTACAGCCAGCTCCTAAGAAAGTGAACCACTTTATGCCACTCTATCACTTCAGCTTGTCACTGAAATGGTGGCACTGCTGGCAGCTCCACAACTGCAGCCATGGACATTTCTCACACTAGGGAAGCCTTCTCCACTCTTCCAGAACAGCACAGACTAAAACGCCCTGCAGCCAGTGGAAAAACAAGAAGTGGGCTGGGAGAGGGTAACTCTGAAGAATGAAACAGAGCAGGACACCCACGGCCAACGGTAAACGGTTAGAGTTCCTGACTGGCACGGCACTCCGGGTCACTCCTCATGTGTTCTCCTCTTTTCTACCCTTTTTGCCAATTCCACTCTCATCCCCCTTGCTACAGCAACCCACTCAGCCAGATTTATCCAAGATGTGGCCCTATTTGATGAACTGCCTGAGCACTCCTCTAAAAAGGGCAGTGGCAATGGGTGCAGCTTTTCAGGAAACTGCTGGTTTTAATGTTTTGTCATTGAGGGCCTGGCAAGTTACACTGAGTTGATTGTAATGAGCAGCAAGTCTTCCACTGCTCAATGAGTGGTGTTCCATTTCTTTGCCTTTCATCACCTTCAATACAAGACTGAGAGTATGCATTTTTACCTCTGAACTGACTACTCTTTTAAGTTCAATGCAGTTCATTAAACAAAGCGAAAACTTGAATAAATTGTTCCTTTTACATGATTCCCCCAAGGGTCATTATGCTTCGGCAGAGTGTGCAATTCCAAAGCTGAGTGTACTTTTTCGTAAAGCTCCAAGACGCGGGGAGGGGCCTTTCCCTCATGGATGCCAGGCGAACTAGAGCAGGTAAACTTCAGTTTGCGCCACTCAATACCTCGGGTCTGATTACTCGCCCGGAGGTGGTGAGACGCTACCTAAGAGACAGGAGAGCGTCGCGCCGGGCCCGGCTCCCGGGGGCGGGTGCGGGATGGCCCCACCCCCGCAGCAATGGCGGCCTCCTCGCGCCGCCTGTGGGGGCGCGCGCGGCACCGCCGGACGCCCAATCACCGGCCTCGGCCGGCGCGCGGCACGCCGAGGAAGCGCTCGGAGGGGGCGGGGCGATCCCGC
>VXBA01002882.1:0-103587 GCA_013399895.1 Serilophus lunatus | reverse complement strand
CGCGCGGCCCTGCTGCCCGCCTGGGGGTTCAGGTACCGCGCGGGGCGAACCATCGCCGCAGGGGCGCCGGGGGTGGGCGGGGGGCCGGGCCGGGCCGCGCCGGGCCGTACCAAAGGCGCGGGGGGGGATGTGTGGAGGGGTGTCGGTCTGCCTTCGCGGTGCTGCCCCCTGGCGGGCGGGGGCGGCGGACGGCGCATCCCGGGGGATTTCGGTCCCTCCAGGGCGATTTCGGTCCCTCCCGGGGCGGTTCGGTCTCTCCCTTGGCATTCGCTGTCTCCCGCCGCCCTTGGGATGCGGGGCTGCTTCCCGGCCGGGCTCCCCGAGCGAAAAGCCAGAGCCTCGGGAGATGCGGGTGGGAGCGGGCTCGGTTTTCTGCGTGGCGCTTATGCTGCGGAGAGGGCGCAAGGTGTCGTTTCTTTCGGGCTGCCCGGGAGAATCCCTGGGTTTGAATTCTTCTGAAGAACTCGGCGTCCTCTGCAGGAGGGTAAAGTCTGCAGAACCTGTGTAATGACGTGCTGCAGCAGGGCAGCGCTTTGTGCCAGTGGGCGAAGGGTTTGTGTCTGCAGCCCTGCCTTGGGTCCCGCGTGCCGGAGTGTGGCTGGGGATTCCCGTGGGACGGGAACCACCAACCTGAATTTACTGCCTGCCTTGCTGCTGTGGTTGTGTTTTATAGCTGAGACTTCATAGCTTTTTCCCTGCTAACCAGTTTAATTTCTACTTGTTTTTATTTTCGTCAGTCCTTGCCCTGAAGCATCTTTTCTTATTACCCTCGTTTGCAGCTAGCGTCCTGTAGGACGGCTGCTGAGCTCCGAAAGTAATGTCATTCTTGACGAGAAAGCAAGATGGTTGAGTCTTCAACACTTTATTTTTAAATAATCCCAGCCAGTAGTTTATTTAAAGCTTATTTCCGTAGGTGTGATATCTTCTAATTTGAAGGGCAACCTGTTTGCTTTTGTTTGTAGCTTTTTCATGAACAATTTCTGTAAACGAAGTTTTGACTATGCAGGAGCGACAGCTACTTAAAGTGTACCTGGAGAGAAACATGGGGGAATTAATTCCGTACAGTTTTCTCCTCCTCACTCTCACTTTGATATATGGCTGATTATTAGTGGATTAAACCACATTTATTATTGCACATTTTACTGTGCAATATAGATTTCTAACTATAGAATCATGAAGGTTGGAAAAGACCTCCAAGATCTTTGAGTCCAACCTTTGCCTGATCACCACCATGTCAACTAAACCACAGCACAAAGTCCCGTGTCTAGTTGGTACCTCTGTGTGCAGTTACTCAGGTGCAGCCAACCATGTTTCCTTGCTTTCCCTTTTTATTTTTCAGTTCTGATACCAAGTTTTCGATAACACTGAACAGAAAAGATGCTCTCACAGAAGATCAGAAGACCTTAGCTTCATATGGGATTGTTTCTGGTGATTTGATATGCTTATTACTAGAAGAAGCAGATGGACAACCCAACCTACCCCCTCCTCCTTCTACTCCTCCTCCTCCTCCTTCCCCACTTCAGAATGGTGGTGAGCCATCCACCTTGATCCCCAGTCAGGCCAACAGCTCAAAAGAAGAGAGGCAGAATGAGCAGTCTGATGACCAGACAGCTCAGGTGGAAGTTCAGAAGGGTGATGAGAGGGTAAGTACATGAGAATTGTCCTGTATAGCACAAGGCAAAAAAGAAGGCATGTGGTTGTGTCAGTTGCTATACTGTACAGGGGAATCTCTTCAGAATATTTGTCTCCTAATACCCATCTGACCCAGTTATTTGAATGGAAATTTATCTCTATTCTTTGTATATTAAGTGGGACACAGAAGCTAGTTCAAAGAGCCTGAAGTGTTTCAGTTCTGGCATTTTTACAGGAGTAAATGTTTTTTGGTGGAACATGCACTTTTCCTAAGGAAGTCAGGAGTATGTTTCTCACCTGCCTCGGGTGCTGTCTTCTCAAGGAAACTGATTTTAGGGACTGTATAGATGCGACAGAAACAGACTTTTTTTTTGTTCTACTATTTTTTTAAATATGTCTGTGCGTAGTTTTAATAACATGGTATGATTTTGGTAGAAGAAAGGAAGCTGCACTAAAGCCACAGTCCTCCTCAAGTGATAGCAGATGCACTCCATTGATTTTTTTTTTTTTTTCCCCCTTGCAATTTAGCCCTGTTGTATTTGTTGGCACTCCCAGTTAGCGTTTTGGTTACTTGCCATGCATTTTGGCTAATACCAGATAAATGGTGATAAACAGGAATAATTTAATCACTATGGTATGTTGCAGAAATTCTGGTTCTGTGTTACCACTTTGTCTTCAATTAGTGCATGTAATAAAATGACAGTCCCTTTAATGAAGGACTTGCATTATAAGGATTAAGAAATACAAAGGCCGCCTATATAATCTCAATCTCTATCAGGAGCACTAGGAAATAGAGGTGTAATGAATCTGTACAACTTGAATGGGAAATGGTGTAAGCAGTTGTATAATCTAGAAGTGCAATTTTCTGAACAAATTTCTGTTTTGCTTTCCCCTGAAGGCAGGAGCCAGCCTAGAATTTCCTTCTGAGTTAGTCCCGGAAGATGTTGACCTGGAAGAAGGTACAGGTTCCTATCCCTCAGAGCCCATGCTGTGCAGTGAAGCTGCTGATGGTGAAATACCTCATTCCTTAGAGGTGCTCTACCTTTCTGCGGAGTGTACCTGTGCCACGGATGCCTTGATTGTTCTAGTTCATCTTCTCATGATGGAGACAGGCTATGTGCCTCAGGTAGGTAGGTGCACAGCCAAACAGGAATTTTTTGGTCAGTAGGAGTAGGCTGTGGAATATCATGGGAATATATGAAACCAGATCCATCTGAGGATCTGCTTCTGCCTTGTGCATGTCAGTTGGAAGCACGGGCTGCTGAAGTATCAGCTGCTCTCATTTCCCTGACCAATAAGTTTTCAGGCTGAAAACTAGAGCATCTTTTAGCGAAGAGGCCTGTCCCTGTGTTTATTTTCAGTCTTCAGCCTCACTGGGACCCAGTTGATAACCTCCTTTATGCTGTCGAGCAGGTGTAGATGTGCTTAAATTGTAGCACTTCTTCAAAGTACTTCCTTAAGTGTCAGTATGTCTCAGTGGTAGCGTGCTCAAGTGGTGCTTAACAAGGCCTAGGTCTGCCAAAATATTGTTTCCAATTCCATATGAACTTAAACTAAGTGTTAAGTTGGGCTTTGGTTCCATTAGTCTACAAAGGTACAGTACTTGGGCATCTACAGCAGTACCTCTGTACAGTGTATGAACTCACTTTTGTCCTTTACATTTGCATTTTGCGTTTACTAGTAAGTGGCTGAACAATCAGAAGAAGACTTGGTCTCAGGGAAGGTGTTTAAATTCTCATCTTTTATTTTCTTGCACTGGGGCTAACTAAGCACATGTGGGTATCCAGCTGAACAATACCAATTCAATAAATCTGCTAAGTTCATTGCATCCTCGCAACTTGAAATACTACCTGAAGAATACATTTGCCACTGGAAAGGAAGTTTGTGGCAATGAGCAGGCTTGGGAGTAGGGAAGATGATTGCTGTGCAGCTCTTAGGGGAAAGAATCTACCTATACTTGTGGTTATGTTGTATCCCCCTCTGTGATTCCCTCTGAGCCTCTTCATACTTAAGTTGAAAGAAAACCTGTCAGTTGACTCAGGTTTTTGAGCTAACTTCAAACTATAATTCTTAAAACCCTGTCAGATATTGTAAGTTCACAGAAAAAGTGCAATAAAATTGTTTTTTGTGCAGCAAAATGCTGGAATGGGTGACAGAATGAGGTATGTTTCTCAAATAAGTGTGCATGATCACTGGAGAACATTTCCTATCAGGTCAAAAAGTTATTAAACTTCACCTTAGATTTGCTCTTAGTTTTGGGGAAAATAGTGCATAGTCACACATTGATAATCACTGTGTCATAGTCTGTGTTAGGACTCAACCAAGAGTTGAATTGCAAACACCATTCTGCCATTTCCTAATTTTTAATCCTTTTCTCACCCCTCAGCATTGGTACACTCCTAAAGTATGACAGTGGGTTATCTCTTTGCACTTTTAGGGGACAGAAGCCAAGGCAGTCTCTATGCCAGAGAAATGGAGAGGGAATGGTGTCTATAAGCTACAATACACACATCCCCTTTGTGAAGAGGGTCCTGCAGGTTTGACTTGTGTACCTCTGGGAGATCTTATTGCTATTAATGGTAAGTCAGTCAAGCGTTTATTCTGGAAGTTGCTAAGTGTTTCGCCAGAGAAAACTTCCATGTGCTTTTGTGATCTCTGTTTTGGACTGCACCTTTATTACTCAGGTTGCTGAGTACTCTTGACTTTTGTAGTCTCTGTGTTAACTGTTTCCCTTCCTTTAATTAGAACAGATCAATCTTTAGGAGATTCAGTTGGCCTTTTCACTGCAGTGTTGCAGAAATCTGTTTTCTTGTCTCGTTTCATAGGAACTTTGGTATACATGGCCAGCCATGAAAAGAAGTAGATCTGCTCCAGCTACAGTATTTTGTTTTATGTTTTTTGCAAGACTTAAAACTTCCAGACTATGTACTCTTTAGCTCCAATTTGTAATCTTTTCTGTAGTACACTAACTGTGATCTCAAAAATTAGTTCATGCCATTCAGTCAAAAAAATTTTAGAGAAGTCTAAACTTCCGTATCACTTGGTGTTTTTTTGGAGATTTTTTTCTTCCTACTCTGTATATTATTCAGCATTTGAGCAATTCCACATTTTTGCAGAAACAATATTAAATTGATTCTGATTTCAAGACATATTTGATTAAGTTTTTTATGTTTCTATGCAAAACTTGTAACTGATTTGGCCAATTTGTTTGAGCACGTATGTTTTCTCAGAACCTGTAAATATTCTGATCAGATGTTTTAACCAAGTGGGGCCAAGGTTAGATTTAGGACAGTGTTATAACTACCATGTATAGAGTGTTCATAAAGTAAACTTCTTGTCTTTCTCTTAATTAGTATTTCTTTAATGATTTGGTTATACTAATGGCTCTATGTGTACATTTTGTAGCTGTTTTACATCTCTTTTCATGCGATAGAATTGTTGAAGGCAGTATTAGTTGCTCCTCTGCTGTTTTAAGGGCCTTTTTAATTTTTAAAAATTTTTTTTATTTGTCCACCTGCTTGCTACAGTTGGGGATTTTCCTTGTGGGATCTGATAAGGGAATAAAATAAACACCTCTGAAGGGTAAGGCAGTAACAAAGTGGTCTTTGTCATCTCTCGCATTTTAAATTTTCAAAATGTCTTTTTTGCTTATATTTGCAGCAACATTAAAAATCAATGAAGAGATTAAAAGTGTTAAGAGAATCCAGCTACTGCCAGCATCCTTTGTTTGCTTTCAGGACCCAGGTATGATTAAGCTCTGATACTCCTAGAAGTAGACTGAAAAGTAAAGATGTGACCATGTGGGTAAGGATATGCTTTAGTAGACCAGCAAATAGGTACAGAATAGTAAAAGAGAATAAAAATGTGGTTGCCATTTAAGAATTCACAGTGTAGCCATTTATTCATATGTTGTTAAAACAAATTTATTTCTTGGATTAACAAGGTAAGGAAAGAACCTTGCAAAGTCCAGTTTATCCTTTGACCCGTATGCCTGTTTTTTATGTGGTTCTAAGCATATGTGTGAATCTCTGGGACAGCAATGCTGGATGGTACCACCTTTCTGCCTGGTGGTACCAACACTTTTGTTGTAGTACTGTAATTGTTAAATTGTTTTTGTCAGAGAACATGTGCTGACTGCATAGGTTTCTCCAGAATGCCAGAATTAGAGGGAAAACTAAGGCAGTGGAGCAGGGAAGGGCAAATGGATGTGGATCCTTGCAAGCACAGACTTGACAAGCCTTTTGTTCTCTGAAGTACATGAGCTGCTTTATTGGCAGTGGAGGCTGACTCAGTGTCCTACATTGTGTTCTGGGTAGCCCAGTCTGGTGTTTTTTTGGAGATCTGAAAGGCTTTAGAAGAACTGATTGAGGGCTGAAACATGTCTGATATTACGGCTGAGTCTTCTGGCTCCTCTTTCTTCAGAGAATAGAATGGGAAAACACTTCTGTCTATGAATATTGCAGGCATTTAGAACAGAGGTGTATGTTACACACGAGCTTTGAAATCTGACAAAGGAACCTCTGACAGCTTGAGATTGATTAGTTTTTGAAGAACTCAAGTCTTTCCCTAGTTGTGCTTTTTAAGGCCAAAGGAAAAGCTTAGCCACTCCATGGAACTGGTGTCTAATTTGTCAATGACTGACTTTTGCAGGATAGTTACAGTCTTGCAATAGAGCTGCTCCCATTAAGATTACAAGTTGATTAGAGTTCTCCTTATGAGAAAACTAATTCTTGTGTTGTTTTTGCATTATGAACTTCTGAAGTTAAGTTTTTTGCCTCTCTTCTTTTATAGAGAAGGTTGCAGGCGTTTACAAAGACCTTCAGAAACTGTCCCGTCTCTTTAAAGACCAGCTAGTTTACTCTCTCCTGGCTGCTGCTCGACAAGGTGAGAGAAAATACTGGCAATTAGAGATGGTACTTAATTTTTGAAGATGGAAGGAAGGGAATCTATCTAGAGCCTTAAAGGAAAAGTGTTAGAAACAGCTGTTCAGCGATGGGTATATAAAGCGTAAGCATAAAATGACATATATGTATTCTAAAGAAATTATATTAATCTTTGTAACTGAGAAAATACTAATATAATTCTGGTTTTAATTTTTGATTGCTCTTGTCTCGCTTCAGAGAATGAAACGGAGTGGCTCTTTTCCACAGTTCATTATGAGAAAATTACGCCACAATAATTTTGTAGTTTTGATCTATTTCTTTGTCAAAATGGAAAAATTTATATACCTTCACATTTGGAAGTCTGACTTCTGCAATGATCTTGTCAGTAACTGGTCACTGAGGACTTGGAGAGGATGGTAGGAATTAACCCAGGCTGGTGTTTGTGAAGCAGTAGGAAGCCAGGGTTTCTCTGCATAGTTACTGCCATAAAAGGTCTTAGCTTTGTATTCTGAAGACTATTGAATGGAATTACTTCTAGACTTCAGTGCAGGACAGGAAGGTTTTTATGTGAAGCACGTGCTCTGTGTTTAATGTGTTCTTTGCAGACTCATGTAATCAAACAGGTCTTTTATGCTTTACTTACTCTGTTGTTCTGTAGCCTATAAACATAGTTAGGTGTGTGGAATGTTTTAGTCGGAGTGATCAGTCATCTGCCCTATTTTGTGCACTCTTTAAGTGTACTTAGAATTGCAAGAGATATTTTGCAAGAAGTCACATTACAGTAGTTGCTGAGAAAAGTGGTGTAAGTCAGGCATCAAAGGGACAGGATTTAAGGGAAAAATCATGTTCTTTATTTCTTTTAAGGTCTTTACAGACAGATAAACTCCACACCACTTGGGTAACACGCCTGTTTTCTTCACTTTGTAGCTCTGAACTTGCCAGATGTGTTTGGCTTAGTGGTTCTTCCTCTTGAGCTCAAGCTTCGGATTTTCAGACTTCTGGATGTCCGTTCTCTTCTCTCTCTCTCTGCTGTTTGCCGTGATCTCTACACAGCTTCAAACGACCAGCTTCTGTGGAGGTTTATGTATCTGCGGGATTTCCGAGGTAGTGTTGAGACACATCTTTTTCTAATTACTTCTCATGTTAACAGCAGGATTAGGTCTGACAGGTTTTGTAAGAGGCTCCTTGGGCAATCACTAATGATATTTAAACACTGTGCAGTGTTTAAATATGTGCAGTGCGTTTGGTCAGGTGTAGTTCCATGCATTCAGGTGGATGCACAGTTTTAAGGCAGAAAAATTGTTGCCTATCTTCTAAGCCGTTACTGGTGAACCACATGGTTCTTCCCATAGCTTGATGCAGGCTTTTCCTGTTTTTAGCTATTTCCTTTGCTACCTTAGTGTACTGGCTATTGCAGATATTAGGAAGTGGGGAGAGGTTATATTCCTGCTACAACTTCTCACAAGAGATTGAAGAAAGAAAAGGTAATCAAGGGAAGTGCTGTCAGAAGGCAAAGGTAGGGATAGTGTTTCTGGGATTTCTCTACTTAGTAATGTTTGGAGATGATGGTTTGCATAGAATGGCTGTGCAAATTGATTACCTATTGAATGGTCCTGGAGTTTTGTATTTTTAAAGATGCATTGTCTTTATGAAAAGGCGTATTGGCCAAAAAGGTTTTTTTCATATCTTGATTATTCTATGAGTTCTGACAAACTGTGGACACCTGTGGCATGAGTGCTACTTACTTTTCTTAATTTTTTGCTTGTCTTTGTAGATCCTATTGCAAGGCCTCGAGACACAGACTGGAAAGAAGTAGGTACCTTTTTTATATAATCTCTCTGAGTTCAGTGTAATTTGAGAACTAAGCATATACTTTGGGATACAGTAACTTTGAGTTAAATTTTGAAGTATGGTGTTCTGTGTATGCATGGTAATCGAAGAAAGCATCATCAGCAAGTTACATGGTGCATGCCCAAATCATGGGTTAGTGATCTTCCGAAGATGCCATGTGTGGCCTTTGGCAGGCAGAGGAGTTGCTGCTCTGGGTTTTCGGACCGGTGAGGAGCACTTTTTTGACAAGAGCTGTAGCACTGAATGAAGTGGCTGAAGCTGGAACACTTCCAGAGCNCTGAGATGGAGGCACATGATGTTTTTGCCCCCTATACCTCATCCAATCCCCTTTCATCCCAACCCATTCTATCCTAATCCCTTTCCTCCCAACCCATTCCCATCAAACCCAATCTACCCGCCAATGATCATTGGTGGAGAATACGATGAGAGACCAACACTTCCGTATGTTGGAGACCCAATTAATTCCCTCATTCCTGGTCCGGGAGAAGCACCAGGTCAGTTTCCTCCATTCAGACCACATTTTGACCCAATTGGTTCCTTGCCTGGAGCAAACCCTACCCTTCCAGGAAGAGCTGGCCCCAGTGACAGGTTTTCACCTAGGCCCAGCCGGGGCCGCCCCATGGACATTCGCCGTGCATTCATTTGATTGCTGCTTTTTCCTGCAGGGAGTTTTCTAGTTGCTGAGCTTGCTTTGTAACTGCAGGAGATTGCAAATCCTAGGCACTAACATCTGCCTCCTTTTCAGATTGTGTCAAGGTAATTGACGAAAACCAAGATTGTGTGCATGGTAATGTTCCAGCCACAAAGGCTGGTTTGGCTTTGTGCTCTGGCAGTGCTGTACCACTTGGCACTACGGTCTGTTTCACAAAGACAACTTAGAGCAGTTTGTTCTGCTTCCCCTCCTCCTTGCCCTTAACTGTCTGTGAAGTGCTACTTAGAGACCAGAAGGATCCCGGCCAAATACTTGCTGCATCAGATAAAGAGCACTTTAAATACAAACCCTATACTTGTCTGTCTTATTTGAAGAGTTTTACTAAATTGCCAGGAGAAATGATGTTGATTAAAATCTACCAGGCTAATTAATAATAATCTTTATTAACCAAAAAGTTACTATGTACTACATAGAACAGGATACTACCACTGTTATGGTAGATGTGTGTTCATGGAAATTTTTGAAGATGTTGTTTCCTTTATGTCTTATTAGGTAAAAAGCATTTTTGTATTGTTACTTAATGCACAAAGAATACAGAGAAGGAATTTTCTTTACAGTGGAAACATTAGAACACAATTATTTTTGCAAACAACTGAGTAAAGTCATGCTACAGTGCAACTCAGAAGTCTAAACAGAAGCAGAACAGCTTTACAAAGAATCAGCAGCGAAACTTTTGTGTTTCTCCTTAACTTTACAAATAAGGATCTGTAGTACATTGCTTCATTTACTGTGTGTGAACTAAAAGTGGTGCAAAAATGCATCTTTTCTCCCTATCTGACTTACTTAAAGAATTAAATAGGCTGACCTGGTTGCAGTGGAAATGGGATCACAACAATGTGAGATGCAGAATAAATTCTCACTTCAATTCCATATAATTCCATTACTTATCAGAATGTATCTTGCTGAAAGGAAATGTGTTGTAGCATGTTATGAGCACCTTTCAAATGTTGTCTTATTAACTAATGAGCAACTAACAAGACCACTGTTAAAGTCTCCTGATAAGATCCGCTGATCCAGGCTGATGCTGGAGCTCAATTAAAGGAAGACTGGAATGACTAAACTTCTGTTAGAACTTTTAATTTCTTACGTATTTTTTAAGATGATTGAGCTCAGTGTTTCTATAAATGTAAATGGTATTGATGACTGTTGTGACAGCTGATACTATTTTCTAAAACCTTTTTGAAATTCCAACAGTGGAAATGGAATTACATTTCCTGTTAAATACAAGCTATTTAATCAGTAATACTTACGTGGTTTTTCAGGTGATATTTCAGTGATCTTGTTTTGTATAAAATCAGCTGACTTCGGTAAGATTGAGAAGTTTTGCCATTAACTCCAGTGGAAGTAAAATACAATACTTTATTTTGCTGTCAAAAGTTGTATTGCTTCTTTCTTCCCTTTTCTACTTCACAGCAATGGCTTCCCTTCAATAACCTTCAACATTCACCTACAGTGGTTGAATTGCCTTGTTCCAAAAGAATTTTCACAAGTCAGATGTGTAATCACACCTCTTAGAGTTTACAGCAATTCTTTATATTCCACTGATTATAACAAGGAAAAGGGAAACCTACACTGCATTGGTCTTGCACCATTTTGTTTAAGGGAAAAATCCTTCAGCAATGAATACATTATATTCAGATGAAGTTATACAGCTTTAACTGGTAAACTCAGCTTTATTGATTTTTTTTCAGGCTGTTTCTGGGAACAATGATCTTTAGGCATGTGAGATAATTTAATTTTGTAGTGCCAGTGGTACTCACGTTGCCAGTCCCTCGATGACAGTAATGTGGCTGACCCTGCTGGCATGCCCTGTGCTGCTCTGGAATTGGGCCATCTCTGCCGTGAAGACAATCATGAAGTCATACTTCTGCCAGGCTGATGTCAGAGGTTCAGTTTATCCTGGGTTTTGTCATTTGAATGTTGAAGAAATGAACTCAACCTTTTTATACATACACCATTAAGGGACCTGAAGATATTCCTACCCTTGTTCTGTTGCCCTTCACATTGTAGTAAAGGTATTGTGAGCCAAAGAGAAAGGAACCTGGCTTACCCGGAACTGTCAAGCTCCTTAAAGAAGAGTTCCTGTTATTCATAAAACAGGATATGAAATATAAAGTAAATATCTCAGGACCAACAGTACAAATTTAGAAAACAAAACAGAGGAAATACTTGAAAACTAGCTGCTTGCTCTGTTTATTTGCTAGCTCCTAAGCAAGTGTGCGTGTGTCATTTCTGTTGCAAACTTTTATAGAAGAGAAATGCCTAAAGATGAAATGCCTGAAGATGGGTATTTCTTACCTGTACTGTTATCCTTATCCAGCACTGTTAAGGTTGCTACTAACAGTCACTTGGAAACAAGGAGCTATTATCCTTGGCTTTTCTATTTATTGTTTTATATTTCTCATGAAACTTTAAACCAAACAGATGAAGCAGCTGAGCCATACGCAGAGTGTAAGGTCTTATGTACCTGCTTTTGATTAGTGGAAGACAGTAAAATACCACTGCATTTACAAGTAGGACTGCTGTTCTTCTGGACTTTAGCTTGCCTGGGAATATAAATGACATTTCTCTTGAAATACCACTCCTACTTATGGCAAGAAAGGCATGATGTTTCTCAGTTTGTATCTAAACAGCAAAATGTAAACTAATTTTCCAGGTGGTGGATATGGGTGGGTGTCATAGCTGTGTCCCAGCTCCTTCTTGGGCTGGATCCAAACACACAAACCTCCTCATGTTTCCCGGCTTCCACGTGAAGAAAATCAAGCTCTGACCAGGTGCTCAGTTTTCACAGCTGTGTGAGAAAGATCCCAAGGTGTGCTGCGGGGCTTGTCTGCCTTGTGATTTAAATATTGTTTCTATTTACTGGTTTTTGTGTTGCTGCCTTACTGGCCTTAACTCCAGCTGTTATATTCAGGTACCTAAACACCTCTTGGGTATACTTCAGTTTCCCATTCATATAAACGGAGAATACACCCCTTGTATTCCCTCTGTCTCTTTTGTTAAGAGTGTAGGGATTTTGGAGTAGAAACCTGGCATCAAGGGTGGCAACCTCAAGACAGGATGATGCATTTGTGAATCTCCTGCTAGCCACAACATCTAGTTACATGAGCATCATAGTTACATACTTGAGGTGTACTGTTGGGACATTTATAGGACACTACATAGATTTTCATCATTTTAACTTAGGAAATAACTCTGTTTTCTTTAAAGCACTTCTGTGAATAGAAGTGAAGATGCTTTTCCAGAATTCTGGGAGTAACTAAGTTAAACTGAGACTGCCTGTTGGTTGTACTTGCTGCAACTTGAAGCTAGAAGAAGGGGAGATGCAATTCTGTTTGCTTGTCCCTTGAAAGGTGACAGCTGCGAACTGAAGGCAAATCAGGAGATTTGAATCGCTGCTGATTATCAAGTCACCAGCGTATCCTGTTACTGTGGTCCGTCGGAGGACAGCCCTGCTGTGTTCAAATGCAGCATCAGCAAATGATCCAGTTGTTGCGGTTTCAGCGATGAACTGGGGTCAATTTATGGGGCCATGTCATACTAGTCACCAGTTAACTTTTTTTTGTATATGTTGTGTTGGTGAGGGAGATGTAAAGAGTTTCAGAGGATAGAGCAATTGAGGATTCTGGCAGTATACTTATTTCTGTCTCTGCATCTCTGGTGACCATTTAGGTCATAAACCACATTGAGAGAAGTGTTACAGAAGGAAATCCTCTCCCGCCAGGGTTGTATTACCTCTTCTCCATATAGCGAATCCTGTTAATCTGCTATTCTTGCCAGTGGGACCGTGCTTGCTCTAGGCCGTTTGTCACTGTTTTATTGCTCCTGGAGACTGCAAACCAGCAGGGACTGGCTTTTTTCCTCAGACAATGACATGTATTTATGATGCTATATTGTAAACTGCTTAACAAACCTTGAAGGACAACACAGAACTGGGGGGGAAAAAATCCAGAAAACAAATCATTAGAGAGTAAGGTGGTTCTGTAATGCTGGCCTTAAGGTATAAATCATTGATCCAGATGAGTCTCTTGAGAGACTTCCAACCTGGAAAAGCTATGCTATTACTTGCCATTATATGTGCAAAGGGTGCTCAAGGGTAGGTCATACAAGGTCCAGATGACTGCATTGGATTTAGATGTTCATTACAGGTGCTATGCAGGAAGGATTTCCTTGTTTGGCTTTATTCCCACCAGTGAATCATGAGATCAGAGATGGCAAATGCAGCTGTTGCTTTTGCTGCTTTGGGAATCTCCTGGTTTAAGTGCCACTGACTCAAATGTTTTTTTAGCTTACAACTTACTGACCTCCCTGGATGTTTCTAAGTATCGTTATGGTGAAATTGCTAAGGGAAGCACAAAGCCAAGTCTGGCCTTGGGACTGTATTTTGAGGAGATGGGATGAAGACTGGCACCTGCATTGGGTATGTCGTAGACAGAGCTCTCGGGGTGCAAGGCAGAAGTTCTCAGCTGTTAAACAGCTATAAATACATAGAGTTACCCAAGGTAGGTTTTTTCAATTGTGAACAGATCTCGTGTCATTCCTGGGTTTTGTGATGTCCCAGTTCTAGTATATATTCACATACACACCTTCATTAAGTATTGCAGGCTTAGAGGAAAAGCACGCAGGTGAAGCTCCATCTCTGACTTTTCTGGAGGAATAATTCTTGGGGCATTAAGGGAGGAGTAATACTGATTGTTACCTGCTTGGGCCAATCCCATACGTGCCTTCCCACGTTTGTGGAGGATGGATGGACCCATGTTTGTGAAATATAATTTTCCTGTTCCATTGCATGTTTCTCACCTTGCAGTCATTTTGCATTCACCCCAGCAAAGTCAGTGGGAGTTCAAGGAGAGAGACAGGATTTCACTCTGTATCTCCGTCCCTTCAGTATTATGGAACACTCAGCACAAAAGTGCGTGCACTTCATCAGCTCTGCTATTAATTAAGCATGTTCCTGCGGGACATATTTAGCCAGATGTGACCAAGTCACCTAAGTGCTGGGTTTTGTCTGGAATTCGTGTGAACTGTGAATGTGAACTCTGGTGTTTTCAGAGGCAGGAGAAGAAGGGTTTTTTGTGTGTGTGTAAGACCCATTTCTCAGGTAATTTTTGAGGGGCTAGAACATGACATTTTTCTGTCAGAACTTGGGAATCATGTGCAGGGGACATAAATACAAGGCATGAAACAGACGTTTTATCTGCTATGAGCAGAGGGATCTGGAACATAGCAGCAGTTCATGTGGATGACCTGCTCATTGGATTGTTGATGCTTACTGATTACTGGTACCATATTTAACTTGAATGCAGTTTTGCTCTGAAAAGTGACTTTCTATGAAGTTGGCATCATGAAGTTCCACAGTTCACTGTATTTCCTTGCTCCAGCATGCTCACATTATCAGTCAGTGGATACTTATTCTTCACCGTTGCACATACATTTCCGAAAGAAGCCTGTTTTTTTTCAGTGTGAATTTAACAAGAATTCGGTAATTGGAAATTAGCAATTGCATTGACTATATACAAATCAAAATAAAACACAGTTTGCACTATCATAACTGTTGACTCCACAGGGGTTATAGCAAGAGTAAAATTTGCTTTACAACTCAGTCATTTGAACAGATGTGATTCTGATTATGCCCAAAAAACAATGAAATAGTGACACTTTTATACAGTCACTTTTCAGACCGTTATTAGAATATTTTCTTTGTAGTAAAACAACTGTAGTTCTTTAAATTCTCTTTACCCAGGTGATGGTTGTAAGTTGCTGGGTTCCACTGAGTGTATTCCTGGATAACATCAGCTATGCTGTTATGTAGAGTGAGGGCTGACAAAAGCACAGATCCAGCTTCAGGACTGTTAATCAGAAAACAGGCTAGCAAATGATTTCCTCAGGTTGCGGATGGTCTCAGCTTTTGCTTCATCTTCATTGGCATTTCCTCGCTGAGATGGCTCTGATATGCTGAAGGTGTTTGTCAGGGACTGCGATTTGCTGAAATGAAAAACAGAGTTCAGATTCAGCAGGAGAAGGTAATTCAAAGCTGTCGACTGATGCTTTGTGTTCCATCACACAGATAAGTTCAAGGATAAAAAGAAGTTAGCAAGGACAATCTCTATATGCTAAAACATCCAGGAATGATGGAGTTGAGAGGGGATGTGACATGGGCAAGTGGCTCAATCGAAACTGGTAAAACTTGATGAAAACAGCTGTTGTGAGGATCCCTTAAGTAATTTCACTACTAATAGGAAAGAATGGTTTCATACTGACAGTAGCCTGATTTATCAGTGGTACCATGAATGATGGCCCTGTCCTTTCAGCTGTGAGAGCACAAGAGGTCTGCTCTGATTGTCGGTTCTGTAATGCAGGTCTTTTGGCTGGCCACACTGCTCCTGCTGGGTGTGTATCTGCTAGGGTTTAAATTCAGATCAGGACTGTGCAAAGTAAATCTCATAACTTTCCTTGCTACTGTGCATAGTCACTGGGTGGTTTCTTCTGGAAATAGGTAATAGGTGTCCAGCACAAGACCAGTCTCTGAAAGCAAAGTACTTGAAATATGCATGTTGTGATGACTGAGTCCTTAGCACCGACATTTCGATCCTTAAGTACACCTCTTTCAGTTTGCCTTGCTGATGTAAACATCATCACTGAAAGCCTATTTCAGAATATCACTCCTCTGCTTCCTAGAAATTGTGTTCTCATTCTGAGCCTATATTTTGTTCTGGCCTGTTCAATTTGCCGTTGTGGTAGCTTTTTTTCAGCATCAGACATTTTTTGCCAGTCTTTCCTGTCATGGTGCCAGCCAGATATGCTCCATGAAGGGTGACAGCAAAGGATGCTACAATAGATCCATGATAATTGCTCCAGAAGAGCGCTTCGACATATAGTCATCAACTCGAGTTTTACATGTATGAGTAGGGCCACTTCCACTCCCCCCTGCCCCCTGCTGCCTTTTTGCTACCAGTGGCAAAAGGTTGTCCAGTAAAGAACGTATAGGACTCCTTCATTCAGGTAATAGTTGAGCTTTCTGACTAATATTGTGCTGTTTACAGCCAATAAGGAGTGTACACCCTGCTGGGAAGGCAGTGGCTGTGTTGATACGAGCGGGATAGAGCACATGATTAATAACGAGCATAGGAACAAGAGGAAGAATGTGAAATCTCAGCAATGTCAAATACAACTTGTTCTTCCTGACAACACGTAAATGGTGACCTGTTATGCCCAGGGATATATATACCTTTGAAGTTATGGTTGTGGAGGACTTTATGCCTGAGGAATACTGCCTGACAAGAGATGATACATTCTTCGTGTCAGCTCAGGGTATCTACAGGTATTAGCAGGTTATCAGAGCACTTACTTCAGATGTGGGTGTGGGGTGGCTTGCTGTTTGGATGTTTCTGTGGGGCTTGGCTGGCTTGGAGCCCGGCCTTGGGCAGGAGGTCTAGCCTGCTGTGGAGGGAATGTGCCTGCCTTGGGAGCCTGGATTGGAGAGGACCCAGTCGCTGATCGGACTTGCTGTGGAGATCCAGGTGACCTTTGCTGCTGAGGGGAAGTGGACTGGGGACTCTGGGGCTGTTGTCCTTGAGGAGAGAGTCGCTGCTGTGGAGGTGCATTTGTTCGAGGAGGCTGAGATCCTTGTGGCTGGCGTGGTCCACCTGAAAGGGACATGTAGACATAAATGTGAGGATGTGCATATTGTGGACAAGAAGCATGGAACATCTATATGGAAGAAGAGGTTTTGTTAAGGGGAGAGACTCTTCATGGAGAAAAAAAAGGAAAAACCTAAGGCCTAAAATTGGTGTCATGCCCTCTTCTCTAGAGTTGTCCATTACTCTGCTCCTTCAGACTGAAGCCCCTCCACTCCTCCTGTGGGGAGTAATTTCAACCTGTCTTACCTTTCCATGTATCTGGTATTTCTTATTGTGCTGGTTTAAGAGAGATTACAAGTGAGAGTTACGATTTACTAAAAAGATTACAATAAGTATAATGACACAAAGAGAAACTGGTTTTGACCCACAACAACAGAATATAACCCAGCACCCTGGGACAAGAACAGCTCAGTGCTTGTTCGCTCCTATGCTGAGTACCATGTGGTCCCTCTGGGTGCGAAGCAGAAGGGAAGGAAACCTGTTGGTCAGGATGATGGTCGCAGTTCTTTTGAAGGAATGGTCGCAGTCTCATTGAGAGTGGAAGCCACAATCCTGTTGAAATTCTGTTCCTCCTCTGGATCTCATGAGTGGTACTAGAAGTCCCAAACCCCAAATATTTTATATGCTCGTGTCCAGGAAGGAATGCCCCTCCAGGGCAGGGAGTTTTGCAGTGGGTGATGTAACTCTGTTAGTCATGGGATATTTTTGGAATCTTTGGTGATCTATATTATTGCAACTGGCTGTTATGCCAGTGCAGCTGGGTCCATTATTGGCTTATTAGCAGAGATGACCCCTGCAGCTGGGTGTCAAGGTGTTAATTCCTCCTTGGAGGTGAGTTATCACAGCTGAGTCATTGGTGTGAAAAGAGGCACTCCCCCGCCTCTCAGGATTTGTCTCTTTGCTTATCTATTGTGGCCTGAGGTGTCAGGTGTGCCCTCAGCAGCTGCTACAAATGATTCATTATTAACACCCCATCAGAAATGACACAGAGGGTATAGAATATACAGTTTTGGTTATATACACATACTGATAAACTGGTCCTGGCTGCTATAACTATGACACTTATCCTTGATAAGCACTTCCTGCTTGTGGAAGGAAGAGTCACTGGAGAACCAACTCTGTGGGAAATGAAAGCTGTCACTGTGCTGGTGTTTGTCAGCAGTCCCTTCATGGGCCCAGCAGTGTAATGTGAAACACTCCATCCCATCTCTATCCAGGCTGGAACTATATATTCCAGCATCAGCAGCAGGTGGCTTCAGCTGCATTGGTAGCAGACTCTCTGAAGAGGAAGTGGAAGACAATTGGAGGTGGCATGAGAATTGCTGGACACGATAGATAATGCTGTGACAACCTGACAAAAGTTACAGTACCATTATGAGGGCTGGTTGGATTTCACAGGTGGTCAGGGGGATTATGTGAGAAAAACTTCACGGGCGGGGAGTACTGGAGACAGGTGGGGAGTAGTACCCTGAAAGGCCAAGAGCTCATATCAGTAATAGTATGTAATGCCATGATTACACAGATGCATTTTGTATCATAAATACTAAATTTTGGATGCAGGAAAATGATGACCAATGAGGAAAAGATAATTAGAGGTGGGTGTTAACTTGGTAGAAAGTTGGAGAGAAGAAAGGAAGAGACAAAGGTGGCAAAAATGAGAGACTAATCAGTTATGTAAATTGAGTGGTTGGTATGGTTTGGGTATCCAAGGGGCAGCCCTGTAATTTATCACCTCAGCAATAAGTCAAGACAATCAGCCAAACCTGTTATTCTGACCAAGCCACAGAAGCCAAACCTGCTTCTACTGTCAGCAGGAGCTGGGAGTGTGGACTTCTTGAAATAGGAGTACATGGACAGATGGATCAAGGATCCTGACATCACCACGTTGATGTCTTTTCCAGGCCTGGCAGCACTTGCATCTTCCCATCACTCCTTAACACTTACGGCCACTACAGCTTTGTGGAAATCCAAATATACACCATGCCCAGAATCCTACTCCAGTGTCAGTTTGAGAGGCCTCATTTTGCTGAGCCAAGTCCTAACCAGTGGTATCAACTGGATCTGTATCAAGTTTTCATCCCACTTTCTGAGCTGCTGTGGAATATGACAGTATGTGCTTTAACAGCACACTGAATTTTCTGCTTGCTTGTCAGTGAATCAGAAAATGAGTGAAATCTTTGTCCTGATAACTTTTATTTAGAAGGAAAACTGGTAGGACTCGCAATCATAACTGCCATGGGAATCAAAGAACTGTACCTTGGGGAGGAGGCCGTGGTTGTGACAGCTGTCCAAGCTGAGGTCCAGCCTGAGATTTCATTGACACAGCCTGAACTTGTGGAGGCTAGAGGAAAAAAAGCCATTCCAGTTAATATAGAGTCCCCAAAGAGAAGCCCTGAGGTAATACAGGAACTGTAGAGTCATGAAGTGTTCCTTAAATACACATACACACACATGCAGCATCTGGCTGGTAAAACCTTATGGGACTGAAATGGAGAGGTGAGTAATAAAGAGCATAGAAGTTGTTTGCTCACAGGGGATAATAATGAAGTTGGAATGTTTTTTTAGAATGTTTTTTAGGCAGTCAGGAATTACCAAATGTATCTGGCCTGAGGGGGTCTCTTAGTCCCATCTCCCATTTTGAACAGTTGCCAGCACCAGATGTTCCAAAGAAAGGAGGGATGAACCATGGAAATGTCTATGGAGTAATCATCTCTTTACCCTAAGGGGTCTCCTCTTGATTGCTAATAAGCAGGGCCAGCTTCAACCTTGAAACATGAATCTTACTATCTGCCCCACAAAATCTTTGCAACAGTTCCAGATATTTTGTTTTGATATTTACACCCAGACCCTTTGAGTCTTGCTCAGCTCTCAGCCTCACTGTCTTTCCCATTCCATTGCTTCATGCTGAGTTTTGAGACCAGTTCTCACAACCTGCCCCTGCTAGGCCATTCATTATTTTGCAAATCTTCACTGCCCTCTTTCTCATTTACCTCCTTTCTAAAGCCAAGAGACTGAATCCCTTCCGTCCCTCCATGGGAATGTTTCCAAGCCCCTAATTGTTTTCATCACTAGCTTCTCTTTCCCAGCTCTGTGATTCCTTCTGCAGATGACAGAGGTGGGTCTGCTTACATTTTTCCAGATGAAGCAATATCTGGGTTCTCTGTATACATTGCTTGTTCATTTCTCCTGCGCCCTAATTTCCTGCTTTTCCCTTGTCAACACAACTGTAGGCCGAGCAATGGTTTTCATTAGCCTTTATGTGACAAAGTCTTTCTCGAGGGAATGGCTAGTGCCACTTGAAAGATCTGCTGATTGTTTATGCTCTCTCTCTCTACCCCCCATCTTAGCTTACTCTTAAGACTTCCATATGGAGTTTCATTTGCTGTTGTGGTGACTTAACATACATAGCTCTGGCAGATGTTCTTCACTGCCATCCCTGGTCCTGACTAACGCAAATAATTTGGTGCCATCTGCTCTTTCTTCTCTCTCACTGTTTAGTCTTTTTGACAGATATTTTAATAAACAGATTAGGCAACACAGAACTGCTGCAGAAAGGGCCAGTCCAAAGTTAACAAAAGTCTGAGTAATCCTGTTGCACAAAACTATTTATGAAAGCAGAGGAAGCTGGAGACAGATAGGCTGGTACATGCTGGATTATTTACACCGAGAACGTAATGATAAAAGGGTCTTCAAGGCTCCTGGAAGGTCAGGAGAATGAGCTAAGTGATTCTGGAAATGGGAAGAAATGTTTCATAGTTGGAAACATTGAAATTAACTTCAACTGACTAACATAAATGTGATGAGTTTGCCAGCCCATCTTTCGCACTATTTGTCTGGGACTTGCAAATGGATGGGGGAAGAAAATCTGGGAATTTTCCATTCATGACTTCTAGTCCTACGCAGCTTGAGACACTAAACCTTGTCTTGGTGTTGGTGGAAATTTACTGTCCTAATGCTGTGAGAAATCCTAGTGCTGTGAGACATCCTGATTAGACCGGACAAAGAAAAGGAATTAGATCTCATATTCACCTCTACAGCCTTTCCCTATGGCCAATAAAGACATCACAGAGATGAAGGCAGAAAAGGCCTTTGAGGCTCAGAGATGAAGAGGCAGGACCCAGCCCAAGGTCTTCTGTCTTTGGAAGAGAAACCATGAGAGGAAAGGCTGGTGGTGGATCAAAAAGGCAAGGGAAGAACCGTGGCTGTAACGGTGAAATCGAGTTTCATGTCGTAGGCATGAAAACAAATTTGTCATTAATATCTTACCCTCTCCTGTGCTCAACCAACCCATTTATCGGTGTGGTCAGACTTAGTATCTTTGGAGTATCCCCTCTGCTAACTGTTTTCAAGAATTAAAATCTCTCATATCTATGTCTTCATCTGAGGTCAGCTTCTGCTCCACAATAAACCCTTGCCTTTTAGCCCCTCTCTGCTTTCTTTGCTCTTGTCTGTTACCTTGCCTAAGGCTTTTTGTGAGTAGTTACATTATTTTTACTGATTGCCTGTTATCTACCACTTTATGAAAGAATTCTCAAAGAAATAAAAGGAAAAGAATAATAAGGAAATTAATAGGACTTTTTTCTTAGCAAGAAACAATGTAGATGCTATTAAGTTGTGGTTATGTTGGTTTATGAGTGTTCTATATCCTTCCTTAAATTATCATTTGTGATAATTTATGAGGTTTAAATTCTTTTTACTTGTCTACATTTTTCTACATTACTCTTACAACTTTTAAAACACATATTTTGTATTTGTCGTACACCAATCCTCTGGAGCAGTAACTGCTTCTGTTGATATTGCACAGGTTTTTTTTTTTAGCAGCTTAGTCACTTCCTACATTCAGTTCATTGGACATAGCCATCTGGGGCTGGGGGCTTAATAATTTTTAAAAATATTAGTCATTACTGATTTAATAACTATTTTTGTTCTTTTTCTTGTCATTCTAATCAAGAAAAACTGTAGGTAAAGAAGCTCCCCACTTCCAGCAATTAAATTTACTAGAGTCACAACACTGTCCCTGTTGTGGTCCTTTTCTCCCTTGACTTTGGATCATCTATAGACCCCAACTATTCTTTGGTAGGGTTCAATTTTCTGTGGAACCTGAAGAATTTGTTTAATTCTTCCCTCTATCTACTCTTCAAAATCAATTTCTATCCTTTTTACATTTCCTCTTATTGCTTGCATGATGCTGCATAGAGGTCTCCTTAAATGCCAGATTTCCAAATTTGAAATATTTTCCTCCTGTTTGTCTTGAACGTCCTCTTTGTTGCTTATCTCTACAAGTTTATTTCTTACATTCTTGGTTCAGGATCAGATCAGAAATGTATATATACATTCTGGGAAACAATGGTTTCTCAAATAGCATCCATAGTTTTACTTGTAACATGAGGATGTTGATAAACTTTCTTACCTAACTGCTTGTGTCATACCCTTACTTTTCGATATTGCATCTGTCCCTTGGGCATTAAACCTAATGGTACATATTAACTTTCTGAATTTGTACCCGGATTTTTCTTAAGGCAAAGTCAATGTGTTTTTTTCTCACTCTGAATTGCTGTCCCACTGTGCTATTTGACTTTCTTCTTGATACCTGCAGTCTTAAATGGTTATGACTTGTTACTTCTTCCATCTCTGTCAAAGCTGTGCACTCAGTTTCATAATTTCTCAGTTTTTCTTGATCTGGATAGAGAAGTCCAATAATATGTATAGATATTCTAGTCATACCCACAGGATGTCCAATGATTCATATTTCTATGTATTCAGTACTGCTGTCCTTATATCCAGTATTGCTGTTGTTCTTCATTTTGTGAAATCTTCATCTATAGCTCTAGTTCTGCATCTCACGAGCCTCACATTTATTTATTTCTCTCTGTACTTTTCTAACTGTTATAACCTTATGTTAGTAACTGTAATGTGTGGAGTTTCTGCAATGTTTGTGACACCAAGCTCTTTCTCTATAGAAAAGCACTCTATTAATGTGTTTGTGGGTTTGATTTTCTTGATTATATATACAGATATTTGTAGGTTGTATTCCTGATGAAGACGTTTTTCATATTTGACTCTTCTATTTGACATCCTATCCCTCCAAGACCATTTGTTTTGTTCTTATTTTGGCTCTATTTTAGGTCTGTTGTAATCCAATCCAATCCTATCCTGTACCAGTATATTAAGGACATAGAAAACAGATACATCTATCCATGTTCTCAGTTTCTCTTGGCTTCCCCTTTGCTCTTATAGTTCATACACTCTATATCTTGGCTATTTCAGATGGCAGTTCTTGATTCCATTTTGGCCAGAGTAAATGCTTTCCCTTCTGTATCACTTTCCCTGCCTCAGAACATTTTTAGTGTCTATTAAATGTTTATTCCTTTGCTCTAGCTAAAACTTGGAGTTACCCTGAATACCCTTCTTGCTGGAGACCTGGGTTACCAGGAGTGGACTGTCATCTGACAAAGACAGAGCACCATAAAGTGCTTTCTCCTATTTTTTTGTCTCAAGTGGAAATGAAAATTGTACCAATGTAGTGCAGTCAATTTTATGCCTCAACTTTTTCACTCGTTTCTCTTGTCTTTTCTATTGTCCCAATTTGTTATCTCAAACCTTTGTGCTTGGCTCCCTGCTAGATGCTGAAAGAGGCATGGCACACACACCTGGATACACAGTTTATGTTCTGGTGTGCTTCATTTACATAGAACTGCCACTGGGAAATGTGGCACTAAAGTTAGGTGCATTTGATACTCAAAATAGATGTACACAAGAGGGACTAAGGGGTCAGCTTAAATGCAAAAATGACAGGGTCTTACACGAATTCAGCCTTAGTCAAGACCCTTCCCCTGATGAAGTGAGCAAAGGGTATCGCTGAAGAAGAAAGGCTGCAGTACACAATTGAACAAATGGTAGAGATTCCCACTTTCTGTTCTTGAAAGCAAAGCTTTTCATTAGGGATGCAAACACTGGAATAAAACCCATCCTGAAGAATGGTTTAGATGGTTAGATGGAAATGGTTAGATGAAAATGATGTTGAGCATTAGAAGAATCTCTGTATGAATCCTCAATATGAATCCAAGAATTTAGCAAGGCAGAATATCTAGATACATGTACATGGTACTGGTGTGGTGTTGTCACACTTCTGTGGAAGGAGAGCAAGAGAGAGAATTGTGTTCCTTAGGGGCACCCACTTCATATGAAACTGTTCAACTCTCTGAGATGTCTGACTGCCTGACACCTTCAGCGAGGAGAGAGAGAGAGAGACAGAGAGAGAGAGAGAGAGAGAGAAAAGTTCAGGGAAATAACTTTTCCATAATGTCTCTATTCACTCATACCCAAGGCCTCAGTGGTGACGGTGTAGATCCAACAGTGGCGACAAGCTGAGTCATTTTGGAAACAACCAGATCAGCTATAAGTTGTCTGTCCTCTTCTACATGCTCCCCAATCAGGGGCATTGAGCTGTCCATCACCTGCCACAGGAGGAAAAAACAACAGTTAGTAAAGGGGTTTCCTGCTGGCAGATGCCTATTTCAATTCACCTCTCACATTAAAGTGTTTTGTGTCTCCACATCCTTGCCAACACGCATAGTCATCACTCTCCTCATGCTGAAACATACTTGACTTTTCCAGGCATGGGATTTCACTTAGGGTTTTTTGGAAATGGCATGTACTTCCCCAAACTCTCCACCTTCCTTCCCTTCACAACTTGGAAGGCAAGCCAACCCTTCTGGTGGCTGGAGGCATTCTAAATAAACTAAATACAAACTTTCTCCTTCACGTGTCTTGAGGAGATGCCTCTGATGAATGAAGTCTCTCTAGTGTTGTCCCACAGTATTTGGGGATGACATTGCGGCTGAAAGGGCTACAGGAGAAGGGAACCAACATGTACTGAAGCCTGATGAGATAAGAGCAAAAGGGACTGAAGGAATCCAGGAAACATTTGGGAAACAAAGCACTGCACCCTGAGAGGGGAAATAAACACATTATACATCAGATCTGTGATAAATAGGATGTCACCAAAACAGCACTCAGTGCAGGAAAGTAAACTTTTTCTCTGCTTGTTTTCTTGATATTACTGTGATACAACTGCTTCCTGTGCAAGTTCTACAACTATACTGAGGAAAGCTGGGAATCAAGACCATTGGGATGGGAGAAGGAAAACTGTCAAAGGGTCTTCGAGGTAAGAAATGGCCTAACAACAATAATAATGAAAGCACAGCAGACCCTCAGCTGTATAGCAGCCTTGTTCATAATTTTCAACAGCTCATCATAAATCAAGTGCTTTGCAAACATTAGCTAAATCCCACAGGAAGAACCGTACTATGATGACGTTGGGATTCAGCTGGAGTAAATATAATAGTACCAAAATATCAGAGTTGGAAGAGTTTATTTTATTTTTCTTTTATTTTTAAAGCAAACATTAGAACCCCTGGAAATGCAGAGTGAAAGGTTGCATTGCTCAAGAAAGGCACTGACTCACACTCAGATAACAATCGGAAGTGCACTCCACCCTGGCAAGGCTTCGAGAGGTCACTCTTGGGGGAAAATGGAAAGTTTTGCACCCTCTTTTTTAAAGTAGGGGAAATCAGTGAGGTGAGTTCACTGAGTTTGTATTCTGCTTTTTTCTTGCAGAATAGTTTCAATTAAATTCTATAGGTGTCTTTTAGGAACACTAGAGAAGCTACCTAGGAAGTTTTAACTGGGTTACACAGGAGGAGTGGGTTGATGTTTATGTCCATGTTTATACCCATGGTTTATATCCATTTCACCCAGGTGGTGAAAGAAGGAGGTTAGAAAGTTATATGGCAATGTTTGGCTAAATACACCATGTGGCTTGTCCTTCCACTATCCACTCAAGATATTTTTCTGTTGAGAGATAAGATGGGGAATGTGATGTTTCCTATCAGTGTCAGGGTCTCACTAGCTAGGGGCTCCTGGGAGCCCTCTGGCAGGTTCCTGTTCAGTTTTCCTTCTTGTCCAGTCTTATGTTACAGGAAAAATTGGCAATTCCTTTTCCCAAGTGAGAAAAGAGATCTCCCATCTCCCTGCAATGCGCCGTGCGAGGGTCCCGTGTGACCACTAGATGATGCCGTTACCCTGCTGAGAGTCAGGAGGGCCGAGCTCCCGCCTCCCAACCTTCGTGAGAGTCACTGAGATACAGCTCTGCTCAAAACACCCCAAACCCCGCATTTCATAGAGCCATGGAATGGTTTGGGCTGGAAGGAACCTTTAAAGACCATCTAGTCCAATACTTCTGCGATGAGCAGAGACATCTTCAGATAGAATATGTTGCTCTGAGCCCCATCCAGCCTGACCTTGAATGTTTCGAAGGATGGGGCATCCAAGACCCCTCTGAGCAACTTGTGCCTGTGTTCACCATCCACATTGTAAAAAATTTTCTTCCTCAAATCTTATCTAAATGTATACTCTTTTAGTTTAGTCCTATTGCAACCGGCCCTGGGAAAAAGTTTGTCCTCGTCTTTCTTACAGTCCTCTTTTATGTACTGCAAGGTGCTAGATCCTTCTCCAGGCTGCACAACCCCACCTCTCTCAGCCTGTCTTCACAGGAGAGGTGCTCCAGCTGTCTGATCATCTTGCTGGTCCTCCTCTGAATCTGCTTCAACAGGTCCATATCTTTACTGCGCTGAGAACCTCAGAGCTGATTTCCCCATCTTAAGTACTGCTTTTCCCTGTTTCTGTGGCTACAGTGTCTGGGGAGGAAGGGAAGATCATGCTTTATAAACCAAAGGCACCAGGGGAAATAAACTGATCCTACCTGAACTAGTGAAGGTGCACCAGGTATGAGGCTAGCTAACTGTTGTCCTGCTGTGTAGTGTCTGTCAGGGGATGTGAGATGTGGGAGACAGAAAATAGAGGAGTGAACAATCACAGGCACAAGGGAAGGCCTTTGAAAATAACAGATTTCTTTGGGTAAAATGACACAGCTGGTTGCCGCTGAACTGAAAAGAATCATGAGATGTCATCTTGCTTGTCCTCCAGGAAAGGGGAATTGGTCTGGAACTGGGCAGATACAAAAGCTCATACTAAAATAAATCAAATGGCTGAGAGGAATACGTGAATCACAGGCGGGCTGCACTCATCTCTTCCTGGGCAATCACAGAACAGCTGGGCAAGACAAGATGTTGGCATGTATGGACCTGGCCTTTGTAGCTGTCCAAGGTCATTGGCTGCTCCTGATGCAGCTACTGTTGCCTGATAAGGTGTATGAGGGGTGAGTGGAAAGAAGCCAGGTGGAGAAGAGACACAGGAAAACACCATCCTGGCTCTCCCCCTGTGCCTATCTGATGCTGAAGCTTGAAGGCTGGGTTTGTTATTCCATGCTCTGATGTGCAAAATTGGAAGGGAAGGGGAGGGAAGGGGAGAGGAGGGAGGAAACTGGTGATTAGATATATAATAAGAAATGATAGGCAGTCCTGAAAGGTTGAGCATGGCTTCTTGCAGGGCAGCAAGGAGCATGTCTTGTAACAGCTTAGCTGTGTGGTGGGTAGGGCTTAGATTATTCTTCCAGGAGGAAGAATAAATCACATGGACCATTCACTTGTCCTCTTCTTGCTTCGTATTTTTTGGCAAAGCAGAGATGTGGAAATAGGTTAGATTACCAAAAAAGAGGGAGATTATTAAACCACACATGTTGCTGATCTCTTCTGAGAATCCGACTGCTAAGAGTGGTACAGAATTTGCACTGTGTTGATGATCTGGCCTTCTGATCAAGTGCTGGCTATTTATGTTGAATATTCCCTCAAAGTGACAAAGTTCTTTAAAGCAGAGAAAAAAAAAAAAGAATAACCATGTTTACTGCTAAATTCACAATCTCTTTCAATATGAGCCATGAAAATGGTAAATAAGTGTGCTAATGTTTGAAGGGCAGAAATATAAGAGATTCTGCTGTTTGCCATAGGAAAAGAAAAGGTGAAGTTCAAGTGAGAGTAAATACCATGCGTGCAGGATTACTCTTGTGCCATGTTGATAACTCATCTGTCTTAATCTGATTCTATTTTTAACAAATCACTGTGGTTAATTTCAGTTCATAGAACTGCCCATCACTACCTCTGCAAATCTTTCCTGAAGAACTCGTTTGCAGTATGAAAATTAATTACTGCCTGCAATTGCATTGTGCAAATCCTTATTTGTTCAGCCCATTTAGGCATGCTTTCTTGTAAAATGTCACAGCACACTGTTCCTTCTTACCAAGAAAATACAACTGTCACACTGTCAAATAACTTTTTTCTCCCACTTTCAAAAGAAAAAAACAAAACAAGGGATCAGTTTCAAACAAGAAAAATACTCCAGGAAGTTGGCTGGAGGCAATTAATTACTTGTCAACATCTCCCTCAGATCTGCATAAAGCAGAAAAGGTGCCTGTTTGGCTTTGTTCTGGTCTTTATATTGCACTACTCTACTCCTTTCCCAACAATGTCCGTTAGCCTGGCATTTGAATGTCTGCTAGATGTTGATACATCAGGCTTGGTTCAGTCAGGTTCTCCACTGGGATAATTCAGTATTACTCATCTGAAACTATTGTATTTTTTCTGATTTGTGTCATATTAGATGCACTTCTGTTTACCTTGGTCTCAGGGAGAAGAATATTAGCGTGCATTTCTCTGTGTGCAAGCTGATAATGGCTGTTATTGTATGGATGTGCTTTCCACCCAGTCAGTCACACACAGTGGCAGATGTGAAAACCCAGAGGCATACCCAGATGGAGGCATATAATCTTTAAACCCAGAATTAGTCACATGTGCACGTACATAGGCTTATGTGCAAGAATAGATGCAGGGATATGAAAACCACATCTCACGTCTGACCATGTATTGACGCAGTCCAAATGTCCTTACAGTTGTCTTTAGCAAGGCTGCTTTCTTGCTCTTCTTTTCCCAGCTACACGGGCATAGAGATTTAAAAGTACACAGCTGGGAAACAGTCTGCTCTGAGGGATTCTCCTCTAGGTGCTGATGAATTGCATACGGGAGCAGCCCCATCAGCCGCAGCCCCATCAATTCAGGAAAGACAGAGGCTCGGCAGCATTTGGCTGCTGGCAGCATGCTTATATCACACGGCCTTTGACAGGTCACTGCTCCATTCCCTGGGGAGAGCAGATACATAATGCAGGAATGTGCAGTCACTGGAGGGCTCATGTGGTTCTCATCAGCATCCCAGCCCTCAGCGGGTGGGACCGCTCTCCCACACATAGCTTTCCAGTGTGTCAGCACCCCTGCATGAAGCTATAGGCCGGCTCTGCTCATCTTCCTCAGCTGGCCTTTGTTGGTGGAGTTTACAGCAGGTCAGATGCCATGCCTTCTTGAGTCACTTAGTGACAGAGACACTTGCTTACTTCCCAGATTTTCTCTCCCCTAGAGGATCTCTTCAGTTTCCACTCTGATTTTTCTGGCCAGCTCTTCCATCTGTGCCCTGTTAGGATGAACTGAGTGTGCTATTTACCCCACTCCAAGCCCTCATGGCTTGGCGAGGAGCACATTGGAGTTTAGTTCTTAGAGCCACAGTCTGCCCAGGTCTGAATACAAAGTTTTGTAGTACAGACTTCCCATAGTAACTCTGTGATGCTTTGTCTTGATGGCCTGTTATTCTAGTGAATACAATCTGGGCAAAAGATTTTAGAAAATACACTCTTTTCTTTTAAATCAAGTTGCTCCTGTTGAAATTTTTGCTACACTCTCACCATTTATTTTCCTCTTTCAAATTAGATGCAGCTAGGATTTTTGTTAGGAGGTTCCCTTTAAAGTAAATGAAGAACTACAGGTTCATTCAGACAGAAACTGAGATTTTTAATGGACTGGATCACCTGCTGAACCTCCATGTTGGTAATGGGGGAGGTTAATATGCCTAATATTATGACATCATCTAGCACTTGTATTCAGGTTAGGCTGAATATGAGCATATTTGTTTATGATGCTGGCTTCATGAGTGCTTAGCCTGGGAAGGATGGAACTTGGGTAGTGATGCACTGGACACACTGAATTTGGGATGCTGGCAGCAACATGTGCAGAGTGTTATGTGCTTGATAAGAAGTCAGCTTCACATCTGTACCCATGTTGGTAAGGTTCTGCTCTGTTGGGATTTATCAGCTGGAAACCCATGTTGTCTAAGCACTCTATTTCCTTTCAGAGTTCACACTGAGAAAGGAAGGTACTTCAACCCTGACACCTTATTGACTGCCTGCCAGTTTAGCTGGGACTCTAAATCAGTTTCTTGCATATCAGTGAGCCATGGCTTGAGGATACGGGTCAGCATGTAGGAGCAAAGACTGCAGGACAACGTAGGGGTAACCGAACATGTTAGTGCATGTGAACTCCAGGGCAAAGTGTGTCTGCAGATACACATCCCAAAAGAAACGTGCATTCTGGTTCCTCATGCTCTCACCTCGATGATATAGTCTTTTCCATCTTTGCTGTGGACAGCTTTGACAGCACAGATGTCAAGACCTCCAAACATTTCTGCGCAGGCATCGGCCCAGAGTCTGTACCTGCAGAAAGCACAAAAGCATGGCCTGGAATTAGCTGTCATTGGGTAGCCCACCAAATACAGCCACCCACCCTGCTGCCCATAGGAACATAAATTGATTTGGGAGCCCTTATTACAAGGCATCCTTCATATGCTTTGCTGAGTCATTGCCTCCCTCTCTTGCACAGGAGATGGAGCAAAAGAAAGAATCTTGCCTAAAGTTTCCCTCCATTTCACATTGATGCAATCCTGCCATCAAACCCACCTTAAAAGATTTCTTTCCTTCCTTAGTATTTACATCAGATCTCCAGTTGGTTGTCATTCAGCCAAGCTATAAATACTTAGCTCATTTAATCTCCCAGTACTGTTGGCCTCTTGGCATTTGTATTGGCCTTGCCTGAAAGCCCTCCATTATGCAGGCAGCTTTCTCCTGATAAGATGTCCTGAACACGGGGATTGGAATAGGATTGGAAAGCGAGTGTCAAATTTAGTGAGTAGCCATCTTCTCCATGATCCGTAAACAGGTGGCTCCTGCATTTTACAATTTACTTTCAATTTCATCTTTTTACAGTCCCCTGCCTCCCTTCTATCCCCTGGGTGTTGCTTCTAGACAGATGGTCTCATCACATGGACCAGACACTCCTTTGTTAGAGGGAGACCTATAGGCTGCAGCTCTTTTCTCCATCCATACTAGGGTGGAAAAGTGAGCTGGCGCCCCCTTAGCTATCCTGCTGTCAGAGTTGGAGAGAGAATGACAAGAGGAGTATTATGGGGGGACCACATCCCCCCACTGTAGAAATGAGAAGGGAACGAGTCAGCCTGGTTTTATTTCCTGTGCAGCTGTGCCGCAGTCCCGGCCATTTCAATAAAAATAATAATCTCAGAACAGAAGATCTGTAAGCAAGACTATGACAAGATGCAGAGAGGGGAGGGAAGGCCACAGTCTCATGAAAACACTGACATTTTGCAGACCCTACAGGGACTGGGGAAAGAGCTGTTCTGGCCAAAGGACAAATTTATGTCCTCGAAGCCAGCCAGAGTCCCCATAGCTTGGCAATATAATGATCAACTTGTGTGAACACAGTGCCTCTGGGAAGAAGCAAGATTATGACTTATATAATTACCAGTGCTCTTTTATCTTTAATGTTCACCCCAGACCCTCAAGAAAAACAAGGTCTGAGGAGGAGTCAGTAGTATGAGGAGGAGTCAGTAGCGTAAGTAGGAGGAGAACTATGGACCCTGTGAGCCAGGCAGGACGCACAGCGAGCCTCCCTCATGCAATGCTGCGGCCCCACATCCAGAGGCACCATTATGAAAGCCATCTCTGTTCCTGAAGGATGTCTCTAGGTGTCTAGGTTCAGCAGCTAGGCTTAAATTCCAGAGACCCTGATAGCTACATGTCTTTAATGTTTGGTGGCCATAGGTGAGCACTGGAAAGCATCAGGGCTGCTGAGGTGTATCAGTATTTCTATGGGGAAGAAGAGCACATTTATGCACATGCAGCAAGGGTTGCATTTGCAGGGGATTTACTGCCATTTTTGTATTACCTGAGCATGTTGGACTACTGTTCAGTACAGTAGGTACTTCAGGTTGCTCCTAATCATTGGAGTGTTTCAGCACACTCCTGCCTTGTTGCATGCACTGACAACTAACAGATTTCAACTGGAGTTGTTTATTTATGGCTGGATAAGGCTAGCGTGATGAATTGTGATATTGCATTGCATCTATAAAATGAACCTTCAAAATGTAGTGTGGCAGGCTGGCAGGAATCTGGGTTTTAGTCCTACAACACTGCAATAAGGAAATGTCTACCCTTCATCTCCCTAGCTTAGCTGTGTTATAAACAACCAGGATGCATCATAATGTCCCGTTCTCACAGTGCTACTGTGGTCTTGCAGAGTCACCTTCAGCATCTGAATTGGGGCTTGACTTGGCTTCTTTGTTTCACAGAATGAAAGGTAGAGAAGGGATCTTAGAAGATTGTCTGCACAACTCTCATACTCTGAAGAGGAGATGTTTCTTTAATCTGATCTGAAAGAGTACAGAGATTCCTCATCTCCTCCAGACAATCAGTTTCTGTGCTATGCTGTCCATACTCCTAGAAAATATAGGAAATGTTCAAGGGAACCTTTTCTGCTATAATTTAAGCCCATAATTTCTTACAGTATTGTGCTAGTAATATAAGTAGTGAGAAATGCCTATTAACAGCATTTCATATATTTAAAGAGCTTGTGCTCTTTCAGTTTTTTAATTTTTAAGATGAAGTGGTGTGCAGCTTGTAGGCAACTTCTTCCAGCTCTGTAACAGCTTATGAGGGAAAGTGAACCTTTGCATTGCAGGCATGGAGTCATTATGCATGAGTCTGCACCTCTACTGGAAAAATATTAGTGGTCTGCTAACTGAAAAAGGTGGAAAACTACATGAGCAATTTTTTCATGTTTTTCTCATCAATGTTTTCTCTGAGTGTTCTCTAGTTCCTTGCCGTTTTTCTTCAAATGTGGTGCCCAAACCTGGACAGAGTCAGAATTAACTATGATCCTGACAAATTGGAAGTATAATCTGAAAAAAATCTTAGATTCACTAAGAATAAATACCTGTGTGTAATCTATGGAGTCTATAAATCTATGAATAACTCATTTAAATAGGATGGAGAATCAGTGACGAGAACAAGTGATTTGATAGCAGTTCTGCATAATAGGGTTTGAGAGTTATAGCAAAGCACGTTATCATGAGCCCACAGTGTCATACTGTTGCAATGCTAGCAAATATCACAGCGATTTGAAGATATGGAAGTACCATCTGCAAATTCTAGTCTGTAAGGTGCATGAGGGAATTCGTTCTGCTCTGTTCAGCAGTGAGACAGTCTTAGCTAAAGTAGTATCCAGTTTTGGAAGACTAAAGCAAAAAAGTGCTTTTGGTACTTCAGCTGACAGTTTTTTCCTCTGTTAAGAGGAAAAGAAGAAAAAAAAGAAGAAGAAGAAAAAAAAAAGTTTTCTGAGCCTGCCCCTCATTAGTAATGTACTTAGAATAACTTCTTGTTTTGTGCTTTGACCTTTCTGATTTTATCCCTACATGTTTGTGCTGATGTGCTTGACCTCAGCATGCTGATCTTGTTTCCTGTGGCTACATTCACTAAAGATCTAATGATTTAGCAATGTTGGTTTCTAGCTGTACTTTCAGTCTTCAAAATAGGACAGTTTGCCTTTGTGTCCTTAGTATTTTTTTAGGAAACATTTGGTCTTTTAAACCCCTTTATCCAGCCTCCCAGGAGACCTCACTTACCAGTTCTCTCAATTAACCAAATCCTGAAATACAATTCCTCCCTTCTAACCCAAGAATAGCTAATACTGTCTTGAAACCCTCTTCCTTACCTTTCTGTCATTGCAATCTGTTCTAGCATTGCAGAGCCTGTGTTTGCCTTCCAGTTTCCAGAGATGGACGTCCTCCTAGGAAAACAAACCAAAAACATAAACTGACCATGAAAATAGACTCCTGCCCCATCCTCCTGCATACTGTAGTCCTCATTCTTGACTCTGTGCTTGTACGGGAGGGGATGAGGTGAGGTTCTTCCTCCCAGAAGCCTTTCCAAATCCTTCCTGAACAACACTCTATACAGGATATGTTGTTCAGACTCATGAAAAGCTGAATGAGGAGTTAGACAGGAAAACCTCCAAGGAATCTTGAGCACACATCAGTCTCTGTGAGTACTTTCTTTATACATCAGACTTAGGGGAGGTGAAATGTGTTTAGAAGATCTCTGGGATAATCACTCTTGTGTTCTGCAATGGGTAGCATCCTCCGTCTGTGGAAGATCAACACTCCAGGCAAATATTTGCCCAAGCAGCTTCACAAATGTCAGCTCTGACATTCTGTGTCTACCTAAATTTGATTTCAGTTGTACTTCTGGATTAAATTTGATTTCAGTTGTATTGATGTCATAGAATATATGATCATACTATCATATTTTCACTGACTTTTCACTGACCTGTTGGTGGCTCAGTCTGTTTGGACTTAGAGAATTTCTACTTGCAAAATTACTGGAATTTCGTTGCTGCAGCTGATTGTTAATTTCCAAAAAAGGTTTCTAGCAAATCCTGGATTTCAGCATCATCCACATGGGTGAAAATTTTCTTTTTCTTGACCTTAGGCCCAAGGCAGACCTTGGACAGTCTGCTGTGACAACACTGTTCAGATAGTGTCCATAGTGTACAAGCTAGGACAAGTCAGCAAGCTGACAGAATACATTCAGGGAGCATCTCCATGCTAAAGAAGATTTAGGTAGAGATTTATGAGGGGACTATGAGGTATGATCCAACACTTCAGTGTGAGGCTGTGGCAGCCCTTGCTTCCAGTTCTCTCACATTTTCAACATGATGCACAAAAGACTCTGAACTTGCAAAACTATGTTCAGCAGTGGTAATACTGATGTCCTCCTAGACTATAAATTTGAATCATTATAGCCAATTACCTATGATTCCCCTTTAGTCTGATGAGAGACTTCTTGGAGGGCTTTTTCCATTTCTCTTCTAAAGTGCTATGTATATTTCCTGTGAAATTTAAATTGTCTTTTTAACCATATTTAAAGGAGTGGAGGTGAGGAGAAAAGGAGTATGATTACTGTGTTGAATAACTATGTGTTTCCACATAAACTCTTCCCTCTTGCTGCCTTCACTCAACATCCATTTTGCTGCCCTACTTTCTAAGCAAAAGAATAGGTTTCTCCTCAAGCTTTGACTGTTATGAGTCATGTTAGATTATTGTGAGACTTATGGCCTGTAAGGTCAGTGTTCAAACCTCAGCCTCTCTCTTTTGATATGGGATTCTTAGGTTTATGTTTTTCAGCTCTACAATGGGAAGAACCACTCTTTGCTAACATTTATTTTTAGCAGAAAATCACCCTGCAGTGGCAGATGGCATCCAGTATCCCATTAGTACTGATGGGAATTCTTGGAGTCTGATTAGCAACACTGATTTGACATCAGTGTTTAGAAAATATACCTGTCATACCAAATGTAAGCAGCTGTGTTGTCCCTAAGAAAACGAAACCACAGCTCGACAGTTCTATAAGGAAATTTGGCATGGAAAATGTTCCAAAATAAGAACTCTAGCCATTGGGCTGATTTTTTTTTTACTTTTTTATGCCTGCCCATCCCCAGCCAATACTGGGCATAAGACATAAAATACATCTCTCTGCTGTATTCCTAACTTTCCTGTTAGGGAATTTCACTGTTTTGAAATGGGAAAGTTGTATTTGAAATGCACTGGATCAGTCACCAAATTCCTACACCACAACCTCTATCAAGATCACTCCCTTCCAAGCATATCTGAGCAGTTCAGGTATCAACAGCCCCTCCAAACCCACAGAAACACAGAATCATGAAATATTTTGAGTTGGAAAGGACCCACAAGGCTCATTGAGTCAACTCTTATCCCTGTACAGGACCAACCCCAAGAATCACACCATGTGCCTGAGAGTATTGTCCAAACGCTTCTTGAATTCAAGAGGCTTGGTTCTGTGACCACTTCTCTGGGGACCCTATTCCAGTGTCCAACCACCCTCTGGGTGAAGAACTTTTTTCTAATATCCAACCTAAACATCTCCTGGCACAACTTCAGGCCATTCCCTTGGGTCCTGTCACTGGTCACTGCAGAGAAGAGGTCAGTGCCTGCCCCTCCTCTTCCCCTCATGAGGAAGATGTAGACTGCAATGATGTGTCCCCTCAGTCTCCTCCAAGCTGAACAGACCAAGTGACCTCAGCTACTTTTCATATAGCTTCTTTTCTATTTCCCTTTTTGTATGAAGTGAAAAAAGAGACTCAAGACAGCCTCTCAGAGGCTAAGTCAAAGGGAGTCCAACTATCCTAAACATCAGGGTCCACATAGTGTGCAATGTCTTAAGGGAAAGGACTCTAGGTCTTTAGAGATCAATTGGTCAAACATATTTGTGATCAAGACACCTTCAGTATTGTTTAGGTTAAGTGGATAAACTAGCAGATCAAGAGCTGTTGCTGTCCTATGCTCTCTATCTCTAACCTGGGCCAATTCAGTCTAAAAGTAGCTCTTGTTTAGACACAGTTGGTCTGGTATCCCCTACAGAGCACATTGAACTGAATTGGAGGTGACAAGCTCAGAAGTCACACTCAAGAAACTAGAAAGGAAGGGTATTATCATTTTGCTAAGAGCTGGTGGCAAGAATATTCCATGCCTGAAAGTCACCAGCTGCTGACAATTCAAAGTGAACAATATTTCACGAGTCTTAACTGGAAATAGTCCCCCTATTTGCTCCCAGTTGGGGTGAGAGTGGATGGATAATTTCTGCCCCAATTTCCCTCGCAACATGAGCCATATTTGTGTTTTCTCTTCACCCCTATTACAGTGGCAGTCAAATACATTTGTTGGAATTTTGGACATGTATCACATGCTGCTTATCTGCTGTTTGGAGACCGGCCCAAGGCATAGAGTAAGTAAGTGTTTGTTAGCAGTGTAAATCTGAAGTCAATAGGAAACTGAACTGAAGCCTTGGGTCATGGACTGGAAGGAAGTGCACTGAACATCTGGGGCAGGGAGGAATGCATGAGTCACCCTGCAGCATCCTCCCTCTGGCAGATGCTTGGTGCAAAGTAAACATTCTGGAGAATTTCAGTACAGTCTTTTCTCAGAAGGAAAGGGGCTTTTAGAGTTCTGTATGTGTGGGTGACGGTATAAAAATACTGGATAGATTCCATGGCTTACAGATCAAAGCAAATAACAGTATGATGCTACTGCGGATGCTGAAATTGCCTTTAAGGCTGAGATTTGCTAGCATGACTAATGATTTTGAGTCTTTTACTTGGGACAACAGTGAGAGCTCTGGTATTTTGGGTGCTTTCACCTCTGTCCTTGGATATAGTAGGGACTTATTTATACCATGGAAACAACCTTTTATTTTGTTTGATGCTGGGACAGAAAGAGCAGTCCCTGATGGGACTCACTGTACCCCTCTCCCAGGCTCATAAATGGCTTTCTCGATATAAGTCAACCTTTTGGGTTAGCAAGTCACTGGGTGGATTTTGCTGTTTGCTTTCTTTGCTAATAAGCTTCATTTCTCATTAAGGTGTTTTCTGTTCGTGGCTGTTTTCATATGAAAATATTTTTCCTTTAGCAAACAATTGTTTGCACAGCTATACTCCCAAGTGGGATTAGCTCTGTGTGACTGCTTTCTGGTATTATTTCTGATCCCTGTATGGATGAGTGCATGGTGAGTGAATAATAAGTGAGGAGAGAATATGGTCAGGCTAACTGGGCCTTTGTTTCAGTTAGAAGCAGTTGGGGAGCAGGCTCTGGAGCCAAGGCTGGGTGTGTTGGCAGGAATAGGGAATTTTAATTGATATTTTAAACCTCCTTTCCTTTGGCCAATTTGAGCTGGACTCCCTGAGATGTTAATGTAATATTAGGCAACTGTGCTATTGTTGACCTGATCAGATTAAAGACAAATTTTCTCTCATTGAGATCACATAAAATAGACAAGTGTCCCACAAGTCCTTCTCCTGAAGAATGTGACTCAGTCATTATCTAGTTTTCTTAAATACCTCTGTGCTAGGAATCCAACTGGGAATTTTAGGCTGTTACAGCTGAAAAATATGCGATTGTGTACATTTTATTATCTTGTTTAACTCTGTTTCAGCAGAACTATGGCCTGGAGGTTTGTAAACATGAACCCAAAACTCTCAGTGTTGTGGGTGTTAGGTAGCATGCAATTTATCTGACAACCTGAAGAATGGACTGCTGGAGCTGATTACTTGTCCAGAATTTTGTGACTGGATAAGGAGCTTCTGGAGAAGCTGTGCTTTCTCATCTACTGGTTTTCACTAAAAAGAAACAGGTGTCCTACTGACTCATGTGGTTACATCTTTAATTGAGTTTGGTGACTACTGAAGTTTGTCTGAATGTTCTTCAGTACTTTTAAACATACCAATGTTGAGGATTGCCTTCATGCCACCTCCCTCACTACCCCACAGGGCAGGGAGGAGCTTTGAGACACCCACAGAAATGTCTCACCTCCTTTCCCTCCTTTGTATGCTTCAGGAAGCACAATTTGAAAACACCCACATAAACCCCACATGCTGACCTGGCTGAGGCCATTCATACCCGGTGCTGTGAGCTCCTCAGGTCCTCGTGTGACCGTGGTGCTGTGTTCTCCAGCTGAGGAGAGGATAGGGTGCTGCTATGGGCTGGACATTGTTGGACTCCAAGAATTGCAGCAGTCTCAATCTTTTTTCATGTCCTCCCCCCCAATCGAGGAGTAAGTGGGTTCAGTTCCCACTAGTACTTGGAGCTAGAGGATTTTGCTGGGAAAGATAAACCCTTCAACAACAGGACGGAGAGGTGATAGCAGACCACGGTCACTACAGTGGGGACTAACTGATACTCGGAAATAGGTAGACAGAGATTTACATTCCAGAAACAATGAGCTGAAGGTGAGTAACGGAGAAGATGATTAGTGGATGAGGGATCTGGGTTTAGAGGTGGGAGTAGAACAGCAGGGCTATTCTTCAAGGAAATTAAGTCAGCTTCCTACTCCCGCTCAGCGCAGACACCGACTCAATCACATCCCCATCACTGTCTCATCCCCATCTGGCTCTGGCATAGCCATGCACTCACATGTAAGCCTTGTAGTTGTTGCCAATTTTCTGGATTCGGATGTCGTACTTGGAGTCAATGAATGGCTCGGTGGTGGCATAGGTTTTTGCCATGGCTACTATGCTGGCCATGTCCCGGAAGTCATGCTGGTTCTCAACTTTGACCTTGATTATCAAAATCCAGTGAAAAAGAGACAAGAGCAAAAAAGAACAGGAATACTTTGTGAGCAGAAGTCGTCTCCACACCCGAATAGCACAATGCCAGTTAAACCCTGCACAGAGCTGAGGACTGAGCAGGGACTCTGTAATTTAAAAAGAGAAGTTCCCCCAGGCCAATCAAACCCAGAGTAAATCAATCCCATTCTCCTTCCTTATACACCAGTCTTGGTAAACCTGGCAAATCTGGTACCAGGGAGGCAGCTAGACCTTTGCCCAAGTGGCTTCTAATGCACATTGCTTTCATGATGCTACAGAAAAATATTTGATCTCTTAAGGAGCATTACCTCATTCAAATGCTGGAACTGATATTTCCCATGTTGGGATGGATCAAAACAGAATTTTAGGTGGTCAGAAAACAGAAACCAATGTCAGGAAATCAACATGAGAGTTGGTCTGAACCTCTGGGCACCAGTTTCGTGCCATTTCACATTACCTGCCTCCAGGCTTTCTTTGAGAAATGGTGCAGGTCTCCCAACTAGACACAAGCTCTGAAGGAAAATGATATCCCTGGAGGAGGTTGTGATTCTTGAGGAGATTTGTATGAATGTATGGGACAGCCGTTTGGGTGTTAGACTTGATTCACACTTGAAAATAAAGAGAGCAGTGGCCTATGAGCTAGAATTTTTTTGAGAAGATGGCTTTCCACAGATCTATGTTCAGTTATGAGAAATGCTCTGTATCTTATCCAAAAAACCAAATCAGAACAAAAAAATGGGAGGAAGAAGGACCAAAACAGTAGAAGTTCCAATGATATGATCAAATTTCTACAAAAGCTCATTGATTTGGAAAAGCAAAACTGAACAAGCAGGTAACAAGAACATAGAGAACAACTTCACCTCACTCATACCTTTAATCCTGGACTTAAGTGTATTGGTAAAAACTTGTTTGCTGCATCAGCAAAACCTATCCAAGTCTTGCTCCTTAGGGCTGGACAGATGCAGGAAATATGAATTAATTTTTGGAAAACAGACCAAGACTGTGTAAAAAGGGTGAACAAATGAGTGACTTTCTTTACATTATCACCTACACTTTGTATTTTGGTAATGCTTCGAGACCCCAGCTGGAGATGGCAACCCTGCTTTACTAAGTGTCCACTCACTCATGACAATTGATAGGTCTTTGCCCCAGAAGACTCTCCCAGTTGTGTCGGAGTGTGTTCAAGGAAGGTGATGCCAGACTTTGTGGAGCCAGCTGAAGGAAACACACGCAATGTTACTTGGTGTTTCTTCGAAAAGAGCAAATAAGTGGTTTTTACATATCTGCCTTCAACCATGAGAGGGCAGGAGCCATCTTCACTAGAGAACAGAGGACAAGCTTGTTGCTCACCTGTTTTATTCTGTTTCGATGGTTTTTTTTGTTAAGTGCCAGCTTACACATAGGCTAAAGATTCAGCCACATCCTAGTGCAGAAAAGCTCTCAAAAGCTGAAGGGTTGTAGGGAAGGGGAAAACTTTAACTAGTTTAACCCATGCATTCTACATGCTTGAATAAGGAAAAAGATGTGGTCTTAGCTTCTTCTTTTGCTGACTGCCAAGTACCCCTAGTCCTCCTTCCTTTTGCTGTGATGAGGGCTGTGCTCTCACTGTTGAGGAATCACTGAGGAAAGGAGCAGAGGAAGATAGATGACAGTCATCTGTGAGGTGAGAGGGTGCCAAAAGAAATAAAAAGATATAACAAACACAAAGGGGATACGTAAAGGCAACCTTTACAAGGCATCTAGAAGGAGCAGCCTTGCTCTAGGCTGTGTTCTCTTCTCTCTCTGAGTGAGGATGTTTGTGTCCTGGCAGGGCAGGGTGAGGTGGTAGGAATGCCCTGGAGGCAGCTGGAAGAAGAGAGACAGAACCCACAGCCTGGGCTTGCAATATACCAGAGGGAACAATGCAGGCTCTGTTGGAGCTGGGTATTTTTGTAGAACAGATAAGAGCTGCCCTGGGCTGAATGACATCAACCAAGATGAGAGTCCCACCCAGATGAGATGATCTCAGGAAGGACAGGAGGCACTGACACGATGTTACAACATATTGTCCGAGACCCTTTTGGCAATGAGAAAATACAAAAGCCATTATATAATGACCTACTTGGAACAAGGGCATTTGTGGGATCTAAAACAAAATGCTGTGCTTGTGCAACAGATGTCTTTGGGTCCAAACCGAAATGTTTGCATCCTCAGCCCAGGAACATTTGTCCCAGAGGCGGTGGAAGGGATGCAACTTCCCACTCCAGATTGGAATTAGACCATATTGTTATTGCTTGAAAGAAGCTCGTCTTGTTAAATGGGATTTTTCCTCAAAAGTACAGCACGCTATAGAAAAGGAGGGTCCATTTCTTCCTCCTCTCCATCATCCCTTCGCTATGGGGAGAGAGGGAAAGGGCTTGAAAGTGTTTTCTCCAGTGGGCCTGAGGATTTTTGGCTGGGTTAATAAAGAGGGGGGGACTCACCAAGGACACAAAGTAAGAAATGAAAAACAAAGAAGATGACTCTCACAGTGCTATACCACTGCGCCGTCCTCAGGAAAGAGCTCTGACATCTTCTTTGGCCTGTGCCAAAGCACTTCCCATGGACTTTTCAGAGAAAGCAACTCACAGAGGTCCCCTTTTAGGAGATACAGCCTTATTTCCCACCAGGCATCAAAATAATCTCTACACCAAAGCTGAAATCTGAGCCACCATTTGTTAATTGTTAGAGCCAGCCAAATTTGACAAAATAACAGCCGTGTCCTGGGTTAACGCTGGTTTAGTCCAGGGTACGGTTATTACTTCATAAACAGGAAGCACTCAAGTTACAGTCAAATTAGATTTATTTTCCTGCCCTATCTATCAAGTCCACCATTTTATTAGCTTTCTACTTTTAAATTTTGTATAATTCATTTCCTCTCTCCTTGTAACCCTTTTAGATGTCAATAAAATATCCATTCTCCTAACAGGAGAAAAAAAACCCAGATATAACCAAAGCCAGTGTAGACACAGTGTGACACCAGAGGGCATTATTTAAGAAGGGGCTATTAAAAATCATTCCAGAGCAGTTACCAATTTACCTAATAAGAGACAAATATGTCTTCTAAAATGGCAGGTTGGCCAATACATGAAAGTGATGAAAGAAGTTGGAAAGAGATCAGTGGGAAGCCATTTCTCTCTCTCTCTCTCTCTCTCTCTCTTTTATTTTGCAACCTCCTTAGGATAAATGCTATATCCCATTAGCTGCATAGAGGAGTGCAAACAGCAAATGCAAACAAAGTCCCTGCTCTGGCAGCGTGTTTGCTTAGCTGTGCTGGCTGTTTGATCAGCAATAGACTCATTCTGGAGCCATAAGTTGTTGTTTGCTGTAGCGTTTTAGTGACCTGTTGTGAAGAGTTTGGGCCAGTTTGTTGACAAATGCCTTTTCTAAGTAAGAAAGCTCCCTGGGATAGTTCCTGCACTGACTTTTCTGCTCTTGGCTGGAGAGCAGTTCAAGTGTCAGGTCTGGAGGAAAAATTCTGCCTATCCGTGTTGCAGCCCTTCTATTGAGGCCTTCATGCAAGGCAAGATTCTGGAATGGATATGGGTTCTGGCATAGTTAAGAACCCACCATGGATATTTCTTAGGCAGTTTAAGCCACATCTGAGACCTGTGTAAGCACAGATTCCTTTAGGGAGGGATCTGGATAGAAACTTCTGCTTCCTCTGTCTCATGATTCCCTAACCTACTGCATCTTTTACATCCCAGATATTCCTGGACACCAGGGTCCCAGGGCTGCAGTACTTCTCTCTCCTCTTTAGCCTAGACACTGCAAGGTACTCCTTCATAGTCCCCTTTTGCTTTCATTAGTTATGTGGCTAAGTGAAAAAATAGCCAAAGTGCTGTAGTTATCTTAGGCACTTAAATCTGCTAGGGCTACCCTAGTCTTTCTTCTCTGAGCATCTTCCAGTGTTAACTCTGCCTTGCAAGTTAACTTTGCCTTACAGGTCAAACAAACACCACTTTGGGGATGATTTGCAGAAGCACTTCCTGTGTCCAAACTGAGGTTAGAGGCAGGTTCAGCTGGAAGGTAAGTGTCCAAGGCTGAGCCAGGGCTGGGCTTGGCAATGTGATGTTTAACTGAGCCTTCATAGGCTTGTGAAAATGCACAATCTGAGTGTTTTCTTCCAGAGAAACTGGTGCAGCCGTGCAAAGCTTGCAATTTTTTTGTCCATCTTCACCTGTGCTCAACCTTTCTTTAGGGACCTTACCATGTAGGGACAGTGGGTCTTCAGAAGTGGCTCTGCACAGAGGGTTTTCTCTTTTACCACAAATTATACTCCCCTTCTCGGAACACACCTGATCCAATGGACCCACCTCAAAATAATAAAGACACAACAGAGTCTGCATTTCCTTATTACTCTCACTCTGAAATTCCCCAGATGATGCCTTTAATACATTAAACCTTCCTAATAAGGAGCCCAGGTCTTTGGTCCCTGGTGCCCTGGATCAGTCACCATTTTCTGTGTCCAGCAAAAACTTTCAGTCTGGTGTGCAAGAAATGGGGATGTTTTTGCTGTTTTCAAGACAGTTGGAACCTCCTCACGCATGAGTCAGTGGGAATGCAGTGATTGGGCTGCTCTGTTGTGAATGAATGTTACATGTCAAGTCATTATTTGTCCTCTGTAAAAGAAAATATTTGTTTCTTGACAAACCGAGGCAGCCCTTTCCCCTTCCTTTCCTCTTTAGCACACTGAATTTTCAAAGCTCTCACTTTTGGAACATTCTATTTCCAGTCTCGAGAGAGACAAGGTGACGAGCTGTCCTTCCTGATAAAAACCTTGCAGTATTTTTACATTACAGAGTGGCTCTGTTTAGTTTGTGCTATATTTATACCATGGAAAAAAAAAGCAGAGAAGTCTTTCCCATCCAGTAAGAGAGAAAATAACTCTGACCGTATTATTATGAACAACCAGTTTTTCTTCTACAATGTAATAAATCCATGTGAGCCAGGATTTGTACTGGTAAGGTATTTTCATAATTATGGGGCAGAAGGGGACAGGAGGTGACTCTTAAACTGACCTAATTAAAGAGGTCTAAAAATAAAGTAAGAGTAGCAAAAACCCCATATATATATATATATATATTTATTAAAAGACTAAATATATATAAAGTCACATGAACAGATACTGATTTTCCTGTCTCTGCAGATCTGGCGGTTCAGTTGTTTCCTTCTCATGATCTGATCAGGAAGAGGTGAAAAGGCTCTTGGAGTGAATTTGCAGCATTGGGCTCTGTTCCTAGGGCACTTTAGGGTCATGTTAGCACACAAATGGCAGATACTAACACACTCAGAACTTTATTCTTTTCCATGGGCTCTGGCTTTATGAGATCCAGAGCCAGGAAGAAGTCCTTTCTTACTGCATTTCTCACACTATTCAACAGAGACCCACAATCACTTCTGGGGTAGGTAGGTTAAAATGGCACAATGCTTAAAAAATGCCTTGACCTCTAAGTGGGGAAACAAAACAGTTCTGTTCTGCACAAGGGAGGACATCTCCTCTCAGTGTCCATCCATGGTTTCCCTGGAAGACTTCTTGAGTACTATTGATCCCGTGAGTCTGGGCAACCAAAGTACGACATGAGAAAGGTCCTTCTCTGCTGACTCTATTGTAAACTGTTGTCTAAGCAGTATTTCTACAGATTTTTATTTGTTTCAATATGATATAGGACCAGCAGCACAGAGAGCACTTGTTATGATCATCCAGGGCCACTGAAATATGAAGTGGTTTCAAATTTTGGAAGGAGGATAACGATGGTCATGGGAGGGGCTAATAAGCATATATTCTGTTTTAAGATTTGATTGTCTGTCTCTGAGTGGCAGCTATTACTGGTGTCTCTGTTAAAGTCAATAGAGAGGCTGTTTTTTCTACATTCTCAATGGAAATCTCAAAAGATGGCTTTTATTGCAAATTTGTTTTCTTCGTCTCCACATGCACCTCACATGCACATATCACTTGGCAAGAGCATTTCTTTCACTGATGGTATACAGCCACCCATTTTGATTCTGACCTTGAATACTAACTCTTCTTCTTCCAAGCTGAAGACAGTTGTGATGACCCACCCTTAAGGGGAAGGCAGTCAATAGAGCCTGTATTGTACAAATACTAGCACAGTTATTTTTCATTCTAGCTTTGAGGATTCTCTGTTCAACCCTCTGATTAAAAAATGTGATGAGTAAATTTTTTGAAAATTATGTGAAAACAAACAATATGTGAAAATGAAGGTCTATTGTAATTATGTTCTTTCTAGAAATTATTGCAAAATAATAAACACTCAGCACTTCTTATACTGCCAAGAGCATTACAAACATGAATTAGCAGTAAGTATCAGGTAATCATTATAATCCCTCTGGTCAGTAACAGACAGAAACTGAAGAAAAACTGTGAAATGACACAAATCTCCCATCAAGCCAAGGTGGAGTTCTTTGGGGAAGAGGCTTTTTCCATGTCCAGAATTTTTCTGGCTCCTGGCCACTGCCTCAGTACAAATAAAGAATAACAGTGCCTGGACTTCCCATCTTTGCTCTTTCTTCTAAGCCTCAGTGCCTCCCCTTACATGTGATTTTATCATTAATAAGAAAAAAAATGCAACTACTTCCTTGACAATTTCTGTTAGTAATAAGATTGTAATCTGAACGCTCACATCCTTTGAAGCAGGTACGAATACATGGCTCACTATCTTGGCAGAATTTGTTGCAGTAAGTACTATTTTTAGTACTCACACGTGTACTTTGGCTAACAGGTTGGTTATTTTATCCTTTGTTTCTCCAGTCACTGCTTTAATACAAAAGATGACCTGATGTAGGTGCTGTATTAACATTTACTTTGTTACACCCATCAAACAAATATAAGCCTCTCTTTTTTCATATTATGTATATTTTACAGCTAAAGACCTGATATTTCCTGCTATCATCTCTACTTTTGAAGACCAATGCAAAGGATCCTTTAGCTCTCTGTAATCTCCTTATCATCACTGATTATTGCTTTTGCATTATGATGGTTAAAAACACCATAATGTCTCTTGGAAACTTCCCTACTCTGAATTTCTTAATTGTAGGTTTGACCTGTGTGTGTTACTTTTCTAGTATAGTCATAGTTCTGCTTTTCTGTATTTCCCCTGATATTTTCTGTGGTTTCTTTTTGTCAGTTCCATTTGGGCTTGAACCCTCTTGTTTTAAAATCAACACGAGACAAATTCTTGTTACTTGTCTTTCAAACTAACTGATTTACTCCTTATTTATTTTCTCTTTCTCTCTTTTGTTTTTGTTCTGTGCAATAAAATGCAGTGAGACTTCAAGAAAATTTAATCGGTCCCAACTTTCCCTCAGGCTGCTTGTAGCTGGAGAAATGCCCAAACTAAAACTGTAATGTCAACAACTGTTGCTTCCTGTACCTTCCCCATCTACTGAACAGAGCAGTGTTGCAAGTCTGTGCCCAAATCTCCAACCAGACTTTGCTAGTGGTTACTAATTTCGCAATAGACTAAGGTAAGCTTGGCCTCAGATCAATTCTTTCTTCTAAGATGCTGGCTGTTAGCCTATCTATCTTCTTCTGGAATGACTTCCTACCTACCCCCTTGTACTGCTGAATACAGTTGTGCCTGGAATTTGAATAGAAATTCTCTTCCTCCATAGCTTGTGACAGCAAATCCCAATATCATTAAAGAATAAAATGGGAGAGAAAGTGGGAGGTGCAAGATCTGGTGTGTGGTGCAGAAGACAATAGCTAAATGTTCTGCCGAGAGTTTTGTCAGGAAAAGCTGTTGAGATTGTGGTACTGCCCTGATTTCTGTAGGCATTGAGGGTCCTTGGTGCATGAGACATGAAATCTTCCCCGCACTGAAGGTGAAATTGCAGAGCAGTCAGAAAGACCCAGGCTTGCAGTGTGTCGAGAGAGAGGAAGAGGTTTCTTCCTACTGGTTTGTCCTGGTTGGATTTTGCTAATGAAATCCTTCCTAGGGACATGTTAGTAGCTCTCTACAAGCACCTCTAGGCTTTCTGCATGCAGTCTAATTCGGTGACACCTCTGCCCGCTTAACATATGTAGCACCAATATTTTAACCAACATTTCCTGCTTATTTAAATGTTTGTTCCTTGATGCTGAAAGCCAACCTCGCCACTGCACCCACTTCCTCTGCGGCAGCTACCATCCAGACAGGGGAACATTGCAACCAAAGTGGAAAAGATAATGAGAGCTTCCACGTGCAATCCAGAAAGCCAGAAAGGACTTCTGTTTCCAGAGTGCAAGCAAACAAGCTGTACCAGGTTTAAGTTCGGTATAACTATTTGGAATTTGCAGGCAAAGAGTGAGGTTGGGAGAAGGTCTGTCTGCTCTAGGAAAGCACTGTGACAGGTGTATCAGTTATGAAATTCATGTACCACTCGTTGGATTCAGAGATGATACATCAGAATTTCCTACTTCTGAAAAAATCAAGTTTTAGACAGATAGGGAGTGCCTTTTTAAAAGATACATGCAAGAAAGAGGAGACTAAAGTGCAGTAGGAATGTGCTGGCGATGCCTCACTGAAAGGGGAGCTCAGTCACCCCAAGAAACAGAGGCTGCTAATTCACTGGGGGAATAAAGATCCCAGAGAGCCTGGGAAAAACAAACAGGTCCTTCTGGGTAGTGAACTATTTTTCAGGATTCTTTGGCAGGCAACCAGCCACTCTGCTTTGTGAGGTCTTGCTCTTCCTTGCGAGGAGGAAAAAAATAACCGAAGGGCTCCCATTTTTTGAATAAGGTCATCATAATACACTCAAGAAGCCCAGCGCCACTCTTCCTCATTGTGAGAGCTATGGGGTGTAGCTGCAAATTACAGGTGCTTGAATAAACAACAGTACCACTTTCAGAAAAGGAGAAAATATATGATAGACAAGCCTAATGACTTTAGCCCAGCCAGCTTTTCCCCCACTCTTCACAACCCCCCTTTCAGCATCCCAGACAGCCTCCAACCCAGTACCACTGCCTGTCTCCAAGTGCGTGACAGCAGAAAAAGGCCTTTTCTCCCACAGGAATGGCCAGTGCGACCCAGATAGGCTCTGGGGAGGTTTAACCCCTTTGCTGGCTGGTTACATGCCATATATGATCACAGAAATACTGTGCCAGGTATATATCTGTTTCCAGAGTGATATATATTTTTTCTTTACTTACCTTCCCCATTCCAGCATGAGCATGTCCTAGCTTGACCACTACAGGAAAGTTTGGAGTTGTGAGCTGAAAGACAAAAGAAGGAACTCCTCATTAGTTATTTTTTTTCCAGCCACGGTGCTTGAAACAATTTTCTTTTATTTAATGGCTTTTATCTCCTTTCTAGCTGCTGATAGGATAAAAAGGCCAAATAAAGTTTGTCTAGGTGGTAGGGCAATAAGCAAATAGTTCTTTATGAGGTCCCATATAGTTTGAAATGGAAGCTGGGCAGAATTCCTGAGATCTGACCCACTTCTGCTGAGTGATAGCAGTTTTCCCACCCTGTACATATGGATGTGTGTACATCATATGCATGTAAAACACAGTTACACTTGCAAGCTTGAGTAACTGAACACTCAGATGCTGAAAACATCTGAATTGTGAAAAGGACAAGGGTTGTTTGTTCTTTTCCACACAGACTGCTTTGACCTTAATAGTGACTGTCCCCCTCCTGTCAGTGGAGAGGTGGTGGGGGGAACAAGGGGGGAGGGAACTGGGGCAGCCCTTAGGTTCAACTCATAAAGTTCATCTATTCATAAAGCCTCCTCTTCTCTAACTTCAGGGATGGGTACAATGAATAAAATAAATTAAAGGGGCTGGAATCAGCAACAACAATAACAGTAACAATAATAATAACAGTAACAACAACAACAATAATAATAACAATAATTTATATCTTCTCCCTGGCTTGTGTGGATCCTGCCACCTGAGTCATGCAAACGCATCTTAGAGCATATGCAGGATTTTGCTTGGAGAACTGTGGGTATTCTCTCTGCCTTTTTTTCTCCGGGTTGATGCTCACTTAAGGATTCACTTGAAGCAATCAGCTCAGAGCTGGGTGGCTGTAGTGGTAGGAAGTGCACATGTCAGGAGTAACTAGGGTATATATACTACATCTTCTCTACACACTGGTTGGTCCATTTCGATATTTCTGCTTGACACCCCTGTGATGTTCATCTTGTCCTGTGCTCATGATTCTTGTGATCTAAATGCTATTTGTTCAGTACATAACTGGTTATTTTTTTTCTACATATTTCATTTCCTTTAAAGACACTTTTGTCGTTATTTAAATGACTGAAGTGATGAGCTCTTAAGCAGTTAACCTGGAGATCTGGAAAGGGAGGGAGTTGAATTTTGGCAGATAAATGGGTCTCTTATTTATTTAAGTTTGAGAAAAGATAAACAAATTGTTCTTGTGCTAATTACCAATTGTCTGTATGGACAGGCAGGTACTACGCCCTAAACATAGAATAGTGCTGTAGTCTCCATCTGTGGCAGCTCACTAAAAATAACAAAATTTGTAATGAACATTGATATGTTTTGCTATTCTTCTGCTTATATAAAGAAATGTCACAGGAGAGGGGAATAGTGAGTGCATCGTGTTCTCAAGCAGCCTGTGTCACTTGTGAGGGTTTTCTTCAGGCAAAAAGCTACAGGATCCTCTTCGGACCACAGAAGGGCACACAGATAAATCAGTCCTGGCACAGGCAGAGACCAGCACCACTGCTTCAGAAGAAGAAGCAAGAGACTGATAGGTAGCCATTGTGAAATCAAATGGTTAAGCACATATCCAAACTCGTGAGTTTTTGCTTTATTCTCTCTTCACCTCCCTAATTCATTGTAAGAGCCTGAAACTTAATTTGCTGCTGGCATAAATGAATTAAATGGAGGACTACACCTGAGGCTTACTGAAGACAGGGCTATGGGTGGACCATGCCAGGCCTTTAATGCTGGAGATGAAAAGTCACCTAGGAGTTTGGGTACCCACCTGCTCAGGCTCTGGGAGATGTGGCTTTCTTCCCAGTTCTCTCATCCATGCCCCATGCCCCATGCCCCCTATATGAGCCAAAGCATTTGCAAGCCCTGGCCTCTGTTGTCTGTTTGTGAGTGAAGGCAGCAGCTGTTCCTACCACACAGGAAAAGCAAACTGCACGCTGTGAGCCCGCCTGATACCCTGGCAAGGAGGCCCAAGAAGTGTGTGGGATAGATAATGTTCTATCACCAGCTCAAAGCAGACAGAGGCAGGAAGCAATGTCTCTGCTGCCCTGTTTGTGTACCCTACCTATGGGGGTTGCTGAGGGAGCCTGGCTTTGGCATGGAGCCTGGGAGTGGGAAGCATCTGTTTTCCTGTATACATGCAAAGAAAGTTTGGGATCCAATAAACAACCTACGTTTACTGTTAGTCTGCAAAATACCACTGACAATGACAACGTGTGTATGAACATGTACTAGTCTCCCTGGGAAAGCTGTGGCTCTAGAGAAATACTGGTGCATGGTTTGCCAGGAATCTGACCATGCCACTGAAACCCCACCAAAATTCTGTATATATGAGCCTGCCTTCTGGAGGAACCAACAAGAGAGCATGGCACATACACTGAGCTGCACTATATAATGAGTTTATCTAGTGAAAGTGGAGTGCCCTTAGCCTGCGCTGAAGTTAAGTATAATCAAAATCTCTCATAGTCCACAGGATTAAAGCAGCCAGAGTTCACAATCAGCCGATACTGGAGCTAAAAACCCTTGCTGAAGACATGGAAATGGGCTGAACTCCACTGCAGTCAATGGGGATACCTCCAGCTTCCACCAGACTTTTGCTGGGACTTGAGTCTCATTTTTCCTGCTACTAAGGAGGCCAGTCAGCATACTTGGCAAGCACCTAGATGGATAGGGAAGCCAAAGGAAAGGAGGATATATTATGCACACACGACTATGACACAATCCACATGCATACGTGGTGAGAAGTTCTGAGGGTGGCCAAAGCTACTACAATGGCAGACCCTGAAGACAATTATTTACACATAACTAGTCATTAATTTCCTGTGAAAGAAGATCATTGTCATCACAGGATAGTGCCACATTTTAATAAGAAAAGCATGTTTTTACTGAAATGCAAATAAATATGTCTGTGTCATTCTATGTGTTTATGTGTTGCAAGGGCTCTTTTTTCTCAGAAAAATAATGAAAAATACTTTGATGATTTTAAAATGTGAATGATCCACTCAAAAGACTTATAGATGATGTTTGCAGGTTTTGGGATGGGATTGTAGTGCTGTGGCTAGCTCAAGGATCAGATCCAAGGTGTTAGTTCATATGAGTAATTTAACCCTTTGGAATAAAACATTATAAATATCACGCAAAAACTTTGAGAGGGTAGGGTTTACATACATGTTTAGTGCCTAGTGAATGTAGAGGCCTGTTAAGATTTGGACAGGAGTTTGAATCCTGAACTAGGAACTCATCAAACCCATCTTTAGTAGTGACGGGAGAGTCATATAGTTATTTCCACCTTATAACATTGCTGGCCCAAAGTATATAACTTTAGCCCTCGATTTTAATGGCTCTGCTTTGTGTGTAGTGTCACTACAAAGATCAGTTTTGGCACTGGTGTGTAAAAGTGAGTGCCGGTATGCATACGTTAGCCTTTATTTGAAAACACTTGGCTGTAAACTATGACACTTTCCTCTTTGCCCTCTGCCTCTCCTTTCCAACAAATAATGACGTTTTTGATACTTCTTGTAAATCTGTGAATATTCTCTGACTTTACTGCTGATGGAGCGGCAGAACAGAGTTGTATCTAAGTTGATCTGAAGGGAGGAATCTTAGAAAGGCAGTGTTCAAAGCCAGGTTGAACAAGGTGTTGAGCAGCGTGGTCTATCGGAAGGTGTCCCTGCCTATGGCAGGGAGGGGGTTGGGACGAGGTGATCTTTAAGGTCCATTCCAACTCCTTAACATTCCATGATTCTGTGAAACCTGACCTAACCCATAAATGCAATGATTTCTACTTGTTCTACTTGTTTGTTTCACTGAGGCCCTCAGGAGAGATGTTAATCTTAAGTCTGTGATTTTGTGTACTGTCCTGTAGTCCATGAACAATGGATTTCCTTCTGCGATGTTGAGTTTTGTGCATTAGTTCACAACGATCTTTCAGTTTCTAGTATTCTTTCTTCTGCAAAACCCTTCCAATCAAGTAATACTGTGATTTTTTCAAGCCTTTATACTCTAAATATGATCTTTATGTTTGTCTAGCTGCATGTTGTTCATGGACTTGAGAGCTAAATGTTGAAAGTAGTGTTTGTGGCACTTCCCTGGTGCCAGTTACATTGGAGGAGCAGTGACCATATAATTTCCTGTAAAAGCAAGCAAGCTGATTCAAACCTACATGAAAATAATGATGTCATGACGTGATGTCATTGTGTTTATGAAGCTATCTTACTAAAATCCCAAACTGAAGGTCAGCACTGGTTGCCTGCCAGCCTTGCCAGGTGTGACAGAATAAGGGCTGTGTAGTGAAATACAGAGAACTTAGTCACTAATGGACAAAATCACCAACTGCATGGAGCATGTCTCACTCAGTGAATTAATACTGTGACCCGTGGAGTTTTGTGGAAACCATTGGCTATGACAGACAAGTCCTTCTCCTCTTCTGTTTACCACATCAGTGTAAGAAACAACAAGCAATGATGCAGCAACATGTAAAAAATAACAGTTGCCAGTATTAATATCTGTACTCTATTAGAGACATGTGATACAGATTCCTTTAAAACCCACATCTGTGTATTGATTACTGTATTATAATTATAGGACAATAAAGAAAAAATAATTGTCTGGAGAAAGAGATGGATAGGCATTTCATTTCATTTCATTTCATTCAGCTTTGGAGCTGCAGAAAGGATTAAACATAGTGAGTAACTAGGTGGAGATATTGCATAAATCATTGTGCTACTAATTGAAGTCAACAGTGCCTTAAAGGATGAAGATCCTTCAGGGTGGTAAAAAAATGCCCTTTAATTCTATCATTGCTTTTAAAAAGCACAACGTAAAAGAAAAAAAAAAGAAAACCCAACATCAGCATGACTTAGTCCCCACATCCTCGAGTAAACAAACCACAAACCAATGCTTCAATGCTCCTAACACTTTCTGTGGTTAGCATGGGTCATGGAAGTGAGTGAGAAGGGTTAAGCACAAACCGGAACATTTTGTCATTAATTCCACCTCTAATGTTACTTAACTTCTCCTTTATTTGAGACGGGATGTATTTTGGTTCCCATAGTGGAGAATCAGAGTGTAAGCGTTTGGCGTTGCTCTCATTCCTTCAGAGCTTGAAGTGAGTGAATTATATGAACATATCCAGACAAGCAGATACTCAGCAAAAAAAATACGAAACCCAAGCAAACCCAAACAGTTTATGTGTATGCACATGTGTGTGTTTGTACTCACACACATAGCAGTCCTGGTCAGTAAATCCCCATTACAACATCTTAAATCATAGGCAAGTTTTTTAAAGGTTGTTATGACGACATACAAAAATTCTTTAATTTCTTAATGTGTGGTGTTCACTTAGCTGGTGTTTTGTAGTGGTGCCTTTACTGAAGTATCTTGTCTTCCCTTGTTTGCTAGGAGAGCGAATACATTCTCCCAACTCTTTATATTGAAAAGCCATCTAAATATTTTTGTGGGATACAGTGAAGGGGAAGAAGAAGCTCTTTCCACTTTATTTGAATTGTGTGCCTTTTTCTGTATTTTTCTCTAATTAAAAAATTCCATTCCATACTTTTGGGGACATTTAGTGAAAAGTCCAACCCTCCATTCTTTCTTGCAAAGGAAGAGATGTTGAACACCAGATGTTAACAGGGTGGAAAATTCTCTATGAATATTCTTTTGAGACATTACCTTTGGAAAAACTGTAGCATCTAAGCTATGGTAAAATATATAAGAAGGGAACAGGTAGCAAATAAAATGCTTTATGAATTTATGCTGAAGTCTTCAAAGCTCTATCTAAGAATCCCTAGGATTCACAAGACCCTGGCTGACAGACCTCTCTTCACTTGGTAGGCTGTCCTCTTCACTTGTCCCTTTTTTTTTTGAAAATTCTGAATTCTCACTGATTTCAAAATATGCATCATGGGGTTTCTTTGGAACGAGCAAAACTTCCCTAACCTTCACAATGGAAAACAACCTTTAGCATCAGGCTCCATGGGAGTAATTATGTCTCAGTGAAGCCAATCATTTCCTTGTTACTTAACTGCTGGTCTTCAATCTTGCCACGTGATCTACTGCAGGTACTTTTCTAACACCAGAAGACAAAGTGAATATGAGTTTCACCCCAACTTTTACACGAAGTGAAGCTGTATGCCCTGATGTGAAACTGGAGGCTCATGCAAGATTCCAAGGGCTTGGTTGTGATTTCACAGCCTTCTGTAGCACATTTGAGAGTGGTACAAATATGTCAGTGTAAAATGAGTAGCGGGTTCTGGGCTTATTAGTACATTCATTGAGAAATATCTGCCTGACTCAGAAATGGCTCTGAAATTTTCTTGCAAAACTCATGCTGTTGTAACTGTCAATGACTCATGAAGACTTGGCTGGCATTGCCATGCCAGATGCTGGCAGGAAGAGGGCCACAAGCAATGAGCCATGGATGCTGCCTGGTACAGGGCATGGGATACTTGAACATTTGAAGTGCCGTCTGGGCTCCTGCAAGATGGCAATGGATCACTGCCTCCTTCATTCTTGCTATTCTTCAGCACTGAAAGCTATAGAAATAGTGCAGAGAACCAGGCAGTCACAGCTGGACTACTTTGAAAGATTCATTTTATTTTTACACTTCTTAAAAAGCACAGCTAATGATCTTGATTAATTCTTCAGGAGGGACTTTGAACATAAAGAAGAATGAAGAATATGGGGAAGTGTCACCTGGCAGCTGGCATTGCAGGCTATATCTAGACTACTGAATAGTAAAATGACATAGCAAGGACAACAGGCATGATTTGCCTATACCGTTAAATTGTTAGAAAAATCTCTGGCTCAAGACAAAGCGCCTTCTCCCAAGCAATTCTCAAGCACAACATGGAACCAGCATAAGTCTGCAGATATGCCCCACAGGATACTCTGGAGGCTAGGAGAGTTTGATAGCACGGATGTGGTTGGACTATGGCAGAGTTGGTAGAGAATGAGCGTGGCGCTGTATGGTTTGTTACTGTTAATATAGCCTCAAGCTGTCTTACAGGGTTGAACAGGACAGTAGTTCTTACCTCAGACTATGCCCTATCTTTATATGCTCTCACATTAGTGTTTCATTTCGGTTGTACAGACAAACGGTCTATCACATGCAGTCATATGTCATACCATTCCCATATGACAATTTCCACTGACTACCATTTCAAACTGACTTCATAGTGGGTGTTTTTTTGGCTTACAGCCACAGACACTTACACCACATTTCTTTTGTCCACTGACCTGGAAAGTCAGGTATTACCTCACATGAGAAATGTTTGTGCTATGGGCTCAGTTTGTTCTATTTTACAGCCAGATCTTATTTTAAGCATTTTGAGCCCTTGGGCTCAAGCAGAAATTCAAACACTTCACTAATGTGGCCTGGCAGTGAGACACACATCCCCTACTTTTTGTTCTCTGGGACATAAAGGCAGGGACTAAGTGTCTCCAAAGCACTATTCCACGGACTTACATCCTCCATGGGCTGCCCATGGAGTTGAGCACTGGCAGCAGCTCTCCTGAACCCCGAATTTGTTGTGGCATCTTTTGTAGGTGACCGTAGCAGGTGGAGGCCAAGTACAAGCTTGGTTCTGCCTACATCCTTGTTCTTGTGCTTCACAGTTTCAAGCTTCTTTCTCCAGATAAAAAATCTTCTGTGTTTATCCAGACTAATTTTTGGCTCATGTCAGAGACATTGAGGACATGAAGGCAGCCATTGTATCCTATGTTTGAATTAGCTCTGTGTCTCTTGAGATTTCTTAGGAACTTTCAAATTACGTGGTTTTGGCAGGAGCCAAAAGCAGTAGGAAGGGCTGTATCTCTCCAAATCCTGCAGTTGCATGGGGAAGAAAATGAAGTCCCAAGGTGCAAATTTTATATTTTCAAAGGTGGAAGTGTCATGTTTCAATGTTTCTGTGAATAAACACTAATTAAATGAGTGCTAATTAACTTTTTTTCCTCCTTAATCCAAATGGGACATTGAATGCTTTCAAACTGCAAAAGGGATACCTTTCTGACATGCATTTTATTTCTCTGTGTTTCATTCTTGAGGATTTTTGGGATTTCAGCTGTGGGTTAGGAAAATATCCGAAACCGTGAAACCTCTCAAAACATGAAAAATACCTTATCCTACCTAGGCTTCAAGGGGATGAGCCCACAATGGCACCAGATGGGTATTTGTCTCCCTCTTGTGGCTCATTCCATAGCATAAGGTACAATCCTGCTCCACCTGTTTGCTAAAACCACTAGCGTTTCCCATGGAGTGGGAGAAACTGTGGGTGACCTGTGCTCCTGTTTGTCTCTGACCTCAGTGCTGAGAAATATCCTAGGTCGATATTAGGAGTCAAAAGAAGTAGGGAAATTGAGCAGGCCCTGCAAAAGGACACAGGCAGAGTTATTTTCAGCTGGTACAGGCTTCTGTTTACATCTGTTCCAAGTGCAATGAGGAAGGGGCTCCTGAAGCGAAAGCATTCAGAGGAAGACAGAAGAAACCACTGTGTGAACTAGCCTTTTTCATCTCACAACCCCCACGTCGGTCAGCAGCATTTTTCCCCTGCTGAGCACACACATTGATGTACCGCAGGCTGCAACAGCCAGGAATGGCGAGAAGCAGGAAGCAGAGAAATTCCTTTTCGAGTAACACATAGACCCTCTTCTTTACTTTGGGCAAGCCTGGAGAAGCAAAGGATGCTGTGGTCTGTGTGAGCCCACTCCTTCTGTTTTGTCTAGAGAGAAAGGGTTCACCCTTTACTGGAAAAAGAGGTGGAGACCTGAGCTGATTTCATCTCTGAGGCAGTATCTCCACTTCTCTGGGATAAATGAGACAAATGTGAGCTGGTCCACACCCAGTATAGGAAGGTATTTGTTTTTTTTCCCAGGCACAGTACTGAGACTGTTGTGGGATCCAGGTAGGATTTTGGAACGTGGGAAGAAACCCATATGGAAGTAACTGGGCATGTGGCTGAAAGGAGGTCCTTGGACTCACTGGGGGAGCTCATGCCAGGCACTCTGGCTGGAGGCAATGCTAGGCACAGCCAAAGTCTGAAACTGGTCTGGAAAGATAGGGTTCTTTAAAGTCTAGTTTCTTAAATACAATTCTACCTTTTTTCTTCCTGTCAAAATTCACACCATTCAATTATTTTTCAAAACTAGTTACTGAAGCCTTTTATTGTGGTCCTGGCTTTAATTCTCATAGAGGTAGTGCCGCACCTCAGTATTACAACAGCTGAAATTCTCTGCTGAGATTCTGAGCTGTGCTAACAATTGTTATCAAAACAAACAAACCAAATTTCAGGGGTATGGGAGCACCTCTTAAACAGCAACTATAACAACAACAACAACAGATCTTTGCACTGACAAATAAAAAAATTTACACTGTCAAAGAAGGTAAATCATACCATAATCTGTTTAGGATTACGCAAACCCTGTAAAATACATCTTAGTTTTAAATGGAAGAAGCCAAATGGGCTTTTCATTTTTTCTTGGTTTTGTTTCTTAAATTCTGAAATCAAACAGGGTTTTGTGTACGTTCACCTTTGCAGGCTTCTCAACTGATTGGTTTTCTTCTATCAGTTGTGGATGTGACAATGAAGCAATGAAGAAAATATTCAAAACTTCCCATGCAAAGGTGGTTTTGCTAATTCCATGCTCAAAGAGTAGCAGGTGTCCATGCTATGTGTCTGTACACTTTTGGATTTCAGTAGCAACAATCTCTGATACTGGGCCTTGAGGACAGAGTACTATTTCATATGCATTTTGTAGACAGCCTTAATTAGCTAAATTAGTTTGTCTGCATCATAAATGTAAAGCAGTGCACACTGGATTTGTCTCTAATTGTGGCATTGCTGCGGTGATGGGTTGCAGACTTCTTTTTTTTTTTTAACTTTCTCATTAGTACTTAGCTTTAGGCATTTGTGAGAAACCACAGCCTGCTAAAGCTCCCACTCCTGTCCTCTTAATTTTGACTCACAAAGTTTTAATGATTGAACAGAAAGCAAAGAAAGCCTTTGGTTCTCATACCATTCAGCAAACCTCCGGCTGGCACTGGCATTGTTTGGGAACCCTTGTGGGGATGAAAGCAAACTCTGTACAGATGTGGCCTCTTCTGAGACTGCTCTTTGAGGCCTGTTGATTCTCAGAACAAAAAGCACGTGAGGAGGGTGACTGGCAGGGGATTTTCATGGAGTGCTCTAAGTGAAGTTATTTTAAACTGATCCTGCACCACACAGGGCTAGTGACAGTCCTTGGTTGGAGGGGTTCCCAAAAGCACAAATGCTTCTGTGACCCTTTGTATGCAGAGAATTTTTTTTTCGTAACCTCAGTGGGACTGGAGCAGGCATGTCCAGTCCACATAGCAGGACACTGCATGGAAATCTTCTGGGCTGATAGGCTCATGAAGCCTATCATGATGCAGGCTCACCAGTATGGAGCTGGAAAATATATGGCATGATGAATGTGGCAGAAAAGCCACATATAGATGGCTTATGCAGGGACAGTTTGGGTATTTCTGTTCCCAGACCTTTCTAGGGATGGAGAACGGGGTTAACCTACATGAATCGGGCCACTGTGTATTTTTGGACCTTTGTTTCCACCTGCGAGAAGTTAATGGAGTGAAGCCATCTGGCTGGGCATCTCTGTGCCTGCTGTGAAGACACACTTGCAGAGCACTTACAACAAATCCTGTCCTTTCTTCCTAAACCCTCACACAGGGAGTTTATGAGGCATGATATGCGAATCCTGCCCCATGAAAGCATTAACCAGCCTTCAGAAACTGGGAGTGGTAAATGGGATCCTTCTCGAAACAAATCCCACTATGAATACAACCACTGATTAAATTGAGGCTTTGGATGGTAAAACTGTAACTGGGGCAGGAAATTTGATTACATCCATCAGTCCAGCCATCTGACTTCATGCGGGTAATGCTGTCCTGGACTCATCACTATGGCAGCATGGCATCACACACGTAAAGATTGAAGCCCTGGCCGCACTGAAGGCAATCAGAGTAAGCTCATTCATTTTGATGAGGCTATGGTTTCTTTTGAAATATCTGGTAATGTTAATCTCCATTTCCCCTTCCACTTTTTCACTTTTTTACATGTTTGATGAGGTAACTTTTAAGCAACCCCATGAGGGTGTCCTTTCATGCCCAAAGTTGAGGCTGACCGAGAGTAGTACAGCTGAGAGGCTGCAGCCAGTCACCCAGTTTATGATGCAAGGTCCCAGGGGGACGTGGACCAAAGCTGCCTCAAAGTGTCCTCAGAGCAGGGAAAAGTAAGCTTTTCCAGGAATTTGAAGCAGTGCTAGGAAAGCTCAGAGAGAGAGGAAGCCACTGACTCCTTCCTCCCTCTTGTCTCTTCTCACACATCTGTGAGGTCTCAGATGAGACCATTAAGGAAAGGCTGGGACTCTTCCCTCTAGTGTGCACTGCCTGGAACCAGCACCGGCCTGGAACCATAGGCATCATTTGCCCTAAAGTTTCCAGGTTGCCAAGGTAATGCTAGGAGACACAAATCACTTCTATATGTGATTTCATTCTTTTATGCCATGAGCTATTTGCTTCCTTGTACCACAATATGTTCCAGCTGTTGGTCTTTATCTGTTTCTGGGTTTCTTCTTTTGCTCTGGAGCATGGGCAATTTAGAAATGGTTCCCACATTTCCTCTTTTACTTCAAAAGAAACAAGAAAACAAAACACTCTCAGGCAAAATCTGCCTGCTCCTAACTATGTTTCTCCATTTGAGAGGCTCAAAGATCAAATTCCATAAAGTATTACCTATCAAAAGGATTACTTTGCATTTGTTGATGCAGAGCAGAGCTTCTTCTTTGGTGACACTGCACACATAGTAGCCCAGACAGAACTGGGACAAGCTCAGCTGTGCATTATGTGACAAAGGCAGCTTTAATCTTTAAAATGGTGAGACTACTTGTCCAAGAATACAAAGATTGGCTTGGGACTGAGGGAGAATGAGGACCCTTCAGTTTCTAGAATTTGATGTGAGCCTTCTGTGGCCCCACCAATGGATGACATTAATTATATTGAATTCACTTCCTTAGATCCACCAGGCTTTTTTGAGGGCCTGTTAGGAGGCACACAGCACTAGACAGACAGGCAGAGATCAGATTTTCAGAGCTACAAGCAACCCATGTAGAAGGGGATTAAACAGGTCCTTCTTCTCCAAGCACAGCCTCCAAATATTTCCCAACAACCAAGATTATCTTTAATTTGCTCTCAAGATATAAAGTAACATATCAGTTTTAATATTTTTAACTGCAAATATGTTATGAAAGGAAGAGAATATGTATAAGGAGCTGCCCAGAGAGGTGGGTGAACTTGGCAGTGAGATTCAAACCTGACCTTTTCAAGGTATTAATCACTGGCTAAGCTAACATCTGGCTTGTAACTTCAACAGAAGACAGGATGCTGTGTTTACGGAAAAAGTGAGGGAGAATTTTTCAGTGATTCAGGAGGACGACAGAAATGCTGTACGGAATAGGTGTGAATTTTTAAGGAGCTGCCTATATGGAATGAGGCAGAGGCTATTTGCTTTAATTCAGTGTGAGCCTTATGGGAGACAGATGCCCATGGACATGCTGATCCTTGGTTCCTACTGCTCTCCTTCACTTACAGCTTATTGATGGGAAACCAAAGACATGAAGAATTAAATACCCAGGTGCAAACTGAGCCAGCTCTGAACTTCAGTGACCTCATAATTTTGATCTGTCCTGGGAGTGTCAGCTGGTGGCCAAAACTTTTCTGTCAAGGCATAGCCAGCTAGAGAGCTCTATTGCATGATCATGTTGTTCATTAGCATGGTGAGTTGCATCATGCAGATTACAATGCTGTTGGGCAAATATATCCCAATGAGGAGGGCATATTTAAACTGTTCAGGAAATATTTATAATGAATGGAGTTTATATTTACTTTAGATGACATTAAGAGAGCTTATTGCTACTCTGTCCTCACCTGTTCTTCCCTGTGAACATGACCAGACAAATCAGTAAAGAATGGGTACTTTGGCCTTGCTGCCAGGTTGGGTATGGGAAGTGTGCCATTTAGTGGAAGTCCTATTGGAGTATGTGGCCAAAAACTGGCATGTGTTTTGGCAGTAGTGCAAGGTGAGGCTCTTCATTTTCTGTGAGATAGCAACCCAAGTCTACTACAAGTCTGTCTACTTGGCAGTCAAAGCATTGGCACCCTGAGCTCACGTGACGAACCTCAAGTTAGATAAGTCTTAGTTACATTTGCAAAGGATAGTACAATGTATGTCAGGTAAGGAAAGGAGTTTTAGGCTGACAGAAGTATACCTACATTGGGATTTTGTGCAGGTAGAAAGATCTTAGGGCTGACCTGGCCTTTACACTGCTCAGGCAGACACAGGCAGCAGGAAGGAAGGAAGATATCATGAAATCACAGATATCATGGTCTTTTCTGAGAGGTTTATACTGAGTGCAGATGTCATTGAAAAGCATTCTGTCTGAGTGCTGACAGGTCATAAAGTAATAGTGTAATTCCAACATGCATGAGCTCCTGCTTCACCTTCTTTACTGCAAATACAGCCCAAGTTCCAACATTTGGAGAAACACGGGCTTAGATCTAGGATTCAATGGAGCTGACCAGTTTGAGAAAATGATTCAGCTAAAGCCAGCATTGACTGAAAACAGGAGGCAGCTCCTCTGGTAATTGCTACTCCAGTGCTGCCAGCTTAGGCAGATCTTTAGCGCACTAGGAGTGCACTAGGCATTGCACAAAAACATGCCAACATCCCAGCAAAACACAACTGGTGAATGAACAGGAAAGCAAGTGTGTGCAGGTTCAGTGGGAGGATGGTCAGCACAAATGAGCACATAAAGTTGTGATAGAAAATTGTCACTGCTCCTAAGTAGTTATCAGGCTAGTCAAGGGTAGATCCTGCTAGCCTCCTCTAGCCTATCCTGAGACTGATGATTTGACAAATGGAGATATGAGAAACCATCAGAGTGAGGCAGGTCCTTCAGTCATTCACATTACACTGAGTTTTCCCAGGAGTGCCGGCCAAGAGTTCTTAAGCCAGAGTTTCTGTGTTACCTAACCCATAGGCGTGGACCTGATCTGTAGTAAAACTTCTGATACGATTTCATACACTCCTTAGCTTAGATGAAGTTTAAGGATGCAATGAAAGAATTAAGCTCTTCTTGAAGATGAGTTCTAAACTTCCAGCATAAAAGCCTAGTGTTTGGAAACCTGAGATCAGCAAATTTCCACAGATGAAAACTCAGTTTTGAGCATGATCTGGCAGAGCTCTGACATTGTCTGGGTGTGGTGGAAAGTATATTTGTTTGCAAATCCATGCACTGGGAAGGACTTGCAGAGATGTTTTTTCCATGGAGGTAAGATGACCTATAATCAATATATACAATTATAAATCAAATTTAGAATATACTATGCTAAATACTGTGCAACACACACCCTGCTTCAAGCACTTATAGTCAAAACAGAGAAGATGAAGGAGAATTAATTTCATTTTGGGAATGGAGAACTGAAACACTGAGAGATTAAGTGACTTGTCATGAATCAAACAGGCAATCTGTGGCAGAGCCAAGAATAAAATCCAGATCCCACTGAAGCAACCTAACGAGGAACATCCTTCCCATTGAATAGTTTAATTAACATAAATTAAGCAGCAAGTTGACTCAACATGTTTTTAATTTATATGTGTACTTCAGAGAACATGATAATTGAATTTTATAATCTAAAAATAAACAAACACATATGTTTGCTAGAAAAACAACAGGCACATAGGAAAAATAATTCAACCTTTTATTATATTTGGTGTGAAGTCCTTCGTTAGAACTAAAATTGTTATGTGGAGCAAAGGAAGAAGGCAAAGTACTCTCTCCTCTGCTAGTTTATTAAAATTAATAATAATCCTTCTTTTAGGTCTGTGCTCTCTGAGTGCCAGGGCTCTATGTAAACAGAGAGACAAACAATGAATTCTTTAAGGACAGATCTTGTCAAATCCACCACATCCTCTGTCACCTTAATGATGTTCAGTGGGCAAGAAGAGAGCTGAGGTTTTTGCTAGCACCTAGCACATGAATTTGAAAGGGCTCAAAGATGGAAAGAGTCTGGAAAGCACCTGAGCCCTCTCATATGCTGAAAGGGGAGAGCAAAAGGGATACAATAGCAAATCCCAGTCAAGGGGAAGATGCTTTTTAAACTCAGCAACACATCTATCTAGTCTTTGAAGTTGGCTTTGCCAGGCTTCATTCCCAGACAGCAGGATGAGCATTCCTCTCTAAAATTAAGTCCCTGGCAATTGCTCCCCGCCAGGAACAGGCATGTACTGAGTGTAGGAAAGCTACACATGAGTGACAATAGGCTTTAAAGAGCAAGAGAGACAGAAGAACTGATTTAGACCTCATGGGAACATTCATGGAGTCTTTTCTACATGCAAAACACTTGCATTGAATTAAGTTAAATCAGTATAAGCCAGCTGGGAACTGATCAATGGAGATGGCATTCAAAGGCAAACAAAAAATTTTTTTGCAGGGGTTGCCTACCAGCCTAGTGCCACGTAGCCCTGGTCAGCACAGATTCACGGGGAGAGTCAAAAGGCAACAGCTGATGTAGTAAGCACTCTTGCAATGCATGATGCAAGTACAACTGCATATCTGCAGCTACACCCCCCACAGACCACAACACACCACCACCCCAGACAAGCAGTACTGACCCTGCAGATCAGAATGCGTCAGCTGGAGCTTGATGCTATGCTAGAAGGCTTATGTACCTCCCTGTCAGCCCAGAACACATGCCGGAGAACTGTGAGCCTGCCTGCTGCATGTTTTGTATGTAGATCAGCCTTTACTGTCTCGGGGGTCTCTTCTGCAACTTCTTTCCCATAGTTGTGAAACTAGAAAATTTGGCAGACCGTTGGCTTTTGTCTGCTGAGCTGAAAAGGTGTAGCACTCCCTTCCTGCAACATTGTTGCCAATATGACACAAACCCTGCTTTTGATTTTCACTGGAGGAAATTTTACAAAATATTTTTGTCCGTAAGGAATGTCAGGAAAATATGAGTAATATTTGATGTCCCCAGCATTATGTCTAAGATTGCACTTGGAAGCAGATATTTGGCAAACTGGAACCTAAGGCTGCATCCTTCCAGCCACTGCATCCTTTTCAGGAGAAACTGCTCCTGTTGCATTCTACTATTCTTCCATGATCAAAGCTTGAAGACATTTATAAGTTCTAGATAGATCCCATTCTTGTGCCCAGGTTTATGTTACTCGTGTCTGAAGAGTTGGGAATAAGAGACTGAATAAAACAGGCTTCAGTGAGCCTTCAGTGAGTTACTTCTCACTCAACTTTAGACACCTATGAATGTAATTTTTATATTTGCAGCAGCCAGTCTGGACAAACTTTAACATTAGTGGAGATAAACTGGGGGTTTCAGAACCTAATTTGCCCAAACGTTTTGAGGCACATACCTCAGTCTGAGAATAGCTGCTTCATAGTAATGCCTGTATTTCTCCCTGCTGATGACAAAGACAGTGCTGGTGAGCAGGTCAAATGCACATCTGCATAATACACATCTACAAGATACTTGTCTGCATTTGGTTGAATGAAATTGGTTTTGAGCAACACCCTGGTGCTCATAGGTAAAAGAGCTTAGAAGAATGTCTAAATGGAAGAGTGGAGTCACTGAAACCCCCACCTTACTGGAGCTGGTGTTTTTTAGGAATATGGAGGGTAAGTGGAGAAAATTTAAACACAGCTTGTTGTTTAGATATTGGGGCCCATGGAAAAGGAGGAACCTGGTTTGCTCTAAGATACTGGGAAGTGGTCTGCAGTGACTGTGTGGAAGTGTCCTTTTGGCCTCCACTGCTAGTATGTGGCTTTCAATCATAGTAGGAAATTATGCTAGGTGACTCTTCAGCTGAATGCTTCTACATTAGTCAGAAGTAGCTTTATTTTTGCTAATCCCTAATGCCAAAGTACTGGATGTTTATAACAGTTTTGAATTAAGCCTGACATTTGAGGCTCACTAGGATGCTGTATCACAAGAATTTGAAGAATACTGGCTTCCACAAAAATGAAATATGTGAACCGTATGCCATTAAACAGTAAGATAACTAGCAAACAGTGTAGCAGAGTTTGGGATTGTCAGGGATTAGAAGAGTCAAGCTCCTTGATTTTGAGGAGCCGAGTCTCTAGGAAAACAGCAAATATAGCTGGAACCTGAGGAAAAGGAGTCAAGATCTACTGGATGAGCCAAAGTAATTTTTTGGAAATGCCATTGGAATTTACCAGCCAAAGGAAGTTACATAATTCAGACTAAAACCTACATAAGACAAACAGTGCTATCATACCACTGAGGATGTAGGCCATTACAAGAGAAGGGACTGGCAGTAGAACGGTACATTCGGCATGGAGCTGCCATTCTCAAAAAGCTGCACACAGATCTACAAACTCCACATGTCATGTCAGTGACTTGTATTTGGAAAAACCTTCGAGGACCACAGTAATTTCTGTCACTCTCCAAGACATTGCCCAGCATGGACAAAGAGGACAATAGCACCATTTCTTCAGGTGACACTTCATGGGACCAGCAAGGAGTGCTCCAGAGGATTAAAACACTATGAACTAGAAAGAATGAAATGCCTGTGCCTTGAGCATGATGCTGGTATTGCCAGGAATGGGCATGTTAGCATAGGAAGTAAAACAATAAGCAATTGACCATAAATAAGTGAAACTCAGGACTTTGTGTGGTGAGCTAATTCCTATTAGAGTTGTGACTAAACTCATGGGCAATTAGCAAACTGGAAGAAGTACAATTTATAATCACACCAAGAGAAGAAAATTAGCCACGAATAAAAACACGCCACTCCCTTAATTTCATTAAAGAGGTAACTCACCAAACAGGCAGAAGATCAAAACAACTGAAAAAGAGTTTGAGGATATCTTCCAAGGGAAAGGGAATGTGTTAAGACTTGTCACATACACTGAAAGCACAGGCTACTCAAGTGAAAACTCCTATAGCATGGAAACAGTTGGTCAGCTGATGCAGTCTGACATAAATTCCTTTATGTTGGAGAAATGAGGCATTTATTTCAGAGGCAGCCTTACTAGATAACCATAAAGGTTCATAAATGGATTATATTCATTTTTGCTGGATGTAGTCAACTGGCATAGCAATTTGCTAACACAGGACTGCAGTTTTAGTGGCTCTGAGTCTGTGATGAACACAGCATGAGTCATTTTATTACTAGCCCAAATTTACACTCAATACAGCACATTGGTAGGAAGCATTACCAAAATGAGAAACCACTCCTGGAAGAGAGTAAGGATGTAAGGAAGTTAACTGTGACCTGTATTTATCATTGTTAAATTACAAGATTGTACAGAAGATAGGTGGTTTGTCAGCTACAAAGATTTCCTTCAGCAAAAATCTGAGAAACTAAGAATGCCTTTAGTGATAGAAACTGGTGACACCAAAGCCTGGCACGTTTACAAAGAAATGGATGAGGTAAACCAAACCTTTAAGAACTGAAGTCCTTGAACCATCCACTTCTACGTAAAAGAAGACGATCTATGCAAAAAAATCCCCTAAAACCCAAAAAACAAAAGGAACAGTTGTAAGCGGAGTTATAACTTGAGATCTGAAATTGTAGTCTTGAATTCAGGAGGTTGTCACAACAAATGCAGATTTGTTCTCTAAAAGCAAACATAACTTCTCTAATTTTTGGAAGTGCCAGTAGGATGAAGGTCACAAGGTCAGTTATTTTGCTCAGGAAGGTCTCAGTCTGGGGATGATCAGAAGTGGCTGAGGCAGCTCCATCCTAGATTATAGCATAGCAAGAACAAACTCGAAAGTGCTCATCAGGAACTGTGCTTGTGTTTTTGCACTGATGGGCATTTTGACATGGTCCATGCAACAATGTGGGGTACCTCAGAGATAGAAAATATTACTTATTGTGCTGGGTTAGGAACTTCTTTGCTGGGTTAGGAACTGGCTGGATGGTTGGGCCCAGAGAGTGATGGTGAATTGTGCTGCATCCAGCTGGAGGACAGTTACCAGTGGTGTCCCTCAGGGGTCTGTGCTAGGACCAGTGTTGTTCAATATTTTCATTGATGACATGGATGAGGGTATTGAGTCTTTCATCAGTAAATTTGCAGATGACACTAAGCTGGGAGCTTGTGTCAATCTACTGGAAGGAAGGAGGGCTCTTCAGAGAGACCTGGATTGGTTGGATAGCTGGGCAGTATCCAATAAGATGAAATTCAATAAGTCTAAGTGCCAAGTCCTGCATTTTGGCTGCAAAACCCCCCTGCAATGTTACAAGCTGGGGACAGTGTGGCTGGACAGTGCCCAGTTGGAAAGGGACCTGGGGGTACTGGTTGACAGCCTANGTCCAGAGGAGAGCAACGAGGCTGGTGGGGGGCTTAGAGCACAAGCCCTATGAGGAACGATTGAGGGAGTTAGAGTTGTTTAGCCTGGAGAAAAGGAGGCTCAGAGGTGACCTTATCGCTCTCTACAACTTCCTGAAAGGAGGCTGTAGTCAGGTGGGGGTTGGTCTCTTCCACCGGGCAGCAACTGACAGAGCAAGAGGACACAGTCTCAAGCTGTGTCAAGGGAGGTATAGGTTAGATATTAGGAAGAAGTTTTTCACAGAAAGAGTAATAAAGTTTTGGAATGGACTGCCCGGGGAGGTGGTGGAGTCACCATCCCTGGATGTGTTTAAAAAAAGGCTGGACATGGCACTTGGTGACATGGTCTAGTCTAGTCGAGGTGTTAGGGCAAGGGTTGGACTAGATGATCTTGGAGGTCTCTTCCAACCTAGTGATTCTGTGATTCTGTGTATACATGTATCTGGCATTCCATGTTTTTGCTGGTAAAGAGGCATATGGAAGATAAGCAAGTGATCACATGCCCATGTTATGCACTGATGGACTGAAAATCAGGCCCCAGTGAAATGCACATACTTCAGACATGACAGCTCTAAGTAATTTCTGAACAACAGTCACAGCTCATTCAGGAATACTGTTTACAGCCATTTAGTGAAGAAGTACTGCATTAGCTGGCATTCAGGATAAGCACCTCTTAAAGTCAAAATGATTTTGCAATTACTTAGAAACTGATTGTACTTTCATCACAATAGTGATTTGCCAAAAGATCAGTCCAGTATATCTTGAGGAAAGCAAACTAAAAGGCACTTGAAATGCAAGGTTTCTGCTATTCACAATGGTAAAAAACAGCATCAAGATAGTATTTTCTAGTGGAAATGTCAAATGAAAGCAGGAGCATTTTAAATAGTAGAAGAAGATTTCATTTCCCTTAAATGCAAATTTTTTTTCCTTATGCAAATGCATTAAAATAGTCTATTGACATTACTTTTTATGTAAAGCAGAACTACTGGGATATTGAAAATCATACAAAACCTGTAATTCTGTAATGGTCTACCTGTTATATGCTTGCTAGGATTACAATCTCTTCTGTTATCAGAATACCAACAAATCAACACCACAGATCTAAAAGAAGCTACTATGATTCTTCCAGGAATCTCAATGAAGGTAGTTACAAGTATTAATAATTGTACAGCTAATTAGGCCTCTGAGGTACTTATATGTCTAACGACCGTTTCGGTGGTCTGGGCCTTAACACTTTTGTGGCAGAGGAGCAAAGCATTGCCACTGTATTGAAAACAGCTGAAAGATCCTTTATTTTTTCGCTGCATCATTTTCTAACTTTCAAAGTCATTACTGCCCGCCCCTCCCATTCCCCCCAACCCTAAAACCTTAAAATGCCTACAGCAAAAAATAAAGTGAAACAGAAAGGATCTCCTTAAAACAAAACATAGAATTAAATTTCCTTCTAGGCTCCCCATAGTGTTCTCCCACCCCAACAAGGGAATAGTGGCATTTGTTCAGGGTGTCATCCCCTCTCTGAGTCATTTGGGTGCACAAAAAGGAAGGCAAAGCATTTAGAATGGATCTCCAGGGCTTTAGCCCACTGAATTCCTCCCAAGCATACAATCTCTGGAAGAAGTGGAGGAACCCCTTGAGCAGGAAGTGATTCAGAAACATACGATGGTCTGTTTGCAGTGACTCACAACACATCAATAGGAGAATTATCCAGAGACCTATAGAATGTCAGGACTCTTTTTATACAATTGTGCAAGCACAAGTACCAAGAAACATGTGTTTCCTATCACTCAGCCCAGCTTTATGATAGACTAATACATATTAATCTCTCTAAGTGCATGCTTGAAAACAATCCTGGGCTTCCATCTATGTTGAATGTTTTGTGCTCCGCATATTATTATTATTATTATTATTATTATTATTATTATTATTATTATTATTATTGTTACTATTTTATTGTTACTATTTAGATCATGTGTATTTCTACTGAAATTTGTATAGATGTAATTACAATTTGTTCTTTGTTTCCAGCAGACTGCACTATGCAAGTATATATAATTTGGATGGTACATATGTTTAACAATGTCTTCCATGAGCAGTTTGCATGCCGATGTGCCATCACCCGACGTCTCTGTAACTGATCACAGTGGTCTGCAAACCTGCAATGTTGTCGGAGGAGGGGTGATATTCAAGCTGCCTATAACTTATTATAAGACACTAGTTTACCTTTTGAAAAATTTTCCTTCTGGTGACCATTCAGGCTGGAATATTCCACCCTGAGTACCTCTCTTAAGAAGAATATATGGAGAATTTCAGGTAAACCAGGAGGCTAAATGCACTTACATATACTCAGATACACAAGCAAAGGAAGAGTTGTTGGTTTGTCTATAGTGAAGAATATCCATGGCTGATTCTTTGGGAAACGGACAACTCCCACTATGAAAAGAGCCGAGGAAACAGAGCAGTCCTTGAATTTCTTCATAATTGACAAAATTTGGCCAAATAAGGTTATTTCAAACTTCTGTTACCAGCAGTTAGCACTTGCCAAGCAGTCTTGCCAAAGATCTACCCCAAGCATATCAAAACATCTGTCTGTGTTAAGCAGGTTGCTGAAGCACTGAGATCTTTCCCTTCAATTGCAAGTCTCAGGTGCTACAGATATTGAACTGAAGCAAAGGAGTCTGTGGGTGTGGAAACATGAACAAATATAGGGAAGCATATTACTTTGTGGGAACTGATATGTAGCAATCAGTACTGTTCATTCTTACTCTGCATAAATCTCTGCAGCAATCTATCCTTCAATAAAAGTAAAACACAAAAAAAGTAAATTGCCCTGCATTTACAGCATGGCAAGGGTTGTCATCCAGATAGATACCTGTTTATGGTCACCAAGACTGATGGAATGTACTAATTCACAGTGACTTTTTTGCATGTCTGTCCATTTCTTTGTACTTACTACACTCCCTGTGCTGGGCCAGCATCAGGGCTACAGCACTGCCTGTGAAAGCCATGGTTCAGATACAGGAAGAAAAAGAATTAGCCATGGGAAGGACTGGATTTGTACAGGGAGCAATGGAAAGTCGGCTGATGACACTGAGATTGAAGACTTCTGTGGAAGAGGAAACTAGAAGTAAAGTCTGGCTGGGTAAGGATAAGGATGGAGGACAAGACCAGAGTATATGGAGACCAGTGGGAGAAAAACTCCATGTGGAAAGACAGCAGAGATGTGATCTGATGTGCAGCAATAAAGAAGACAAGGAGTGTCCGGGCAAGGAGATATGGACTAAGGAAGAGCAGGGTGTTGACAAATATCTTAGGAAGTCAGGTGTCTCACAGGGATCAAGGTGCAAACAGAAAACTGGGATGGTCGGAAGAAAGAGTCAGAAATAAAGGGATGCACTTGGATTTGTCTGGGGAGAGAGTCTGAGAGAAGAAATGAGCAGGCAGGAAGAGTATTGTCAGGGAGAGGAGGGAGCATGAACAGACAGCCAGGGATAAAGGAACTGGACAGGTAAAGATGTTTATGACAGGGAAGAATCGGACAGATATCAAAACCAACTACATAAGGAGAACGGGACTTGTGTAAGGAACCAGGAAAGAACAGACCCAGAATGAACATATAGCCTGTCTCCTCTGTGACCTTTACCCTTAAGAGCCTAGAACTGATTTTAAATGTCCTGTTTGTTACCAGTTCTAACAGAAAATATTTGCAATGGTGTCTGTACAATCACAGATGATGAATGCAAACACATGCCTGCCCTTCATAAAGTGCAGCTCAGAATGCCAAGTTTGGTGAGTCATGCATGTGCCAATATATGGCTGCCAGAGGGAATTTTGTGTTCCAGTTTGATTTGTGGTAAGCCTAGGAATTGCCATGCCCATATATCATATGAAAAGAACCTTATTAAGGTCAAAAAGTTAAGCACCCAAACTTTAGGAAACACAAACTTTGTTTTCCTTCCTTGTGCATAAGCATTATGAATCAGTATTTAATTACATGACTGTGAGTTATTTTTTCCACAGGTCCCCTTCTGAAAGGTCCACCAGGTAGACCTGTTCTGAGGCTAAATATGAACTTAAGGAAGAGGTTGTTTGAGGGACCTCTGCTTCATTTCTTCCAAAAGTCGGAACATGCATATATTATGAGTCAGGGAGTAGTAGAAAAAGAAAGGGCACTCTGATGATTAAGGCAGCTGAAAGGCATCTTAGGGAATTGGATTCTGTCCCTAACTGTGCCAAAAAGTCTAAATGAAATTCTGAGAAAATCCTTTACATCACAGTTCTCTGTAGGAATTAATGTTCTGTGCCTCAAATTTTGGCCTTCTTAGTTTTGGACACTGAAAACTAACTTGAAAATATTTCAATCCTGCTGCACTTAACTCCAGAGAGTGACATCTTGGACTCTTGTTTACACATAAAAAAAAGAAGAATGTCTTAAAAATTGGCATGGAAAAGAGCAACTGACATTATTTAAAAGATGAAGAATATGTTTATTAGTGAGTTGCCTACCAAACTTTTTGAAATGCAACTGGAGAACAGGTTACAAATATGTTACTGAAGAATAAATACCAGATGTAAAAAGAATTTATAATCCAGAGGAGAAAAGTAAAGTAAGAACCTATGTCTGTGAGTTGACCTAGGCAGATTCAGATGAGGAATTTGGCATAAAGCTTTAACAGTGAGAGTAATTAATCATTCCTCAAAAATCAACTCAAGCAAACCATTAACTCTTTATCTCTTCAGGTATTCAGATTGAGACTAGTTGCCTTACTAGCTATGTGCTTTATCCTTTGGATAATCCTGAATTATTTGACTAATTACAGGGATAACCTTATAAAATGTATATATAGGTCTGTAAAATGCAGAAAGTCAGGCTGTGACCTAACAGCCCTTATCTTTACTAGTCCAATTGCCAGGCAGAAATGGTTGCAGCTAGTCAGTAGAAGCTTCTCTATGCCTATATAAAACTCCAAATTGTGCTACACAGACAGAAAAAAACAAAATCTAAGATATCTCAAGACATTCAAATAACATACTTTTGAATTTAATCTCTTACTAGCTGAAATTACATCTATGTGATGGGCATGATACTCTCACCTTAACTGGAAGAGATGTTTTGAATGTGCACTGATTATTGTTTGTGAAACTTCAGACATGAGAACCACTGAAATGCCCACAGGTAAAAGAATAATTCTCACCTCAGGACAGCATTTGAATAGTCCCAGAAGAGTGGACCAAAATTTATGAGGAGGTAACAGCTCATTCAGGCAGAACTGGGTGTTAAATGGTGCAGAATACTAGTGGAAAAAAAGTTAGTATGTGATCCAATAATCAAGGACTGGAACATAGATGCATAAGCATAAAGGAAGCAAATGAAGTTGTACAGTCAACTCTGATTCTGGCATTACCTAGGAAACGGATAAAGTTTTCAGGCTGATAGTGTTCCTCAGTCTATTAGCTGATACATCCTCTGCAAGACACACAGAATAAAATGTCATATAGTAAATTATGTAACTTCAGCATGACATAAATTCAGGTGTATCCCCTTTGAGTCTACACTATTGACAAATTACACAAACCAGCAAATTATTACTCAGCATTTGCAAGTCTAATATGAATCACAAAGAAAGATTGGAAAATGGTGGATTTGCAGAGGAAAAATCATCCCAGAGAGAGTTGTGATGAGTTATGCTTAGAAGAAGAGTGTATTGTGTTAAAAGAAACATGTCAGTTACCATATAGTAAAGGAGGCAACAGCTGGAAATCAGTATGCAAATACAAAATGATCTCAGACTACACGGAGCCTCTGATTTTGTCAGAGCTTTGAGCTCACTAATGGACCTAATGACACTGAGACACCTCACCTGGGCACACACCCATGGGCCCAGGAGCTCTATTTAAGCTCAGTCCTGGGCATTCATTCCTTGCTTGAGCTATACTGGAGGACTGCTAGTCCCCTGTACAGCCGTGACTCTGCTCCTGTCTGGTTTTGAAGTCCATTGAGTTGAACATCATCAACCTGTGGGGTGGATTCCTGGCTTGGTTTTTGTCACCATGGACCTGCCTGGTGATCACTGGACCTGATCCTATTCCTGATCTACTGATTGACTTCCTGGCTTCACCTCAGGCCTGTCTCATCACCATTATACTACATTTTGACCTGAATTTTTGTTTGGACCTGGCTACCACCTTTTGTCTGTGCTGCTCACCTTTCTCTGCCACTATGGGACTGACACCTGGCTAGCAAAGCTCCCCTTTGGCTTCTGGCTCACCTTCCTTTAAGGAACAGCCCTGCTCCTGCTGCTCCCTGACAGATTTATCCTGGTGTTTGGATACTGGGTGCTCCAAAGGAAGCAGCTGCCTTGCCAACTGGGGCAAGAAAGCAACATATAAATTCTGAGAGGGAGAGAGAACTCCCCATCCAAAAATCACTAATTTAATTTTTTAGCCATAACAATAGTTTTGTGGCTGGTAGCTGTGTGTATGTGTGACTAAGTGTGCGCGCCCTGAGTTCTAGTCTGACTGTAAGATGACATCAACTAAAGGAGCATGCCAGCAGCTTCTCAGTCATTTCTTTCCTATTGCTTGCCAAGAACTGTTGATGCTTCCCAAAACATGTGGTATAAAAAGCCTCATGCATGTTTACATTCAAGGCAGGATGAAGGCCTGGCCCTGACCAGACTGCCACAGTGTACTTCAGAGTCTGGGTCAAAACAATGCTGCTTTAACAAAGGCCAATTTCTGATGGCTTGCCACAATCTGGGCGAGGCTATTCCCATCACCCAGCCTTCTACTTTATCTGTTTATCTTCTATGACATTCCAATATCTGAGAAGTCAAGTGTGGAACAAAAACAGTCTTCCTGGGAATGACAGGAGTGAGGTCTTACGCTTGAAGCTGGCCTTGATGAGTGGTTTCTGAAAGCTGGCACAAGCACAAAAGCTGTGTATAAACTTTGTGGAAAGCTTATACGTGTGTGTCCTCTGCCCATTTCCCAGTGAGTAAATATCATGTAATGTGACTACAGTCATTGCTGTCCATGATGAATATTAACAGGAAGAAGTTTTCTTTGTTGTAGAGACACTGTAAGTGATACCAACACTGGCTGGCTTTTAATTCCTGAAGCATGCTTTCATTTGTGAGCTGAATAGTTTGAAGGGGATAGTAACCATCTGCTGACAAGAAGGGTGTCTGGCAAGGACAGTGTCCCCTCTCACCATCTTAAGAGACTGAAAAGGACTGATGGGTAGGCTTGAGTCTGTTCAGATAGCACATTAGGTTTTACCATGACAATAGTTAAATTTAAAAAAGGGGTTTAATATAAGGGGAAGGATGTTGTAGTCTTAATGATGTGTTAGAAGCTAGGCAAACGAGTGGTACCTAAAGGTGCACGGGAAGAGTTTGAACACCCTCATCTTAAGCACTAACTGCTACCTTTGGGAAGTGAAAATCTAGTCGAACACATGGGTTAGAATATATTGTTTAAAAAAATTATTCTTTGGACAGAATGGAGTATGTGTATGTATATAAGTTGTGCATGTTCCTGTTAAAATACAGGTGTTGCTGAAGTATTGAAGTGGCTGTCAAAGTCAATTCAGGTGGCCAGCTGCAGTAACCAGTAGGGTTTCTAATTTTGAAAAACTTCCTTAGGGGCTTGCTTCTTTGTCCCTCAGGATTTGTGTTGTATAACTACACAGGCAGAGAGACATGAATTTGGTAGCAGCACTGCATTCAGACTTGTATATAATGAAGAGCCACAATTTGCAGGGCACAGTGAACACTGTTAGGACAAGTGCATGGCATAGTATCCTCTGTGTTGCAGGCAGTACTAATGTGTTTGCAGTTGCTTTTCACGCAGGCAGTATTGTCTTCTGTAGAGGGCAAAGCTCCACTGTATTCCCTGGTTTTGCTGACTTTTAATACTGTTGAAGTCCTTTCCAGCTCATGCTGTTTCCCAGAACAGACACTGTCACAGTAACTCCAACCTACAGCTTCACCCAGTTAAAAATGAAAGATGCCTGACATGTCCAAAGAGGGTTCACCTGACTGCATTGCTGGACTTTGTGGACACTGTCTTTTCTTTACTTTTTCTTAATATGAAAAACTCTTAGGCTCTGTATCGTGGGTTTTATCCTGATTACTGTATTTCTGATAGGAAACCAGAACATTTTCTTTGTCAGTCTTTCTCTCAGCATGTTTGTACCCACTTCTGTAGATATCCACTTTCTTTGATACCAGGCTGTGGTGGTTTGAACCACTTTTTATCGTCTAAGGGGTGTGCACAATGCACAGACATGAATCTAGCATTATTTATGAATTAGATCCTCATTGTGTATTTATATTTGTGCTTTGCTCTTTTTGGGGCACAGCTTTTAGCATGTGTGTAAGGATGTAGAACTCAACTGGTAGAATAAAAAATTTTTCCTTCTAATACATTGAGATCCATGTGTGTTTCCAGTAAAAGGTCCGAAAACCAAGCGAATAAAATGTTACCTGCTCATTCTTGATTTGTTTAAAACTAGACCTACTGGTGCCAAGAGGGTTCTTCTGAAATGAAGCAGCAAGACAGAGATAATTATGTCCATGTTTGGTTTTGTCTTCTTGACATTTTAATCAACCTCTGAAAATTTCAGGTTGAAAAACAACCTAATCAGCAGTAGGCTCAATTTTAAAACTATTTTCTATGTTGAAAGCTAGAGGTATCAGCCTTGGGAGACATCACTGATAAGACCTTGAATGTTGCAATTTGCAAAGAATATTTTAAAATGTCAAACATAAAATTCCTGGTTCACATTTCATGATCAGAAAAATCTCAAATATTTTTTTTATAGTGCAGGTGATAGAAATACCAATGCAAACATGTACTATAACTTAAAATTGGTTTGCATGAAATAATAGTAAATATGTTTGTGTTGGTTTCAAAAGTAATAGGAGCAGCAGGCATTTAACTGAATTAATTATAAACAATTCCTTTTGAGTGTAGTTTCTGTGTTTGCTAACAATTCTCTTGTCCAGGCTGGTTTCCTCAAATACATATTTCTTAGCTGTTTGAAGTGAACACATCCAGCCTTTAGGCTGATTTAGAGATATTTGCAGCTCAAAGCATAATTTGTTACATCATACATGTTACTCTGTACTTTTCTGGGTGTCAGAAACTACAGAAATACTTCAGAACTAGAACCGATCAGACAGCCAGTAACACAAAGAAAGGAAAAAATTTGAAGGCAATGAACTGAGGATGAGAGATTAAGCAGCCTGCCAAAGTTTACAAAGGAAAATCAATGCTAGACTAGGAATTGGACCCAGACTTCCTGAATGTCAGTCCAGCTATAACCACAAGCTGTCCCTCTTCTGATTCACCAATATTATAACAAATCAACTAACAGCTCTCTGAGTCCTTGTCATTCACTAGTTATACACAGTGGAGTGAAACTATTGCATTCTTTTAAAAAATGCAACAATCTGAGTCTGAGTTTTCCTTGGTACCTTAGCTTTTTCAGCTGAAGGATCCTTGACCAAATTGTGATCTGCTGTTACCAAATTTAGAGACTGTTTGGATGTTCAATGTTGCTCTGTGTATAAAGGCAGGATTCTCCCATTCTGTGATGAAGAGAGTAGACTGGTAAAAAGAGGAGCTAGCATTAATAATGTAACTGTCAGACAAAGAAATCTTTCTTATATTGCTGTCACCTGAATAAGTGCCTTTTGTTGTATAGGTAGTATATGTATCTGGGACATAGGCATGGGATTTCAGAGTATTTTTAGATGCCAATATATTATTTGACACCAATTGTCTTCTTGCTTCAGGACTTTTGGGGCACCTCCTTATTGTGGCTAAATATCTCTTAAAATGTTTTCATAGCTTCTCAGAACCAAGAAAAAAGTCCAAAAGGTGTCTCTGACCATCAAGAATGGTCTGAGCTTGCTCTCAAGACCTGTCTCGTGTGAGCTTTTAAAATCCCGTGTTACTGTCTGGTGAGGTGCAATCTGACTAAGGACTGATTAGAGAAGAGGATGATTGTGCACCTGATTCCAATATTAGTGCCAAGGAACACACATCTCAAACTCAAGTTCTATGTAGATATAATTGATGGCTAACTTATAGCCAGAAAAATAAATGAGAATCGTGTTGCTGGGCTTGAGCATGTAACACTGCTCACCATATCTTAGAGGAAAAATAGCTATCAGCCATGCAGTGATGTAAGCCTGTGCTAGGAAATAAATCTATCTGGGCAGGGAACTTTGGGAAATTCCCTTGTCAAACTCAATGACTAGTGACTGTAAAGACACACGAAACAATAGATATTGTATTTGGAACAGCTGTAGAAGTCATCTAGTCCACCCGCTTATTCACAGAAGTACTACTGCCAGCATGCTATTAGGTCAGCCATAACTCTGAGTAGCTGAGTCCTGAAAATTGCCTAAATTGGATATTCTATGACCTCTGTGGCTCCAATACTGCACCACCTTTATAGGAATTTTTTCCTTAATGTCCGGCTCAATGTACCAGGACACAATTTGTGGCTCTTGTTCCACATTGTGTCATCTGATGCTACTGAGGAAAACGTGGATGTGTTATGTTTGTAATTACCATTTAGGCAGCTGCAGGCCATTACATTAGCCTTTCCTTCCTCTGCCTAAACAAGCCAAGATGCCTCAACACAGCCTTGCTGACCATGTGCTCCAGGCCTCTGACCATTGTGGTAGTCTTCTGCTGGACACTCTCCAGTTTCTTCCCATCTGTCTGCAGTGGACAGGATCCAGACTGGACAGTGTGTCATATGCAGCCTCACTAGTGTCGGTATCTCAGTCTCTCAGCCACTTTGATCCCAGCATGTAGCGATGCAGGGAGTCGTTCCAGCTCAGGTGAAGAACTTTGTACAGTCCATAGGTGTTTGAGATCCCTCTCAGTTGTCATAAATTTGGATCTTCCAATGATATGGTAATGGTGTATTTTCATGTTATCCAGGTTGTTGTTGAAGAATGAAGTACGTGGACCGCAGAATCAACCTCACTAGCTGTGAGCAGATTCTAAGCCTTTGATTATCACTACCATTTCAGACTCATGGTCAACCTGATTTTTAACCAACCTAGAGGTCCTTTGTTCCAAACTTGGCACTGAAGAGCCCAGAAGATGGCAGAGCTCTACCTTTTCTAAACATTTCTAGAGCAGCATAGGCAGTATTGTTTCCTAAATTCATTCATAGAGGTTCATCAAAAAAACCTGTATGCAACAGTATGGGATTGATAAAAGAAAGATCATGTTTAAAAAAAACTTGGCATTTATGGAAGACAGTGTGGATCTGTAGTAGTGGAAGCTCCAAAACTGTTACTTTTCCCTTCCTATTCTGTATTTACTTCTTTCCTTACCTACAGAAATTGAAATTTAGATTGATTGTGCAGTTTAAGGAGGAGGAATGAGTCCTGAAGTAGAAAAACAGTGAGCTGATACTGGTAGCTAACATCTACAGACTCCAAAAAAATGCAATGAGAAAAGGCCACTATCACCTTCTGTTGTTCAAATATGTTAAGTCAAAAGGTGAAAAACATTAAATCAATTAATCCTTAATTTTGCTTTGACTGCAAGTCTTTCTTCCTGGTGTGAGAAAAACAGGACAAACAAAAAACATTCCCTGTCCAAATGTGCCTGGGGGTGGATTTGGATATTTCATATCCAAACTCTCTGCCTGTAGTCCATATTTCTTAGTAGGAGGTCAGAGATTAAAACCACCTTACACATCCAGGTCAGAGTTTTTATAAAAGGGCCTTTTATTCATTCATCCATTCCTCACCAGTCCTGTTTAGCACTCAATTTCTCCTTGGTTCCTGTAAGGTTAAGGGGAATTACACATCCATATGGTTAGGAGAGAACGGATTCCTTCTTCCTCTGTAGACAGTAAGAAAAACTAGAGGAAGAATCAATTTGTAATATAAGATGACCAAAGAAATCCTTAGCTATTTTTTCATCACAACTGTCTAATTATGAGGATACAGTTTCCTCTCTACACCTGAGAAACTACAGCTACACCCCGGACATATGTGGTATGAAGGAATAGTGCCAGAAGTAAGTTCTAATGGAGAAGTTTCTCCAGTTGCTAAGCTGACTGGGTGACCTACTTACACTCTCACTGGATATTGAGCATCCTTGTTTGAGCACAACGTTAGTATTATTTTGGATGCTCAGAGGTATTAGTTATTTCTCCCTACCATTCACGATAGGATTTAATCTCAAGTAATCTGAGGTGGAAGTGAAACATGATGCAAAGCAACTTGCAGGGCTTTTCACTTCAGACAGGCTCATTTGGTTTTCCCTGTATGGCATAGTTTATTGAATACCAAGTAAGAAACCTACTGGTAAAGCAATAGCTCTTCTCAGAAAGGGAAAAGAAGCCTATCTCACAGCATAGCAGTGCCATGGTGTGTTAATGCTGCGGGAATTACTGGTCATGGGAGTGCATTTCCTAGAGCCAGGTGTAAGAGAGAACTGTGCAAGGCTGTCTTTTGTACAGAACAGGTACTTATACTAACTTTCATTAATTAACCCTGGAGTATACATATTTTTTACTAGGTCAAAGCCCTGATCTGAAAAAACCCACCATGTGCCCTTCTGTTCCCAAATTCAGTCCTGCTGTACCTGTAGATTTAATTTTTCAGCTTAAGTGCTTGGCTGCATATCCCCCTGAGGAAATGGCTCTGTCCTCTTGAAGCACGTCTGGTGTGGCTGTGCAGCTCTTCACAGGAGATGAGTATGCATCTCACAGAACTCATGTCTTTAGTCTCTCTTGATGTATCAACCTGCTGTGCTGCATACATCCAGCAGCTCTCCAGAAATTATCCTGGGTTTTTGAGGGCTTTTTTCTTCATATTCCATCTCTCATCTTGACAACTGTCCTCCTCTGTACCAGACAGGTGGCTATTTGGCCTACATGAGCTAACAAGTGTTGCCACTGTGAGGCTGGTGATAGCCAAGGCTGGTTCCTCTGTTAACACCTATCTCTCCTTATCCAGCAGCCTTGTACAGGATATATACCTCCATATATAGGATGACTTGCTGCAGTGCATGAAGCTGTCGTGCCTTTGTTGCCCTGACATCTCCCCAGACTTTGCTTTGTTCCTCTCTGACAGCCAACTCAAAGACAGAAATAATGCTCCAACAAAGAATGAAGAAAGGAGGTGGAACTCAAAGGCAGTTTCCAGTTGCCTGGTATCACCTCTCTCCTCTAACATAAGCCTCTCCAGGGAAATGAGTCTGCAGTCTGCACACAATTTTGGAACTGGGTTCCCACAACCCGCCTCCCATGGCACGGACTTCTCTGGTTTTGAGGATAAATGGATAGAAACTTCCCTTTAGCTCAGTAAACTTCTGCAATGAAGTGACTTTGAGTCCTCCATCATTTGGTTACTTATTTTCTTGGCATTTTAGTGAGAGCCAGAGAATCTGTTTTACATTTGCTGTACTTTTGCTGGAGACTGTAATTGCTCTTTGAACCTTCAGGAGCAGGAAACCCATTAAAGGCCCAAGAGGACAGCGATTTAGTGCCAGCCAGCACATTCCTTAGCTCCTTTCATCCTGCAAGTGGAGAGTGCTTCTGGCTTTTCCAGAAGGGTTATTACTACATTGTGTTCAAATTTAGGGCTGATTTTGAGAGTAATTTTACCACTCACCTTATAGTTATCATTACTCCTGCTATTTACATTATTATCTTTATGGTTACTAGCACCAAAATATCTATGGAGAGATCATTACAGAAAACTCAAGTATCAAGCTTTCTTTTGAGAATCTTGCAGACTGTAATGACAGATATAATAACAAGAAAATCTAAGCTAAGGGCATGGCATATCAAACTATGGAAAACTGTTGGTCAAGGCTTTTAAAGAGCCTCTGGAAAGAGCATGAGAAGACTGCATATTGTATGGGAAATAACAGCTGCCTGTTTCAGGTAGAAAAAGTATGAAAAACCTTCCATGTGTGATCATACATCTTCAATTATGCAGCTGCCACCCAATAGGTTTATTTTTTTGAAGAAATGACCTGGCTCAGAATTAGTGGGATTGGTATGTCACTGGATTATCTTGGATGTGCACCCTTTCTGCTAACTTCTGATAATCTTCCAGAAAGTGGGTTGCTGTCACTTTGCCTCAGTACAGTGCACCTCACAATGACTTTCTGCTACATGAGATCCTTAGATAGCTAGTTGGCTGAGTCTGTCCTATAAATTCTGGAATGGAAGAGAAGAAAGCAGCAAAGCACAAAGAGAGAAGTGTAAGTCTTGGAAAATACTTAAGACAAAGGTAGATGGGGTACCTAAAAACTGAGAATGAGGGTCTCGGATTGGATACAATGAAAGGAACAGAAGAGATGATTGTAAGGATGACCCAGCTGAAATTTGAGTCTATTATTTAGTGAGCTTCACAACAGCTGGTCTTTTTGTACCAGGCTTTTGCCCCTCTGGTAGTTGGCTCTGTGCCACTCTAGTTACAAAGATCTTCACTAAAGCTGATATAATGAACTGATGAAGCGTTATCTCAGTGCACAGGAATATGAGCAAAGTGGATGACACTGCTGTCCCATCCTCTGCTGAAATGGTATCAGGAAAGGAAACAGGAGATATGAGGATATCCCATGTTTCATGCTGTAGGGGTTTGAAACGGGAGGGGGGTACAGGGGGTGCTGGGGGTTTCNCTCCCCTTGCTTCCTTCCCCAACTCAGTGCTGTTTTTTTCCCAGGGACCCGCCGTGGCAGGTTTAATTCTGGCGCAGCCCTGGCCTGTAGTGCGCGGGGCCAGAAGCGCACGGAGCGGGGCCGGGAGCCGCGGTGTGCAGGACTGGGGTGGCTCTGGGAGGCTGCGGAGCTGCTTCCCGGAGCCCGTGGTGCCGGTGTGGGATCGCGGAGTGGACCGGGCGGAGGCAGCGGGCCACAGGTGCTGGTCGCGGCTCTGCGGCGGCGCTGCGTGGGGCATCCGACGGTTTTTCCCGAGCCTCACGGCGGCTGGTCTCACACGCACGCCTTCCCCCCCCCCCGGCGCGGGTGCCGCACTGCCACAAGGAAGCCAGCGGGCATGGCGCTGCTGTGGGGGTGCCCCGGTGGCAGCGTCCGTCCCACACTGCCGCGAGGAAAAGCCAGCAAGAAGCCCCGCGGTGCCAGCGGCCCCGGGAACAGCCCCCAGGTGGCAGGAGGGGCGCGGTCGCTGCCCGGGCAGCTCCTGTGGCCCCGGTCAGCCCCAGACGCCCCTTTTGTGGGTTTCTGTGGTCGGCGGGTGCCCTGGGAGGCGGCAGCCATCCCGCGGCTGGCAAAAGGTGGCGCCGGGAGGCTGTGGGCTCGCAGATTTTGGCGGGAACCGCCATTTTGTTGGAGCCGGGAACCTCGAAGGCGGAGGTGGAGCCCAGACCGCTGGGCAATCCGAGGCGGCGAAGCCAGGAAGAGGACCACGAGATTCACTGGGACTTGGAGAGCTTAAAAGCCCGAAGAAACGGAAGTTCACTCTCTTTGGCTTCCGGCAAAGCTGGAGAGCAGCAGCACGGCTCCCCTTCTCCTACTCCCAGGCCTCGTGGCTTGACGCCACCCATCCCCCATCGGCATCGGAGCCACACCAGCACAGCTGCAGGTTGAAAGCTTCCCCAAAATAACATCCCGGGTTGGGGGGAGGACCTTTTACTCTGTTGTGTTTTTTTCAGAGACTCCAAGGGCTGGGAGTTAGCTTCCATCAGAGAGAGAGAAGAAGGAAGCAGCTTTCCCTTCCCACTGCTTCTCCTGGGCCAGCTTGCCTGGCTTTTGAAAGCAGTTCCCTTATTCCTTTTTTTTCCTTTGTTTTCCTTTTTCCTGGTTTTTGTTGGGTGCTTTTTCTGTGTTAAGTTTGGAGTTCCCTTAAACTGTTGTCTTTCTTTTTTGGTTGAGCTCCAGACAAATAAAGTGTTTCTCTGTTGTTAATTCTGTTCATTCTTCTCATCACTATTAAGAGTGCCCCCTAGTTAATATAGTGGTGCTCAAACCACCACATTTTTTGGCGCCAAACAGATGTCAGAAAGGCCTTGAGACTTCTCCATCTTATGTCTGGGACTGGGTCCTGCTGGTGGGAGCTAGACAGACCTCTGTAGATATCAGTAATGGCATCTCCCAGACAATCCTAGTGATGGCAGTACTGAAGAGAAACTGTCGCTTCTTTTATGTATTTTTTGCTTACAAGAGAGGAAAAAATTAGATTTTGCTAGGCAGTGACATGGAGCAAAGCCTGTCATGCATACTCTGTGTGCCCAACAGAGGCACCGATTCCCATATTTTTTGTGGTCACAGGTTAGGAAGGAGCCTGTGCTGAACATCATAACAACTGTCTTACTTCCAATAGAAAATAGCACTTTGCATAGAGAAGCTATGCTGTGAGTAACCAACAACTAGCTCAGTTCTGCAGTTTACAGCAACAATCAAGTTCAGAGAGTGAAGAGCCTTCACTGGTGATCACTTTAAACTCATTTATCTTCAAATAATCTAGCATAAAGAGCAAGGAGAAAGCATTTTTCCAGTCTTTGCCGTTGTCCAAATACCTATCTCATCTCTTACTCATTCTTCTTATACTCCAGGTTACTTTAAATGAGAACATATAGAATAGAAGTTTAGCTTGTAAAAGATCTGTAAGATCATTGAGTGCAACCATTAACTTAAAGCTGTAGTCCACCACTGAACCATGTCCCTAAGCACCACATCTATATGTGCCACATATCGCACACAAAAAGCCTGAATAAATAACTTAGTACTGGTCATGGAGTCAAGTGCTTAAAAAGCTAGAAATCTAGGATTAAAGTTACCTGAGAAACGTTCGAGCATCATCTGGGTTATGATGCTGTCTTCGTTTCAAAGCACACAGGTTATTGTTTATTTAGATACTCCCTTGCTCCACAGGCGGGAAGTCCACTGATGGCCACTCATGGCTGTGAAAGCCTTGCAACAGTTCTCTGCAATATCCCCTGCCTTATGCGTTGTGGAAAGTAGATGGCAGCGGTCACCAGATCAAACAGGGAACTGCAGAAAGAGCAAGGGTCATCATGGGACTGAAGGGATGGACTGTTGTCCTGCAGAACTGGCCGGTATTCCTGTCATTGCCGCAGAGCTCCAGTGCAATGCTGGACAAGTTAGCCAGATTTCCCACATGTGACTGTGACAAGGCTGTCTGTTGCTTTTTGGATGCCTGACATATCCTCCAGTTCCAGACTGTGCTCCGAAGCCCAGAAGGGTTATTTTTATTATTAATTGATTCCCTGATCCTATTTGCAGAACAGGCCCACAAACAAATGTGTTTGGGGGGGCGGGGGAGTGAGGTGTGTGTGGGTGTGATTCACTGTAGAGCCAGGGTGGGAAGGCAAGGGCCCTGTGGGCAGGGATGCAAGCTATTGAAGCTGGCATTGCAGGCAGAGCCCCTGAATGGTTGAGCCACGGATGACTTGCAAAAGTGAATGAGCACTTGCAACTGCATCTGGACTTTGTGCTTTGAACATAAAGTGCAGCAACATGCTAGAAACTGTGAAAATCCCAATCCTTGCCATTGTGTATCAAGTACGCAAATCTTTTGACTTTGCACTTTCAGCTGGCAGCCTCTCATTTACAAAACACATAATATCTACTCTAGTGCTGTGAAAACAAATTTGTTGATATTTCTGAAGCAGTTAGATATGATATCTTGCTGCACACCATGAACTCAAAAGGGGCTTTAGTCATTCTGCTCTCAAAGGATGTTTTAAATCCTGTGTAGTAGAGAACATCTAGGTTCATCCGCTGAGCAGAAGGACAAAGCTAAGTATGAAATGATTGTTTTTTTAATTGCAGAAATTCTGTGACAGGAATCCTGTAAAGGAAATCATCTAATTGCATGGCTCAGAGAAGGGAAATTAAAACTTCAGTGTCAATTCTTGTAAGTGCACTTCCCATAAGCACTTCCTGGCTTTTCAACTACAGTAGTATTTGAATGTAGTTTTTGTGCTCAAACTATACATTTGCAGTCATCTTCTTTTGTAGCCGATCAGTTCCTGCTGACCTTAAACCTTCTCTAATGAAAATATTTTATTGGTTTATTGTTTTTGTCAGCCACAAACTCAATTAAGCAAGATCAAATCTTGTATATAGAAAGATTGTTTTGGAATAAGTGGTTTATTTGATTTGGCTTCCTTTGATTTTTTGGTATAGGAAAAATGATGAAATATATGAACATCTCTCATCTTTATATTCTACAAATCCTCCTGGATGGGCTGACTAGCACATTTCTGGGGATACAGCAGGTATATGTGGGAGCTGGAACATATCTGAAATGATGGCTGGTGACCCCTTGTCAAGACTTTTTTCAGAAGCAAGATTCAGCATCCCTTCTTATGTAGCAGCCTTTTAGTACAGAAAATTTTAAAATAGTTTTTTGATTGGAAAATAAAAAGAATGTAAGAAAATCAGTATTTTAAAGCTTTTTTTGTTTTCTCTGCCTTCTATTAGCTTTCTGCTCCTTGTTTACAAGTTGGAAGCAAAGGAACCAGATTCTTTCACCCTGTGAAAGGTTTAACACAGGTTAAAGCACCAGCTTAGGATTTTTCTTTAGTAATAACCAACAAACAAAGCTAAATCCTTTTGCAAAATAACAAATTTAATCGGACAGGCAGCTTTGCACCAGCTTTCACCAATCTGCTGCCCAGTGCAAAGGCACAGGAACTGAGGGGGCCACATCTGGTCTCCAGGGAGACTGGCAGCACTCCAGTCCCAGCCTGCCCAGCAGATAAAGGTTCCAGCCTGTTGTGTTGGGAGCATGCAGTAAAGTGTGTGACTGTCCATTGGTACTCAATGTTGGGAAACTATTACAGGAATGTGTAGTTCAACAAGACTCTACACACATGCCTCTGTTTTTTTCCCTTGAGATAAGATTTCATATTATGAATTCTCAGGACTTCTCCTGTTTTGCTGGGCAGAAGAATCCTGGCCTAACCCAGCAAATTATGAAAGGGGCCCATCATATGGGACACAGACAGGCCTTGTCACCTGAGGCACCTGCAAGCCCATGTTAGGGAAGAGTTTTTTTAAAGCAGGGAACTGTCACTTGTGGCACAGCCATCCATGCAGAAAGCAGACAGTAGTTTGTGTAGCCCCATCCACGTGAAGTCCAGGCTACCTGTGCCAAGGGCAGTACAGGCTGCTCAGAGCTTGGTACAGGCTGCTCAGAGCTTGGTGCAGGCTGCAGATCCTGCGCAGTTCCCCATGTGAGTATGCCTGTGAGTAGCCATACCATGAACTCTGTAGCTACTGCTATCAGCACATACACCAGACCATTTAAAGCTAGTACAAACTTGCCTGTGGGACCCACTGGCTGGGCTCTGATTACAATGTTGCTGTATGCTTAGCCTCTACCCCCCCTCCTGTGCTGGCTCCTTTGACAGACCACTTAATACACATGGAACATTTTTTAAAGGATGGAAACCCACCCATCCCCCTCCACTCAGAGGCTAATGACGAAAAGCCTTGTTCAAATACAAGTGTGTGAAAGGCTTTGAAGTAATTTTCTTGAAAACGAGCGGGAATAATTTCTTTCTTTACTTCAGAGCTTTTTCTGACTCTTTTTTTTTTCAAATATATAAAAACTTGCATCAATGGCTAATTGTCAGAAAAATGTAAGCTATTTCTAAGCAGAATTCTTGTCTGCCCATTTCTGCATTCCAAACTTCTGTCTTTGTAGCTGAGGTCTTGACTAAATTATATAGCTGAGTTAGGTACTACCTCTCCAGAATGAGCCTGTTGGGACTGACAAGTATTCTTGTTAAAAGCCTGAAATAAAATAATCTGTTCCAAGTGACTTATTCTTGGCTCTGTCAACTAATTGTGTATATATATGCCCTAAGTTATGTTAATGTGGAAGTAATAGATCACAGAGAGCTGGTAGTGTTATACTTACACATTGAGCCTATGACTATGACATCACTGCCCTTATTCCGAGCTCCAGTGGTGGTGTGGCCAAAAAAAGCGTAACTCAGAACACAAGGCATTGTTCCTCTCAGCTGCTAGGGCCATATTGACTTTGTGAGTCATGCTCAGCATGCAGGGGCGACACATTCTGTCATTAGTGTTACTAATTCCCCAGAGTGAGGAGGAAATAATGCCTTCTTTAAGAAAACAGGGAAAGGGTGCAAAAGCATTGGAACTCACAAGCACATAAGCGTCTCTTACTCTTTCTAAGTTCATTCATCTGCAGCACAAAATGACAGTAGGATCTTAAATTGTGATAAACAGAGCATTTTCCTGAGGCTTATATAGTACAATTACTGTTTTTTGGTGAGTCCTGATGAGATGCTCAGACTGACTGCAAGATACAAGGGACTAACGTGGACACTCTTTTTCTCTCCATTTTGTTGGCCTGCCAGCAAGAGGGCCCTGAGGAATGGAAAGCTAGAAGGGCAGGACTGCTCTACTGGCCTCAGTTGGTGAGAAAAGAAGTTGAAAAAGCCTAGAGGAAGGCCTAATAGTGATTTACATGTGGGCAGATCTGTGTGAAGAAACAACAACATCATCATCATAAAAATGAGGATAATGAGGATGAGTATGTGTGAAAAGCTAGGACTAGCTGTGCCATGGTAAATGACCACTCTTAGATCCATGTAATAGTTTGCAGTCCGGGGACATAAAAATTACACACGGAATTAACAAGGTTGGAAAAGACCATAGAGATCATCAAGTCCAACCTTTTACCTAACTTAACAACCTATCCAACACCAATCCATCATCTCAACCATCTAGACTAACTAAACCATCTAAATCATGTCACTAAGTTCATCATCCAACCTATCCTTAAACACACCCAGGGACGGTGACTCCAGCACCTCTCTGGGAAGCCCATGCCAATGGGAAAAAAACAGCAAACTAGACGACTAGGAAAATCTGTCGAAGAAGTTGTCTTTGAGCAACAAAAAGTCAGGATCCAGTGAGGATTAGGAGTGGCTAACAGGAACTGTAGGTGATGGGGGATGCTTAGCTGGAGACACGAGGAGATGCTATCAGAGTTTTAATGGCTACAAGAATCAACAAGTGAGGGGTTCCTATCCTGTCTCACTTCAGCTTGAGGAAGCCTTTGCTACCCATCCGTTGTGTGGTGTTCCACTTCAACCATAAGTTGTGAGTGGAAAGTTTCCACAGCAGAGGGGAGCAATGGTCTGCTCTAGGAGCTGTGCCATTAAGCAATGAAAATGGGCTTTGGCAAGTGTCACTGGGAGAGTTGGTGAATGCCTGTTATTTTGTTTATGTTGCTTTGTGCCCTTCTTCTTCATCATCTCCAAAACAGTGCTGTTCTGCAAAGCCATTTATGATTTGTGAGCAAGGAAGTAGAGCTCTCTGAACATTCAGTTAATTTAATTTTCTCAAGTTGGGAGTTGGAACACAGAATCCTGTTTATTAATGACCCTTAGCAATTGAACTGCCCTTGCCACTGTCAATCAGCCTGGTAGAAAGGGTACATTTATTGCTTCCTTAATTTTTTATCTTTACTCTCTCATATACTTGAGGCAAGAGTAAAGAAAGTGGCTTATTGTTTGTGTTTGAGTTTTTTGCAGGCTTGATGAGTCTCTGGTGAAGGTGGACATGAGGAGCCATTGGCACTTTTTTATCACATAACTGGGGTTTCAGTTTATGTATGGGGAAAACATAGATGAACTCTTGGCAGCGTAGTAGCTTTTTTACCTCTGCTAAGTAGAGCCTGAATTCTTGACTGTGTCTGAGACATGCTCATCATGTGTGGTTACAGTATGCAAAGGTGTTTAGAGACTAGATATAAAATAACTCATTTGAGTGGTAGCACATGTCTAAATCCAAGAGCTTGAACTTCAAAACAGGTCAAACATGCCCAGGCAAGATCCTGAGTAAATATCCAACAAGAGAAGCACACGCCAGCACTGATGTACTGCACTCCAGTACCTGTGCTACCTAGAGGAACACTAGGGACTAGGGACACTGTCGTGCCTCTGAAGGATGGTATCAAGGTATTCTGAGTTTCACTTGGGAGGCTTAGGAGAGGAAATAAATGGTTTTGGTCAGGTGTCCACTGTAAATGGGTCCAGAGATACACTGTGGTGATACCATCAGCATTGCACAGAGCCATCGAGAAGACGTTTTACAACTAGCCATCAGCCATCTCTGAAACACCTTCTGTTCTGATGGCCATTCTGGTGATTGCACTTTCAGAACAGTATGAACAGTATAAACGGTATGAAAATATTTGCTACATTTGCTGCCTTTGGAGTCTAAGACTGCTTTTTACTGTTGTGGCCAGAACAGCCTGGAATGATCTCTAACATACCAGACTGCTCTCAAGCCTGAGACACTCTTTCAGCAGTAGTCAGTACTCGCAGCAGCCAATTTAATCAGGCAGAAGAGAATGCTACAGACTGTCCTGAGGCTGTCTATACGGCCCTGAAAGACTCAGCCACAGGGAAAGGATTATTTCAGGAGATAGATCCAGATTTTATGGTACTAGTTCACTAACACAGGACTGAGAAGAGGCTGTCTCCAACCTAAGAACAGCAGTCCCCTTGCAGCTAACTCTGGAATCACAAAGAAACCTTTGTCTATTCTGCCATCATCTCCCATGGTATTTGCATATGGACTCTAGTGCCGTCTGCCTCCATGAAAGCTGACCCTCATGTGCTGTTTTTTTTTCTCATGGACTTGATTTATTCTCATGCTATTCCATTCACATGGATTTTGTCTATTCCCATGCTTCTCTATCTTTTCTGGAGGAAAGTCTGGCCCAAATGACCTTCACCGTTACCAGCCCTTTCACCTTCTTGGATCCCCTTAAATAAGATTACAGGGTGCTTAACTGACTACATCTCTGACTTTCTGAATTCTCTCTTCAGAATGGTGCATTCTGATTTCCCACAAAGAGGAAGGTTACATGCATAAGATGCTTCAGAGAGCCTTTGCCCCCACCCAAAGTCTTGTTTTTCAGTGACGCACACCCCACTCTGCTATTACTTAATAAAAAGTGAAGTCACTGCTTTCCTCTCCTTCAAACTGCTCCACCCTCAGTCAGGAGGTCTGCTTCTCCACCCTTTGGCAAAACAGCTGTTTGGGGGTGGAGGTGAGTTTAGGGGTGGTGTTGACCAGTCTCTCATCTGGGGAGAAAAAACCTAACAGTCTAGCCCTGTCAAAGGGCTGCTTTAGAGCTGGGAACAGCCCTGACAGCCTTTCCTGCTTCTTTTGTTTATGTGTATTTCATGTGAGCACAAGGTAATAAGATCATTCATATCAGACTGTGGGTCTAGTTTAGGATGCAAGGAAGAGTGTGAGCACAGCAAACCACTTGGTTGCTCTTTATCTGCCTTTTTCCTCATCCTGGAGGAAAGTTTTCACTTAAACACCCAGCCTCCTACTTTGGCAGATAGGAAGAGGCAGAGAAGCTGGTGTGTATAAGTGCTGAAGCTAGTGTGTATAAGATGTGAGGCTGGGTTCTCTGCTCTGCTCAGACTTTGCTCACGAGCATTGAGAAGGAAGACAGTCCTTAGGAGCTGGCTGCAGCTGCATGATTTTGTCTCACCTCTATCAATGTGAGCACAACTAGCTCAGAAGCTGCCATAAATATACTCCAGCATCCAGTAGTCCCTTAGGGACTATCTGCCAACTAAACATGCCTGGAACACAATGTGTTTCAGCCACTCTTCCTTCCCACCCTTGACATGCCCTTCCCAGCATGCTGATGGCTGTTCGGGCTGTCTGCTCACTGGGGACTTTACTGCTGTGGAGAGACCACAGGCAAGGGAGAGAGGCCTGGATTGCATTCTCTATCCTTGGAGGAAAGAACACTGACAACTGGGGAAATAAAATCATGGGGAAGGCTTTTAGAGAATACATTCCCCCCAAGAGGTGTTATGTCCCTTCAGAACATCTGTGCTTAAAAGAGGAAGATTTCAAGTATTTGTTCAGAAAAGAAATTGTATCATGCAAGGAAGCACAACAAATACGCAGGAAACTTGTCACAGCAGGGGAAGCAAACTTTTCAGCTGGTTCTTGCAGAGGGTGACAACTGGTAGGGACCTCTCCCATAAAAAGGACAAACAGATGGTGAGGGACAGAATGCAAAAACAGAAGGTCTGGCAAATGAGGAGGCAGCTGGTAGATCTGGTGGTCAGGATGACCAACTGTCCTGGGTTTGAAGGACTGTGTCTTCACCTGCTGTAGAGCAAATATAGTTTTGTTCCAGCTTTGCTGGGGCAAGCTGAGGAGCTTTCTGTGTATGTAACTACCTTTCTGATATCTCCTGCTTCAGCCACTCTGTACCAGTTCATGATTTCTGTTTCACTGTGCTGTGGGAATATACATGCCTCTCTGTTTTCCCTGATTCCCAGCCATTTCTTGGCTGAAGCAGCCATTTGTTTTGCTGTGCTCATTCAGATGATTTATAATTATTCACTCCAAAATAATCAGCTCAAAAGCAGTAGCCAGAGAACCTAGGGGTGCCACTATTTTTAACATTTGTTTATATGCAGGTAAAACCTCACTCAAATACTAACATCGCCATTGTGCCAGGTGCTACACAAAAGTGGAACAAAGAGTCTGTCTCCCAGAGGGATGATGATTTTCATATTAGATGACATAGATGGAGCACAAAGATGTAATGAGCTAATACTAGTTAATTCCAGTGGTCTAGGACTTCAGCTTTTCATTGTTACAGAGCTCACATTCCTGGGTCATATTTTTGGGAAGGTTCACTGGAAATGGTTTTGGGACTGCACCAAGTCCTCACAAGATTCCAGTTTTCTTAGTCTTACCCTCAAAGGAATTTACAGCTGGCTCGTGTAGAGCTGGAAGTCCCCACAGGAAGGATTTTGTTGATATTCAGTCTTTGGAGGACAGTGAGCTTCTCTGTGAAGCGCAACACATATATCTGTCCATGTCCACAGCACCACACCCGCTACTCCTCCAAAACAGATAGAGTTTCAAGGGCTCACATGACCATGTCCATCTGTCCAGGGATTATTAGGAAAACCTGAGATGTTTTATGTGTGGGAGGTTCCCCCCATTCATTCCTTCAGTTTAGGCAGGATTTATCTCTGTCTGAAAGTGAAACAAGCTGCCGACGCTGTTACTGAAAATGAAGGGCACCTTCCCAATCAGCAGAGCTCCCAGAAATCTGTGGAAAGCCAGAGACAACATGAAATGGCCCCTTTACTCTGGGGGCCAGCAGTGGGCTCTGCTTACTGCCAGGCTACTCCCTAGTGCAATCAACCTGTCTATGCTTCTGCTAACCATGAGGCTGAGTACAGTGTCCTGGATGGGTCTCTGTAGAGTGGAAAACAGCTCCTTGAGCAGCATGCCCTCACCTGGAAAGTAGCTGAAGGGCATGAAGAATACCAATGGGCATGAGGTCTGTTTTATATGCAGCTTGAATGCTTCCTGCCATCCAGAGCAGAGTGCTACAGACAGTCTTGTCCAAGATATCCTATTTTGTTTCTGGTCCAACACAAAATCAGGAGTGTCTGCCCAATTAATAACATAAATCTGGCCTCTGTCAGCTCAAGGAATAGTGTTGTCCTGTCCTTGAGAGATAACTAACTACCTTTTTCTCCTCCTGAATAGCTTCCCAATATTCTTCACCTGACTTAGACTTTTTAAATCAATCAGTTAATTGATTGTCTAATGAGGTTACTGACCTGATTCCTGGGCCCTGGGCTACGTTTTCTTACAAAGCAGAGCCAGCATCTCTTCCACAGTCTCACATGTACATCACTTAGAGCATATACCTTGTGCCTGCAGAACATCCTCTAACAAGTTTGTATGTGGAAAGGTGGAGAGATGAGGAGAGGAAATCCATAAGAAAGGCTAAAAAAGAAAAAAAGATGCTACCTGTTGCTCGTGTTTCGGGGAAAGTTTGATTGAAATAGGAGGAGTCACTCTAAAACTTTTACCTTTATTTTGCACTCCGTGGTGCCTCTGGACATCAGATTCATTACACACTGTGTAGCAAATTTCATGGAAGATAAAGCACTGACATAAATTCATCGCAGCAGTATAAAGCAGGTAAGACTCAGAGTTCCGTGAAAATGATACCTGCCACATTCTGCAAGCTCCTTCACTTCTGGCATTGCCACTATGTTCATTTTAAACCCTCTATACATGCACTCTATGCCCTTCGGCAGGGACTCACTCTGCCTGTTATACATCAGTACAGTGTTTGGGACAATGTGGTTTTGGTTTTCCTAACAAAGAGCAGTGCCAAGAAGTAATGAAAGCATATCAGTCATAGTCTGCATAGGAAAAGGCAGTGTCCGTGGAATGATAACATCTTTGGTGGTTACTATAAAATTTTCAAGAATAAGTCATTCCCCTCATATACTTTATTAAAACCTCACAAAGTTGGTATGCAAAGAACTTCTATTATGAATATATCTCCCTTATTTGGAGAAAAGCAAATTATGCTTCCAGTTTCATGATACCACTTAATTTTTGATATTTGACCTTCAGATTAGAGGTTTTCACATCATCTGTCAGCCCACAGAGAGTATCTCAAGGTTCAGTGTGTGTGTGAGAGATAGGAACATTAGGAACAAGCCAACCACAAATAGCTAAAATTAGCTATGAGAACTGGAGTGCTGAGGTCTCTGAGGAACACTAGTCAAAGGAAGAAAATGGTTGTTTGCTAAACTCCCACTTATTCTACAGCCTCTGAAAACTCTTGGCTCACATCCCTGCCCAGATATCCTACATGGCTATTTAAGAGGATTTCCCCCACCCCTTCCCCCTCCATTGGCCATCATTTTCCTCTTTTATAGCTGCAGTACACAGTGACATGGGATTCCTGCTCTGGCAGCAAGATGCTGATGGAAACAGGAAACAGGGGGGCTATGCAGAACCCAGCCTCCGTGACAACAAGGACGTCACACTCACATGCAGACAGGGATGCTTCTCACATATGGCAATGATCAAGAGCTCCCCTTTTTCCTCCCCTTCTCTTTGCCCCAGAAGGGCTTACAAAGCCCTAGAGGGGCCATATATCGAGTTAGAAGCAGTCTTCAGGAAGCATGGATGTGTGAGGCCTCAGTTATCATAGGACATGATTTCTTGCATAATTCTTTCAGATTCTCTGAAGCAAGTATTTTTGAGGCTGTAAATCTTCATGCGACCAGAGCATATGGCCTTAGAATAAGACATGGAGTGAATTACCAAGACACAGCCTATCTTCTTCAGAATCTGATTAAGGGAATCCTTTGAGAACTGTTCCTTACATGCAGCCATAGGCATGGCTTTAAAAGCTGCCCTTCCTCCTCTTTCACAGAAATGCCCGATGGAACAGGGGTTTTTGTTTGTTTGTTTGTTTTTTTCCCCAGCACCAAGTTCTCCTCTTTTCTCCTTCCTATTCTCAAAAGCCTTTTCTCAAAATAAAACTGAATGGCTATGACTGCTTATCCTTCAGATTAAAATTTCAGGGAAAAAAAGATTGTTAAAAGTAATTTCATTGATACTTGTGGAAACACCTTAGGGGAGTTGGAGACGTTGTCTAAGCTAAGGAACTAGGTTCTGTCTCTGCAAGGAGCAGAAGGAAATGCTCTTGCGTTCACTGGGAATAAGTTTTGGCTTCCTCTAGTCAGCTCTCTGTAGTGCTATTTGCCTACAGCCATGCACAGACTATGCCATACAAGTCTCTCTAGGCTAAATTGCCATTTTATATGATGTTCAGAGGTGAAGGTTTATTCCAGATGGGGAAACCAATTTCAAATGAAGAAAAAAATTCCCTTCCTAACCTGCTCCCTCTCTTTCCATGAGGCAAACTGTGCTCTTCTTGATGATCCTCCTTCTTTGGCACAGTAAACTTCTTGAAACAAAAGTGACTTTATGTAAGTATCAGTGGGAAAAGGTTTTCTCCAGCATTAACTCACCCAGTCTGAACAGTGGAAGCAAGAATTGAAATGTCTTTGGAAGGTATGCCCATAGCTGTCCTGTGAGAAAAGGGAGACCAGATTAGTGCCTTCTATTCTAGCTGCACTAGGGACTTGCTGGCGTTGAGCAGACCTCTGTTCCTCCCTTCCCATTCCACTCACTGGGCTTGTGGTAGTTTTGCAGAACTTGAACTGAGAGAAAAGGAAGTAAGATTTTGGTTAAGAAATGCTCAGTTGTAATCTAGGGAACATAAAGACAAAGCCTAAATGAAAATACGTAAAATGCTTGTATATCTACTGTCTTTTGTACTGCCAGGTGCTGGGGAAAGTATGCTGGAGAATGATGTCTCTGTTGGTAGAAATTGCTGTTGCTCAGCTCTTTGTTTGTTGTTTTTCCTTAATTATCCCATGGTTAAAACTGTAGAGTCCTCCCATGCATTGCATAACTTTTACAATAAGAGAGTGCTTTCCTCACTGACCTCAGCTAGGTGAAGGACCTTTCTGTGTTCCTGGCTTGTGTAATGAGAGTTCAATCTCTTTTTCCAGTTTTCTTTAAGCATTGCTTAAAATCCCCGGAGCAGGTACCAGGGGATGGCAGGAAGGGAAGGGAGAGCTATAGAGAGGTGTTTTCTTGCTCAACACATGTCCATGCTTTGGTACCTTTGTAGCTCAACTCCTGGTATGCAACCTGTACATACGTGCTACACTTCCCTGGTTCCTGCCATCTCTGTGTAGTTCTCACTGACTCCTCTGCTCTGCATTGGAAGTTCCTCTTTCTGAGTAGAACAAGTGAGGTGCAACTGTATTTGTGCATATCATGCGCCTCCCCATCAGAAAAGCACAGCAACTGTGAGCTACCATATTGTTCTTGCTACAAACCAGGTTAAACTCAAAAGAAGTTGAACTTTCTCAGTACAGGCCACCGTTATTTTAAGCTTCTGCTAACAATCAATGCTGGTGATCATAAATCCTTGCCCTACAGTCCCTGGTAAAGATACTTTGATTCAGTGCAAATGAAACATAGAGGAAATTTGGTCAGTTCCTCTAGTTTGGCTTCACCTCCAGCCACGCTGTATCTGGTTACAGATTAACTCTTGCACCACAATACCTGTTACCACTGGAGCACTGGTAATGAAATGGAAGGCAGGGCCACTTCACTAAATCAACAGAAAGGTATTGTAATTAAGCTGTCTTCCCATGCTTCTGTGCCCCCCACTAAAACAGGCCTCAGAAGCACACGGAAAGGCAGAACTAAGGGATAGAGGCTGCCAGATTAAAGGAAAGGGGAAGAGGGGCTGTAGTTTGTTACTTCTGTCTTCAGCTGAGAAAGAATACTATTTTTGCACATCTGTACTAGATCAAACACTGACTTTTTCACTCCTGACATTAATACATTAGGTGCAGAATTCACACTTGCTGACCTGAAAAGGTCCTTTGAGGAGTGTATTATTCTTCACATGGGAAGAGCAAGACAATAAACAAATAAGAGTCCTCACTCTAGACTGCAGATCTACCATCTCCTCATTTGTTGTCTCACACAATATGCCAAGATTAATGAAGAAAAATTCCAAAGGAGTGAGGAAACAGAAGTGCTGCCTTTTGCTCTAGAGAAGAAAGAGATATGTCCTTGAAATCGCACATCAGAAATGCTCCAGCTTCTACTGGCTGGGACTGTGGGTCTGAAGGAAGGCCCTGCCGTAAGTAAGCAGTCAGCTACTGTTTAGGGCACAGCATGGATTTGGGAACACAGGAGTAAAAGCACTGAAAAAGTCAATTTGGATTTACAAAAAAATTCTATGCCAAGGCAACAATCTCTGTTGCGATCTCCAACATTGTAACTAGCACGATGGTCATTATGTGCAGTCTCAGGTGAGAAACTAGTAACACCTGGACTCTGTCTACCTACCTACATTCACACCAGGTTGTGAAGATTGCTGTATCCCAACAGGCCTCTGATGCAGAGGAGAAAGGGAAAAAGATTGTTATGAGAGATGAGGGAGTGGGCTCAGTCCATGCCTTCAGAAGGCTGGTGAGAGACAGAGAGCTGAACGGAGAAGGATTGAGTTGCTCAATATGCCAAAAAGGCCGTATTCTCAGGTCAGTCAGCTCCCCTCCTGAGTAAGGCTGTATTCAGATCTTCTGTTTCTCTATGGCAAATCATCACTGTGAGAAGCCAGGTCATCTTTTGAGAGAAGACCAGGGACGTAGTGATCAGCCGCCTTCAGTGATAAAATCGGAATAAAAGAAAATGAAATTCTGGACTGTGCTGGAGGACCAAAAAGCACCAAGATATCCCTTTACCACTGTGAAGCAGAGTAAACCTCATGACAAGGAGGGCAGCCTGTTGTGAGCAGACATGCCAGTGTGCCAGGCTGTTTGTCTGCTAAACATTGAGGACCTGCTTAGAACCCCACAAACACACACAGCACCTGCAGAGGATAGTACTCAAAAGCGAACCTGCTTTCACAAGAAGAGGCATTTCACGTGCAATACCTAGGAGGAGAAGGTACAAGTGTCTGGTATTATGGTGACAGATAGTGTATAAGTACTGTCTCACAATTGAATTTGAGCCAGACATTAAGGCTACAGCAATAGAAAGCAATGAGATCTTTGACAACCACACCAACCTTTAGACTCTTGTCTCACCGAAAGGAAGACTTGCCCCGTAGCTGCTCACGGAGCTGATGCAGGGAGCAAATAATTACTGCTTTTCTGTGTCTACCCCTTCTTCCTCAAAATCCCTTCCAAGGCCTGTACAAAGATATAGTCTTCTTCAAGTTACCCGAATAGAAACGTCAAACCTTGATTAGAGCCATGAATCTGCTCATGAACTCTGCTGGCCACAATGCCACAGAGCTGCCTTAAAGCTCTCTTAAAAATGTGAGGCATTCCAGTCATTTTAATTACTGTGCATTGCATAAGCCAGAAACCAGTTCATACAAAGGAACAACAGAAAAGTGATTTTCAATTGCTCTCACTCTCTTCTGTGCTTAGTTCAAGCCTACAAATCTCTGGGAACACCAACTCTTATTACCATTCAAAGCACTTCATTTATTTGAAATCTCTTTGTTCAGTCACTTAAAGCTATTGATGCAGTTTAGAAGGGTTTAAAAAAGAAAAACAAAACTTCAATTTGGAAATGGCTGCAGCAGCAAGAAAGCAAAACAAGAGAAATGGAAAGACTTATAAACATAAATGAGAGAAAATTAATTGCTTGGAATGAAGCATAGGCAGGTAGAACCAAGCAAAACACGTTGTGTCCTTCCCTTGCGGATTTTGTCAGACCATCTAATCACAGCCTCCTGGCTTGAACCCTGCATGGTACTGAATCCTTTGGCTCTGGTCCAGAAATGCACTTAAGCTTATATTTAACTTTGTGCATGTAAATGGTTCTGTTGACTTCTGTAGAGCATCTTGTGTGCTTAAAGTTGAACATGTGCCTTAGTGTTTTGCTGGATTTGGGCCAAAGAGCGCAGTCATGTGCAGGAAACATTTTCAGCTTGATAAGGCTATTAAAAGATATTTCCTGGTCACCCTTCTGCAGCTGATGCCACATCACAGCCTGACTGGAGGATCCCTGCACTACCAACAGGGTGATTTCATATTCCACAACCCTTTATAAGTTAATATTCCTGGTGACACATCGTGCCTGTGGTCGGCTCCCAGGCTGAGCACTCTCAGAGGGCACAGTCTGTAAAGGATCCTTGAAGACTGAACACAGAATAGAACCATTAGAGCTGATGAAATTTTAATGGTGTACCTCCAATGAAAAGCCTGGGTGTGGGATGGAGCATTACCTATGTCTGGCTTGCAGACAGGAAGGTGACATAATTCCTTTGCAACCTCAGAGAAAGAGATCAAATGATGTTTTTGTATGTATTTATAGAATCAAAGACATTTTTGAAGAAAGAGTCTTCTCATTTTAAATAGCATATAAAGTTCACTGATACAATAGTGGAACTAATAGAAGTTTTTCCAAATTTTTTCACATTTATAAATCATAGCGAATACAAACATTTTAAACAAACCATTTTCTCAGAGAGCAGTGTTGGAAAAGTAACAGTGTACTGAAAAAGAAACAGATAATCAAGAAATACGAGAATCTTTAGCTAATACAATGCATGACTATTCTGAACTGTCCTATGAGGTGGCATGAGTGTGCTGTAGAAAAGGACATCTGATAGCTCTGGAAACACCTATCCTTTCCCACCTGCTGCATAAAAGCAGAAAAACAATGAGGCTTTCTAGAGGGTATGATGCTGAGCTGGTGTAAAAGATATGAAGACCACTGATTTCAAGACAAGTTTTTAAGACAAGAGTACGCTTTTGAGCAACTTGTCAGCTGGACAATTCAGAATGCTAATGACAAGGCTCCACACTCATAAATCAAGTCAAAAAATTAAAATAGTAAAATGAACATACTTCAGAAGATTTAAAATTAATATATTGTTAAGGAGGAGGCAGAACTGTTGAACTGCAGGCTGAAATGTCCTGACTTCATTCATGCCATGCTCAGTTTAAGCTAGCTGAGACCTGGTGATCAGCTGGAGTGTTTTCAGCCACTATATGTCAGGATAATTTTCTCTGGTGGTAGTGGCAAGTATGTCTCTCTCTCTTTCTCCTCTCATATTTTTTTTTTTTTTAGTTTGGCCAGTACTTGTTTGATGAAGCCCTTCTGTAATGAAGCTGCTGGCATCCCTCACGATGAAATGTGATCAGAAGGCAAATGAACATGCCTTTAGTTCATTTATAGCAACCTTATGTGTCTTGAAGGAATATCCCAAAGTGCTTTTATCTCAGTCTCTTCCCCTAGTTCCAGGATGCTTTTTTTCCAGCCACAAGCAAGACTTTTGAAAGGAAAATGATGTTGTTAATGTGCTCTATACATAAACGGCTGTGAATATCTGTGGAAGCAGAAGGTAGTTCTTTCCCTAAGACACACATCTTAACATTTTTCTTTTCCACATAATCCATTATTTAGATATTGCAAAGAACCCCGCTTCATCCGCAAAGGATGCGATCATCTCTTGCAGCACACTGCCCCCTAGCACTGCCTGCACGCAGTCCTGCAGAATCAAGGGAAGAAACACGCTTTGCACAGTCAACAACACCTGCAGGACACGGCTTTCCTTGGGAATTTTCACACCAACTATTGACCTAGCCCAGTCATGCTTAGCTTGTGGGATCCGACAAGATCACAGCATGAAGTTGTGTGGCTGCCCAGTAAAGCAGAGAGATCCTTAATTGTGTTCAACAGTGTGTTTCTTGATGAGGAACTGGAATAACATAGATTTCTTTATTTGGTGACATTAACCAAATGTGAACTCTAATTTTCTCATATGAAGATCAAGGTCTTTATTTTCTCCTTCTTTCTCTGCTACATTTTTATGGCCATATAAGGCTTAAAGTTTTATCTGAGCAAAAGAGCAGAATGATAATTTTTATTTTACTTTTTTCCTTTTGCAATTTCTGCCATGCAGACAGGGCATAAAGCAGGAATCTAGAGAGAATTCTCCTTCAGTTCCTTCATTAAATTTCTTGTTACTCTGACACCATTGTCAATATTTTCTCATATAAATAAACACTCAGATTCCCTGCCTGTCCCTTTCAGAGTTCACTTTACTGGTAGGTCTTAAGGGGGAGAGGCGAATGCCTTATATCTAATAGCTATTATCAGAAGACAAAATACAATATCTCTATTTACAGATGATAAAATGAATGCACAGGCTAAATGATTGAACAAAGGGCTTGAGCAGGCCACTGGCCAGACTGAGATTTCCTGAGTGTAATTTACCTGTAATTTAAAAAAACAAGGCACTCTGGTTTCTGTGTGTGAAATGTATTCCTTAAGTGGAAAATTAATATTGTTCTTATTGTACAGTATCCAGTCCTGGTTGAAAAAAACACATCTCTATTACTGCAATCTCCTGGAAAGTCAATCTCTTGGAAAAAGAATATATAACAGTCAAAAAAGAATATGTAACAGTCAAAAAAGCAGGTGAATCAGCTAAGTCCTAACCAAGCACAGGCACTACTACTCCTGGCAATGATAATATATACAATAAAAAAAAGTTCTGGATCACCTCCCAAACAGTGGTATAGAAGATAATGGTAAGCCATGCAGACACTCTGCATCCCTTTCAAACAGACGTGCCCTACCCCTGGATCAAGCTGTGTCACCCCTTTTCAACCTATTACTTCTCTGGATTATATCTGAAAAGTAAACTAGTTCCTGCAATCAGCACAAACTTGGTGCAATTTTAACAAGCTTGGTCAGCCTCACTATAAACAAGTTACTTCCATGCCTTGCAGGGCTTGTGGAACTTCAGTAATTTCTAGCTCTCTTCCTCTTCTGTTTCAGAAATTGAGAAGGTGACTGAAGTGTTTCTTTTCTCTGAATGTGTCCTGCATCTATGTGCCACAGACACTCAGCATTTACACAGCACCCAACAGCTTAAAAGCTTATTACAAAGCATTTAGCTTGTTAGTCCTCAGAACACACAGGAAAGGTATCATTATAGAAATGAAGAAACATAGAGGAGCTACTTGGCCAGAGAGCAAAGGGAGGTGGTGCTGGAGCTGTGATTATAATCTAGTTGTGTGTGGGCCAAGCTCTCTCAGTGTCAGGTTCTGGAATAACTCCACTTCTCTCAGATATCGATCTGAGATGTTAATAGACCAGGTGTATCATGATGTTGGTGACTTCAAACTTTTTACAACAATAAATTAAAAATCAGAGTGCCAGACACACCTCGTTTTTCTTCTGTGTTACTCTGTTGAAATTGGTAAAGTTTTTCCTTGTTTACACCCTGTGAAACTGAAATGAAGGTCCATCCAATCTGATGGATTCAACCTCAGTTGTAGTACCTTGAACAGATAATCCAAGTACCTAAAGTGCTTTTTTTTTCTTTTGCACAGGGTGTCTCATGTTGCAATTTTGGGCCAATGATTCAGGCACTGACATGTCTAAATTGAATGACCTGTTTAATACTCTATCTTATTCATACTTACGTGACCCGTTAACATCTCCATACCATAGTTTTTTCAGTGTATTCACTGATACACATTCCTGAGCAGCTCCCATCACTATTATCCCATTACAAAGGGATTTGAAGTGCAGTGAGGCAAAGCTGTAACACAGGTTGTGTCACAGCAAGGATAGGAACTTGTGTTTTCCACTGCTGACATTTTAACCTTGATCCCTACTGACAACACCCACCTTGAAGCTTTTATCTACTGATGCTCCAAATAAAAGTCTGTGCTTCCATAAGATGGGAGATTTTAATTTTATATAGACAGTATGATTAAAGAAAAGGTGTAGGCAGGCTGTACTTCACCCAGATGGAGCAGAATTGTAAATCTAAAGACTTAGCTGACTATTTAGAAATTTAGAACAGCTGGTCCCTGGCCTTTAATACCAGCATAATTTATAACTAGACACGCTTAAGTCTTGTAAACCCCGTGGAAAGTACTCTGACATTATATACACTGGTTTGATACTGTGATTAATCACCTCTGTCCCCTTTGCAGGATAATAAGGCTGTATCTCGCAGCTGGCAATCTTCTTCCTTAGAATCCCAGCTCTTCTGTAACATTTACATTTCTACAGCTGACAGAAATTTATGGCTCCGAAAGGGGACAAGGGAAAAACCAAACAGGACATTTTTATAAATTCTACTAAAGCTGCTCTGCTAAAATATACTTTGAGATTAAATATTGGGGGTGCCTGGGTAGATTCGACACTGCTTTTTCCAGTTCGGTTTTAGCACTTAACGATCACTTTCTGCCTGAAAGCCCTGAAAAGAGGAAGTGATGGGTGATGGCGGTAGGGTGACAGAAAAAGGAGCATTTGAGCAGGATTAAAATCATACAGGGCAAAATCCTAGTTTACAGTTCAGCTAGGTCTTGTCTTTCTTTTCTTCCATCCTCTTTCTACTGCCTGTTGAAAGAGGAAAAGAAGAAGCCCACTGCACTTCTGCGCTTTCTGATCGCTGCCCTTTGGAATATTGGGTCACTGCCCGTCTTCACTTTAAAGTCAGTTTGCGGACAGCGCAGATGGTTTCAAAGGGAACAGCCTAAGCTTTCCAAGCGAGCCGCAAACCCCGTGCATGCTT